>OY728119.1:1307796113-1308192296 GCA_963277665.1 Viscum album
TTCTAGATCACCCCTTTCGATGTATATCCTCAGGTGGCTACGTGTACTAAGGAGAGGACAAGTGCCAATAAGAAGCTATAGAAGAAGAAATTAAATGAATGTTTATGCTTGATGTTGTATTTGTTATGTGTGGTCCTAGTAATGTAAGAAAAGGTTGGGTCGCTATATAATTTGTTTCGGGACCAAGGTGTGGGCCCCATGTGACGTCATTCAAGCGCAATGCGGCGATACACAACTTTTCCATCGGATGTCCGTTCAGGGTGAATGAATAGTCGACTTTGTGCGTTTTTCTCCAAGGATCGCAAAGGTGTGATTTGTTTGGTTATCCGGTGCCATTTGAGGAGGCCTGCGAGTAAAAGTATGTTTTCGCCCTTCGCTTTAACGATAAGCAATGAGCGCTCGTCAGCTTTTTGGCTAGAGATACCATGTACTCTGGGAGTACACTAGCACGCCTAGGGGTACTTGATTTGCAGTTTAGTACCCAAGTATGAAAAGGTACACGACCAGGCGAAGAGGTGGGGCCACACAATGTGTGGGCCTCACTCGCACCGTGCACCACTTTACAAATCTTCTACCTCTCGTATATCCATCTTTTGGACTCAGACTTAGGCATATGAGTAGCTTATCCTGAGTGTTTTTCCACGTAGAATGCGACGGTGCCCTCTGTAGTGGCTTTTGGGATCCGATGCGAGATGTTCTGAGTGTGGCGCCTACCAGGGGCGGCATCCGATGACTGCAGCGGTGCTTTTCCGAGAGGTACCATCCGAGAGGTACCATCCAGCGGGGATGATCAGAGTTCCTCGATGCCTTTTCAAGACGTACCATCCAGCGAGGATGATCAGAGTTTCTCGATGCTTTTCTGAGAGGTACCATCCAGCGGGGATGATCAAAGTTCCTCGATTCCTTTTCGAGACGTACCATCCAGCAGGGATGATCAGAGTTCCTCGATACTTTTCCGAGGGGTACCATCCAGAGGGGATGATCAGAGTTCCTCGATACTTTTCCGAGGGGTATCATCCAGCGGGGATGATCAGAGTTCCTCTATGCTTTTCTGAGGGGTACCATGCAGTGGGGATGATCAGAGTTCCTCGATACTTTTCCGAGGGGTACCATCCAACAGGGATGATCAATGTTCCTCAGTGCTTTTCTGAGAGGTACCATCCAGCAGGGATGGCCAGTGATCCTCAGTGCTTTCTGAGAGGTACCATCCAGCAGGGATGACCAGTGCAGTTCCGCACTGACCCTCCCGCCAAACTGGGTAGCGTAGTCCCCGAGGAGATACCTAGTTGACCCAGAGTGTAGTCCCCGAGGAGATACCGGGCTGACCCACAGTGTAGTCCTCAAGGAGATATCGGGCTGACCCACCCGTCGAGCCAGGTCGCGCAGTCCCCGATGGTTCAGAGAAGACCCTCGACTGTGCGACACAGTGGCGAGGTGTGTTTGATTTATCTAAGGACTCGCGAGAAAGAAGGGCACTTTCCCCATCGAGACACGTTCTTGTGATGCGACCAAAAATCGTGCGGGCGAATCACTGCCGCCCAAAACGGATAGTATCGAAGTGCGGTGATTTAGCCCATTTGACTTGTGCCTCCTAGACAGATGCGACGAGATGCAGGGCATCGCAGATGGTTTTACTTGGAACTGTTAGCTACTCACTTTCTTGGGCTGAGCTGTGAGATGGAGATCCCCTTACTCCCTCGTTTGGGTTTCTTTGACTGAACGCATATATATATATATATATATATATATATATATATATATATATATATATCCTATTTCCAGTGCCCACTCTTTGGGTTTTGGCTACTCCCCTTACAGGAGAGGTGAAGACACGCGGGGTATGTCACGTGCTTTCCGTGTCTAGCTTCTCGTGGTTGGACGAGTCCACTCTCGTACTATAGGTAGCGAAGATTCAACAAGGAGTTCATCTCCTCGCCGTTTCGAGCTCCTTGTGTTTGGATGAGTCTATTTTCACTCTCTTGTTGGGTTGAGTTGTACTCTCATTCACTTTTAATGTATCTTGTTCCTATACTGGTCTTCTTCTGTTAAATCTCTTACTGCTCCCCTCTTTAGTACCTCTCTTGTTGCTCCCTCGAGCCTTCGAGGCATCCTACTGAGTATTCTTATACTCACCCCTACTTGGGCTTTGCCCGCATTTGGTGTGCCCTTGCAGACGACAGACAGGTTGATCATGATATCAGAGGAGCTTAGGGATACGGGGTGCTTGGACCGCGTGTGGTGGTCGTAGCTTGGGATTCAATAGTAGGACTCTCCGAGCTTTACTTTTTCACATGTTGCTGGGTTGTGGCACTTTTCTAGTTGAGCGTGTATTTTGCTCCTTTCCCTTTCATCTTTACTTTTTTTTGTAGTTGTACTGTTTAGAGGTCGATGCATATATGTTTGGTTTCCTTTATATAGCAGTGTTGTATCTTGCTTTTCTTTTCCTCTGTACTTTTGCATTGAGTTGGTTGTGTGTGTGTGCAGTTTCTTAGGCAAAGGTCTCCCCTAGTTTGTTGTGCCTTCGGCGCTAGTGGTCAGCCCCTGACCTGTGGAGGCGGGCTTGGGGTAGTTGCGGCTCGAGCCCCAGTACGGGTCGGGTCGTGACAAAGTGGTATCAGAGGTGGTTCGACCCTTGAGACGTTGTTCGGACGTTTTCTTAAAAAGGTATTGGTTGGGTTTAGGGCAACAGTGTCGAAGTGTCTTGAGAGCGGCTCTCAGGCCAAGGAGTCCAGTGATGGTACGGGCGGCCGACGTATCCATTCACCAGGACCCTCATTACCTGTTTGTCAACTCAGCACCTTGAGACACTTGTTGCAGGGAACAATGGTACATGCATCATATGGGATTGAGTCTTTGACTATCCTTCTTGAGTCAGCTCCCCACTCCAGTTGATGTATATATATATACTAATCCGACAGCGGTACTCCTTGATAACATTCAGGATGTCTCTGCGACGACAGTCAGTCAGGATACTAGCTACGGTTCGTAACGACGATCCCGTGAGCGACGAAGCCTCAGTTTAGGACTCATCATGTGAGCCCCTTTCTCCATGTGGGCAAGTAGCAGCACCCCTACCTATTGGGCAGCAGACAACCCCAGCAGAGCGGGATGAGGACGTGCGCAGGCTGAGCGCACTTCACAAGTTCCAGCAGCAGAGACCGCTGAGGTTCCGCAGTGAGTCAAACCCTCGGACAGCGAAGGTTTGGCTAGAGATGGTGGTCTGCCTCTTCAGGCTTGTACGGACACTGGCAGATCAAATGGTGGCTTTGGCAGCCGACCTTTTTCCCTGGAGCAATTGGACGTTGGTGGAGCTTGGTTACTCAGATACACGATGAGTTGGTACTATCGTGGGACGACTTCCAGCAACCGTTTCATGAGGAGTTCTACCCTCCTGTTTACGCTCCGTTCGACGTCAAGAGCTTCTCCAGTTGCGGCAGAGAGGGATGACGGTGACTAAGTATGCGACTAGGTTCACAGACCTTGCGCACTACTCTCTGGACATGATCTGTAACGGTTACTTCCGGGCACAGAAGTTCGAGCAGGGACTCCGCGGGAGATTCGTACTATCTTTGTACCCTTGTGCATCCCCACCTATGTCGGGGTGCTGGAGCAGGCGTTGGTGACATAGAGCTTTTTGTCAGAGGAATGTCATACAGTTGGTTGTGGCAGTGAGAGCAACAAAGTTGAGACGTCTGCTGCAGCTAGCAGACGCCAGATGATGAGATCTCAATGTCGGAGATCTTCTCATGATCAATCTCAGGCATGTGGTCATATGGGGCCCAGAAAGCGCAGCGGAAGCGTGGTGGAAGAGTCCCTCTGATTTGTGCACTCAAGGTGCGGTTGTGTGGCAGATGCCCTTAGCGGGAAGTGCGATAAGTCCCAGACTCACCTAGTGCGAGAAGTTTCAGAGCAGTTAACTTCCCTACAGCTGACCCTGGTGGAATAGGATGTTACAACTTTTCTTCAGTCGACGGTGTTAACTCCTTCGCTTCTCGAGCGTGTAAGAGAGTCTTGGTTGTGATTCGTCGACTGTGAAATCTTCTGTGACCAGATATCCTTAGGTGTTTCACCATATGGATATTCTAAAGGAGGGAATCACGAGACCTTGTTTCAGTGGCAAACAGTGATTCTAGTTGTCACATGGAATGTAAAGGTTCGGTCGGGGAGGCAAACTATCCCCCGAGTTCTATCAAGCCATTCGAGATTGTGCAAGGAGATGGCGAGATTGTATACCGCCTTGCCTTACCCCAAATAGTTGGAGTGGGTACACAACATTTTACACGTGTCGCAACTGAGGAGATACGTGTGTGTTCCTACACACGTCATCAACTGAAGAAAGCCTTATAAGGGTGGACCATCCCTTTGGTCCACATTCTTTGGCAGCACGGAAACGTACAGGTTTCCCTGGGAGCGGGACAGCTAAATGCGGACTCGGTATCCCGAACTGTTTCCCTAGTTTTGTTTTTCGAGGACGAAAAGCTTGAAGGAGGGAATAATAAAGAGACCTCGTTTTTGTCTAATAAGACTTTGAAATATTTCTAAGAATATTTTCAGAGTTGGGCGCTGATACGACGTGCAATTCTGAAACCCGGTGTGCCCGGAATTAATTTTATAAAGATACTAAGTGTTTTTATCCTACGCACATGTCAGAAACGGGATATCTCTTAACCGGTTGATCGGATCAGAAATCTGAGACCATGGTTGGGTCCAAAATGCAGCGTTTACCCTAGGCGCAACATAAAATGAGTCGGCGCGGGACGTTCGAACCCCTCGCTCGATGACGGTATGTTAAATGGATGAATTAAATTATTAATTTGTTCATTTAATGGCTCAAACCCGAATAACCCACTGAAGGGGGCTCGGATGAGAAATTTGAGACCACCGTTGAGTTCAGAATGTAGAATTTACCCTATGCAGGGTATAACCTTTGTCGACGTCAGGAGGTTGGCATATGTGTCAGTGTGTACGATTAATTAAATAATTAAATAATTGTTTATTTAATTATTTGATTAATTTCTTTTAACCTAATGAGAGGTTATAAATTCATGGTTATGAGATTTTGGCCTCATAACCCTTTTTGCCAACGACGACTTCTCTCATCATCTCATTCCCGTTGACGAACGAAGAACGAACGACGACGAACCTCTGATTCTAAACGGATCAAGAAGCGACGAACACGGCGGATCCTCCTCCTTTGTCGACGAACGCGTTCTTCATCAACAGCGAACGGATCCAATCCAGGTAGGATTTATCTTTGTGGATTCCTTACCCCGGTTGAATTTTCATGACGAACGTGAATTAAATGAATTAATTCGCGGATCGAAAAACAATTGGTTGAATCAATTTCTTCTTGTTTATCTTGAAATTGAAATTCTTGAAGTATGATAAGTATTTATGTGCCGATTCCTCGTGTTCTTGATTCTCAACGACGACGGCCAAACAAACACAGTCATCGATCCGCACATAGATCATGACCACTTCTATTTCATTCTTTGCGCGTTCTTTGCGCATTCTTTGCGCGTTTTTCGTCGCCAAATAATTAAGCGCGTCAAAAACCCAATGTTTCGTTGAGCGCAGCATACTGACGCGGAGATCTCGACCCGAGGATCGCGGATCCGCATTCATCTCTTATTTCTGAGTTAGATCGAAGCCGGAATGGCGCGCGGAATGGCGCGCAGAACGATTCCGCGGCGCAGGTCCAGCGAGGGTTTCGGCGGTTCAAGGTGGCGGTTCCGGTAAAGCGAGCAGGCGACCGTGGCGCTGGGCGAGGCGGCTCCGGTGGCATGCGAGGCAGCTCCGGCGTTTCGGGCGGTGTCGAAGACCGGGTCGGCGCGAGCAGGGCGGTCCGACGGAGTGAGGTCGGCGCGACAAGCGGACCGAGGGCCAGGCAGTGCGGCTGGCTTGAGGCGCGGCGAGCAGGCTGGAGGCGCGGCAGCGCGGGTAGCCGAAGGTGGTGGCGGCGGTTATGGTCGTGCGGAAGAACCCTACGGTTAGGGTTGCAGGAGGATAAAATCGTGAAAGGAGAAGAGGTGGCGTGAAATTCGGGGAAGAAGAAGAAGATTAGAGACAAACTAAAATATATTGACAGATATATTAAAAATGAAAAGGAGCCAATTATGCTGGATGCGCGCTCAGCATAAAACCCACAGGAGAAGAAACGTGATTCATGGAAGGTTTAAAACAAAATATTAATAATAATATTAAAAATGTTATTATTTTAATCATCGTTGGTAAAACCTATATTCTGTCGTAAATTCTTCATACGACATCGGTTTGACGAACCTTCAGCGGCAGAGTGAACCTGGGATTAAGACGATCGATTCAAGTCAAATGTTGAATATTAAATTCGGATTCCTAGCTCGGGTCCACGAAACGCCCAATAATATTATTATTAAAATTATTGCGGATTATTGCATCGGTCGTAACTCTCCCTACGACATCGGATTGGCGAGCCCTCAGCGGCGTCCGGACCCTGATATTGAGGCAGAATTTTCAGGACTAATTGCAGGTGTTTAAACCAAAGTTGAGGAGCGGACCCCACGAAGCCAGTTCGCACGCATTACGGTGGAATGCGACTTTTTCACTGGATATCTGGGCAAACGAGTAGTCTATCCCGTGTGTTTTTCTGAGAGGATCGCAACGGCGTAATCCGTATAATTTGTTTCGGGACCAAGGTGTGGGCCCCATGTGACGTCATTCAAGCGCAATGCGGCGATATACAACTTTTCCATCGGATGTCCGTTCAGGGTGAATGAATAGTCGACCTTGTGCGTTTTTCTCCAAGGATCGCAACGGTGTGATCTGTTTGGTTATCTGGTGCCATTTGAGGAGGCCTGTGAGTAAAAGTATGTTTTCACCCTTTGGTTTAACAACGAGCAATGCGCGCTCGTCAGCTTTTTGGCTAGAGATATCATGTACTCTGGGAGTACACTGGCACGCCTGGGGGTACTTGATTTGCAGTTCAGAACCAATTCTCCATCTCTGTAAAATGTCTCCCGCTCGGATAATGGGCGTGAGTATCTCTCCACTCCCTTTCGGCAGTTTCTCCAGACAAAAGACATCCTTCATCAGACCTCCTGTCCTGATACACCCCAGCAGAATGGAGTGGCCGAGCGGAAACACAGACATATTCTGGAGACTGCTCATGCCCTCCTCTTCCACCGACAGGTACCACTGCATTTTTGGGGCGATACCATTCTTACCGCCACCTACCTGATAAATCGTCTTCCTTCCTCTATCCTTCAGGGGGAGACTCCTTTTCGGGCTCTATTCTCCTCTCTCCCTCTTCACTCTCTTCCCCTCCGCGTGTTTGGATGCCTCTGTTACGTTCGAGACACACGTCCAGGGCTCTCCAAACTCGCTCCCAAATCTCTCCGCTGCATTTTTCTTGGCTACTCCCGCACTCAGCGCGGATATCGCTGCTTCTCCCTCGACCTCCGGCGGTATGTCATCTCGGTCGATGTTACCTTTGTTGAGAACTCTCCTTTCTCCCTTCGCTCTCCTCCTCCTGACCCCGCCATCGATGATTGTCTTCCCCTAATCATCCACCCTCTACCAGTGTCCACCCCTGTTGACACACATTTTGGTCAGGTCTACTCCCGTCGTTCATCGCCTTTATCCCCCGTCTCGGCCAATGACACTGACACTCCCGCTTCGTCAGCTGCTCCTGCCCCGCCACCCGAGGACTTGCCCATTGCACTACGGAAAGGTACACGCACCTGCCAGAGTACTCCTCTCTTTGTATCTTCTTACAGGGGTCTGTCCGTTCTGGAGACAGTTTCTATTCCTCGCACGGTTGGTGATGCCAAATCTCACCCCGGGTGGCTAGCTGCAATGCGGGATGAATTACAGGCTCTGAAAGAAAACCATACTTGGGATCTTGTCCCCCTTCCAGCAGGCAAACAGGCGGTAGGAAGCAAATGGATTTACACAATCAGGCTAAATCCCGATGGGACTCTCCATCGCCTCAAAGCCCGTTTTGTGGCCAAAGGCTTCGCTCAGACTTACGATATTGACTACTTTGATACCTTCTCACCAGTTGCCAAGATGGTCTCCGTCCGATTATTCATCTCTCTCGCCGCCCATCATCAGTGGCCTCTTCATCAACTGGATGTCAAGAATGTCTTCCTCCATGGCTTCCTTGAGGAAGAGGTTTATCTGCAGCAACCCCCCGGGTTTTCTGCCTCCGGCGCTGAATCTCAAGTCTGCCAGCTCCGCCGCTCTCTTTACGGTCTCAAGCAGTCTCCCCATGCTTGGTTCGGCCGCTTCAGCACGGTCGTCACCGACTTTGGGCTTTCTCGTAGCATGAAGGACCACACTGTGTTCTACAGAGCGACCTCCCATGGCTGCATTTTATTGGTCGTGTATGTGGATGATATCATCATCACCGGCAGCAACTCTGTGGGTATCACCCATCTCAAGGACCATCTTCACCAACACTTCCACACTAAGGATCTCAGTCCTCTCACCTACTTCCTAGGCATCGAGGTTTCTTATTCTTCGGACACCATCTCCCTCTGCCAACGAAAGTATGCGTTGGATATCTTGCAGGATGCTGGATTGACTCAGGTCACTGCTGTCGACACTCCTCTGGAGCCTGGGGAACGGTCTCTTTATGCCTCCTCGGCACTGTATCCACATCCCGAGCGGTACCGTCGGTTGGTGGGCAAACTCAATTATCTCACCATGACTCGACCCGACATTTCCTGTGCGGTTGCCAAAGTGAGTCAATTTATGGAGCATCCGACCACCTCTCATTGGGATGCTGTCATCCGCATCGCCAAGTACATCAAGCGAGATCCTGCCCGTGGTCTCCGCTACTCCCAGCATCCTCATCAGCATATTGAGGCCTTTTGCGATGCTGATTATGCTGGTTGACTTGCTACTCGGCGCTCTACCTCTGGGTTTGCCATATTTTTTGCCGGCAACCTCATCTCTTGGCGCAGCAAGAAAAAGACGATCGTCTCCCGCTCCAGTGCTGAGTCTGAGTACCGGGCCATGGCCACCATCACTACAGAGATCATTTGGCTTCAGCAACTCCTCCAGGAGCTTGGCTTTCCTCAGCAGAAATCTGCTCACATATGGTGTGATAACCAGGCAGCCACCAAAATTGCTTCGAATCCCGTCTTCCATGAACGAACGAAGCATATTGAGAGGTGGACTGCCACTTTCTTCGACACCACCTGGAGCACAATCATGTCATCTTTAGCCACATTTCAACGGCGGACCAGCTTGCTAACATCTTCACCAAAGGTCTCCCCGGTGCTCGCCTTGCCTCGCTCAGTTCCAAGCTGGGGATCCACAGCATCTGACACCCAGCTTGAGGGGGAGTGTGTATAGGTCTTGTATGATGTCATCTTTATTTTTTTGTGGGACTCGGTATCCAAGCTGGGCGTGTCCAGCTTGAGGGGGAGTGTTAAACCCTTTTTTTATTCTTATGGGTATTCCCGAGTCCCACATCGGAATACTCCGTTGTATATTCCGCCTTCTCATTCTATAAAAGAAGGTCTCCACCTCTCTTTGGAGGTAAGGGGGTTTCTCAACCTACAGTGATAATGAGTGTTGGTATAAACCTACCAAGCACAATTCTTATGATGATGAGAAAAGAAGACCACAAAAGATGAAGAAGCAGAGAAATGAAGAAGAAAATTGTTGAGCAAGCTACACCCAAAAAGAATATTGAAAAGGATGACAAACCAAAAGGGAGATGCTTCTACTGGGAGAAAAGGTCATACCATGAATCAGTGCAAACAGACCATGGAAATTAGTATTGAAGAAAGAAAATTGAGGCAAAGCGCAGAATCAATCCAAGAAAAAAAATAAAAGGATTGGTTCAATACAAGACATACAAGATGAAAAGCACGAATTTCATAAGAGGTTGTCTAAAAAGGATAACCCAGATGTTGTTGGAGATCTGTGCAGAAGGTGCAAACAATCTGGACATACAGCTAACAAATGCATGACATGACAGCCAAAACAAGAGAAATTATTAAAGAACAAAGGGAGAGAAGTGACTCCAAGGGACTGTTGCTACTAAAAAGGAGTCCTCCCACAAAAAGAAGGTTGAACATGTGCCTAAAGAGTGTTCAACAATATGGTCAGAACAGTTGGAATTGGCTAGAAAGTTGAAGCAAGCACAAAAGAATGAAAGTGTTTTGCTTGCTAAAGTAACAAAGCCTGTTACAACCAAGATGAAAGCTAAAGAGGAAAAGAAATTCATGCTGCTCAAAGAAGTTCAGATTTGGAAAATCAAGGATGATGTTAGCATGAAGAGTTCTCATAAATCTGGAGTTGAGTTAAAGGGCGTCTCTGGGTTGAGATCCAAATCTTAGCCCTGTTGCTCTAAGGAGTCAATGAAGAAACCACCATATTCTCATGTATATATTGTGTTTGTTATTCTAGACAGGGAATTGAAGGTGATGCATGTATACAGGGGGAGACCTGAAAAAATGAATATTGTGAAAGTTGTACAGCATTCAGAAAAATATCCATCATGGAGTACTTTACTTCAACCGGTATCATGTGATCTCCTCGCAACACTTTAATTGGTATCAATCGTGATGAAGAAGATAAGTGAAGCTTACCCCGCTGGGGGGAGTGGAGAACAACCACCAGATATCTATATTTCATGAATATTTGAAATTCCGGTAAGTGTTGTATATGGTGTTTCTGGATATTGAAATTCTGGAAATTGAAGTTTGTCATTGAAGAGGTACGTTCTCTTATCTTTATGTGGAAAATCAATTCTGAAACTGAAAGGAAGAGACTGGTTATTTGATGACTAAAGAAAAGTAAATTGAAGGGGAGGAACCTGTTTGGCTTGAATGTTTTTAATTTGTTTGTTGAGATGGGTGCAATGGATGGCAAGGATACTGCTAAATGGCAAAAAGTCATGCATTCTAAGATAGAGTCCATGTAGCAAAATCAAGTTTGGATTTTGATAGACCCTCAACTGATGTAAAACTTATTGGGTGTAAATGGGTATTCAAGAAAAAATTGGAAATGGATATTAAAGTAAATACCTATAAAGCACGGCTGGTTGCGAAGGGTTTCAAGCAGCATCAAGGGACTGCGACAAAAGCTTCTCACCTAATAGACCCCAAGATCCTGCTGGGGGCTGGAAAGTCTATTCCAGACGTGGCAAAACTCAAGATACAAGTGGGAGTTCGGTTGGCCCAAGTGAAGAAGGGTTGGGTCAGTTACAGGAGGAGGTGTAGAGGGGTAAAATGGGAAGAAAGTGGGGGAAACTAAATTGGTTACAAGTGGGGGCTGGAACGCGTCTGAGAGGCAGGGAATATCTTCTTTCTGTTATGTACGGCCTTGGGCTTGGGCGGGGTAATTCCAAGTGAAAGGAATTCCCGACTGTTTTCTTCCTTTCCTCTGTTTTCATACTTCCACTTTTTCCCTTGTAATTCCAGTTCCCCGTTGAAACCAATACATAGTTGCCTGGGTTGTCCTTTGCGTGAGAGATTCCTAACAGTTTGGTCTGACCTGCCGACCTCCACCCATGGAGACGCGTCAACAATCCTGCCTGGATACCGTCAAACAACGCCTAGACGCCGTTACGGAGCAGTTGTCCACCCTTGCTGCGTCTGTCAACATTTTATCTTTGGGCTAGGACGAATGTCGTTCGTACCTTACCAATATACTGCGTTGCCTCAACAAGCAACCTATTCACGATGGCGCGCCTTCCTCCCACCTCACTATTGATTCTGCTCCGCCTGTAGTCGATCCAGCTAGTTCGGACGCGCCCCCTCCTGCTAACGCCTGGGAGCGCCCTTCACCCATTGATCCTTTGGGATCATCGCGTCAACTGGAGTTGCCAATTTTTGATGGGGGTGATCCACGTGGTTGGCTCTCTCGTGCGGAACTTTATTTCTGGATTCATAATACACCAGAACAATTGAAAGTCCAATTTTCCATTTTAATTGAAGTTCATCCGGATTTTTCTTGGCCTATTTTTAAGGAGGAACTCATGGAGCTTTTTAGCGGTCGTATAATTCAGAACACTTACGAGGAACTCGCTGCTCTTCAGCAAATTGGCACTGTTGTCGATTATGTTTAACAGTTTTAGTATTTTGTTTCCCTCCTTCCATGACAACCCGAGCAGCAATATGTTAGTTATTTTCTCAACGGTCTCCAAGAGGACATTCTTGATTGGGTACGTATACATAATCCAGAGATTTTTATACAGGCTATGCGTTTTGCTCGGCACATTGAACTTGTCTTTCACAAAAGAGTCCGTGGCCCTGTCCGCCGGACTGGGCCTCCTTCCACTGGGGGTAATCGCGTGCATAACGTTTTTCAGCCTTCCCCTCGTCCGTCATCACTACAGAATGTGGGACAGCCACCTCGACCGTGGCGATTTTCCGACTCGGGTTTGGCACCTCTGTCCTCCAAACAACAACATGGTGTTGGTCGCGGTGTAAAACGTTTAACACCTCAGGAGTGGGAGGATCGACGAAAGAAGGGGCTTTGTTTTCGCTGCGGTCTCCCTTACACGCCCATGCAGAAGTGCTCCGACCCTAAGCTTCGTATTCTTCTTTTGGGAGAGGATGAAGAACATCCAGCAGATCTTCCCCCACTGGCTGATACTGACCTCTTACCTTCCCCTTCCCTTGAAGCTGAATGTATTGTGGTGGCATATCATAGCCTGACCTCTTCCTCCTCTGATTCGATCCCCCGCCAAGATGACTTTTCTTCCATGAAGGTAGTCGGCACCATCGGTGGCATCCCCATTCTTGTGTGGGTATACAGTGGCGCATCCCATAATTACATCTCCCCAACTCTAACCAAATGGTTGGACCTCGTTATCCACACATCCACCAAACTGCACATCAAGTTCGGTGATGGCCACAAATTATAGTCTCATGGAGTTTGCCATAAACTTCCTTTAACCATGGGGGACACCACACTTCGATTATTGATGTTCATGTGTTAGACATTGGCGGTTTGGATCTCATACTTAGCATTGCGTGGCTACGAACTTTAGGCAACGTAGATATCAATTGGCGAACAATGACAATGCGGTTTTCAGCTTCCGGTCACCAGCATATCCTTCAGGAGGCTTTATCCACTGCCCTTCCAGCCCCCCCCCCCCCCCACCCCCCACTCCGCGGTTGGCCCCTGGGAACAGGCCGCCCAGGAACACACCGCCTACTGCTGGGGGGGCGGACCAGCAAAGGTGCTTTTCCATTGACAGCTGCCCAACACAGCGACTTAAATACTGTTTTCGGGTCTTTTCAGCAGGTTTTTAGGGAGTCTACTGGTCTTGCTCCACACCGCCTTCGGGACCATGCTATTCGGCTCCAACCCAATGAGGGACCGGTCTCGGTTCGCCCTTACCGCTACCCACACATTTAGAAAACTGAAATTGAATGCCAAGTAAATCATTTGTTACAACTGGGGTTAATCAGAGATAGTATAAGTGCTTTTTCCTGTCTCGTGCTTCTCGTCAAAAAGAAGGATGGTTCATGCCGCATGTGCGTAGACCACCACTCACTCAATAAAGTTACTATTCCGGACAAATTTCATATTCCGGTGGTTGAGGAACTCTTGGATGAACTACATAGAGCCACTTATTTTTTCAAATTGAATCTTAAATCGGGCTATCATCAAATTCGTATGCGGGAGGACGATATTGATAAAACAGCTTTCCGAACACGTGGCCACTACGAATTCTTGGTCATGTCATTTGGCCTTACCAATGCTCCATCTACATTTCAGGCTACAATGAATGACCTCTTTCGCCCTTACATACTTTTATTCTCATTTTTTTTTATAACATCCGCATCTCCTACGCATTTACATAATTTGCAGACTGCTGTACTGGTTTTGGAGAATGGCCATTTCTTTGCCAATCAAAGCAAGTGTCACTTTGGCCAAACTAAAATTGAGTATCTTGGACATCATTTCTCATGCAGGAGTCTCCATGGATCCAGCAAAAATTCAGGCTGTCTTCGATTGGCCAGCGCCACAATCTGTACGGGGTGTCCGCGGTTTTCTGGGCCTTACTGGCTACTACCGCAAATTTATAAAGCACTATGGGTTCGTGGCTCAACCTCTCACTGCTCTAACGAAGAAAGATGGTTTTTGCTGGACACTTGTTGCCCCAACCCTCTTTCCAGCAATTAAAACACCTTATCACCACGGCAGAAATTCAAAAGCACCTAATAAGATATACTATTCACCTCAATCTCACCAAATTCTCACCAAATAACGCAAATAAAGTAAAGTAGTAAGCACATTGATGATAGGGTACCCCGCACCACTTCCCACTGGTTAACTGCTCATCCCTAACAACGAACGTCCTGACGCTACCACACTCTTCCACAAGCCCCACTGCCACAACCTGCCCGCAGACACCTGGGCCACAAAACCACAACCTCATCCCGAAGACACCTGAGAAAGCACAACACATCTCATCCCGAAGACACCTGGGAAGCACACCTCACCCGCAGACACCTGGGCCACACAACTGCACCACAACCTGTCCGAAGAATCTTGGGCTACCAATGCCTAGAAGAGGGAGCAGAGAAGAGTCAATAACCAGTCATCCATCCTCCCACCAGGATGTTGGGAAAGGACACCCTCCCCCATCACAATGGGGGTGTTCGGCGCATAGTGTTCAACACGAGTGGGGTGCGTATAGAAATCACAAGGAACTACAAGAAGCTTGAGCGGTCATCGATTTTCAATCTCAGGGAGCTAGCGCGGAGAGACGAAGGCACTTTCGACGTCGATGCGATCGCGTGATCACCAATTCTTCAATCCGTAAGGGAGAACTTGGATCGGGGTGATAGGATCTCCCTCTTCTCTCTCTAAAACTTGAGAGAGAGCTTGGGAGGAGAGAGAATTTGATTGGATGAATAGTCCACTCGAATTTGGCTTGATATCATATATATATATATATATATAGGTAGGTGGGTAGATTTTATTTATTAAAATTGCACTTAGGCCCTTTAATAAATAAAACCTCCTAAATTAAACCAAATTCGACATTAATGACGTAGCAAACACGTCGCAAACATCATAAATATTCTATCACATACTAGTAACATCTAAAATGTGTTACATGATAAAATACGAGTCATTAACCCGACTCTCCCACAAATATTAAATGAAGCTTGAATATTAAATATTAAACATTCGTTCGAAAAATATTTTTCTTTATATTCCCTGAATAACTCGTGAATATAATAAAAAATAAATTCAACAATTATTATTCTAAACTCGAAAAATATTGAACTTAATTATTTCATTGCGAACGTTTAAACTTGGACATTACCCACCCCTGCCGTAGAGCCCACCATGTCCTAAAACTCCAATTCTCTGGAATTGGTCAAGCTTCTGAATATGCTTTATGTGTGACCATCTAGGCCCTTATCTCGATAGCAGTGAGTGATACTCACAAACCAGAAGCGAAGACTGGCAACTCATCAAGGCCCCTAAGGGGACAAGATTTAGTCATAGCAATGACAACCTCCAACGAACACACATCGTGTAATATAATCTATTTGTCTCGTGATATCTCATAAAGCAGAATGCACACTTCAGGTCATAATCATTTCTTGCTTTATTTATTCGTAACCTTACATGATGGACTTACCTTCAATCACCATGGTCAAGGATTTAATAAAGGTACTATCATTCTGGTCAACTGGACCCGAGATATCTTTTCCTTTCGAAAGCGAAAAACTCTTTTTTGATCATTTAATCAACGTTATATCACCAATGACACACCCAATGCAAACTAACTCACCACAAAATAAACGTCATGGTTATCATCTTGAATCAAAGTACGCGGTCAAATGGTACACATTGATAATGATCTAAAATCGATAGACAAATACACATGCTCGTAAACACCTAAAACATGTGGTGTTTATATTGGCTAGTCAGTCCTCATGATCTCATTTACTCAAGATAACCAAGTGCAAACATCGTGAGAAGAAGTCTCAATGATTATGAGTCCCCAGCACATAACAGTCGGACATCATATGTGTCCCTTCAATATGATGTATCTAGACCATATGATATATGTTTAAGATTATTGTTATACTATCTCAAGGTTCTCATTATAACTAGAAATTGTTATAACTTGTTGAACGGACAAATAATATAAAAACATTGTCATGTAAATAGCGGACGCAGAAGTATCGGCATTGTTACGGTATGTATGCATCAAGCGTAACTCTTTGTATACATGATATGGCGGTAATCGAGAAGTATTATTCAAATTGGGTCAAAGGCGTCCACTTTCACAACATTTTGTGCCCAAACTATATATTTTTTGTCAAGGGGAAATGTCATGTGTTAAGATATAAATGTTTTGGGTTATCTTTTTTTAATCTATCATGCATAATATTCATATGTTTTGTGATGGAATCCCAAAAGAAGCTAATTAATGTTCTGTGGAAGTTCATGTTCTATTATTAGTTGCGCGACTAATGAACACAAGATGTGTTTTGTGGTTCAACGGAATATATTTTTTTGGTTTGAACGGACATGTTATGTTGGCTACACAAAACATATTATGTGCTCGGTGTAATTTGTTGTCACGACCCGTCCCCCGGAGCCCGTGCCGTGACTACCCCAAGCTCACCTTCCATAGGCCAAGGGTTGGCGACTAGCAGCGGAAAGACGCATCCCTAAAACGGGAAGGCATTGTCTTTAAACCTGTACAAACTCACAGCCCAAGAACACAACAAGATGCAACCACGAAGTAAAACTGCAGTAGTAAAGGTGTGTAGTGAAAGTAAATGGGTCAGAATACAAGCTCAACTAAAAGGTACAACTACAACTGAAAAACAGAAAACAGCTCCTGAAATCGTCCACCGAGGATCCTACCTGAAGGGTAGGTACAGCTCGTCTCCACTGCTCTCCACGTCAGCCAATCACCTCCGTGTACCGCCAGGTCCTAGCTCCCTCATGTCTCAGCCAAGCTGTTCGTCGTCTGCACAAGACACAACAAGGTGCGGGCGAAGCCCGTCCGGGGGTGACTATAACAATACCCAGTAGAGACTCTAAGACCCCCGAAAGTCTCTCAGAATTCCACAAAAGGAAACCACAAAGCATGATCTCAATCACAAAACACAAAGCAATAAACACAGCTCAAACCAGGTATAAGTAAAGCTCAGAAGTACAGATGATTAGTCGAGAAGCTAGATCATTTTATTCTGTCGAGAGCCACTGTTGCTGACCATACGGAGTCTGACCCACACAGGATCGATAGGTACTAACCCCCGCTGACCCACACAGGATCCGACCCACCCATGATCGATAGGTAATAACCCCCGCTGACCAACACAGGATCTGACCCACACAGGATCGGTATGCGCTGACCCACACAGGATCGCTGAACGCTGATCCACACAGGATCTGACCCACACAGGATCGGTATGCGCTGACCCACACAGGATCGCTGAGCGCTGACCCACACAGGATCGTTCGGTACTAACCTCCGTATGATCTGTCTCCAACCTCCGCCTCACTGTCAGCCACTGGATTCCCGCTCATAGTACGCTTGATTCTGGAAGAACCGCTCCTCAAGCCATCGGTCGTATTTCAACCGGCATGAAGTCCCACGAAGAAGCAACTCGATGATCCATCACATCATAAGGGTTCCCACGCAACAGACGGCGCGTCAACCGGACGTCCGGTCTGTAAGTTATTGGCATTTTAGTGTCGAGTGCCCGGTTGGATTCGGAGTCGATCCAACCCGCGTACTGCAAATTTCTCCAAAACTCAAGTGGCGTATGTCAAAATGACTGTCTCACTCCAAGGATCCCAGCGCCGCAGACGATTCGTCAAACGGACGTCCGATTCGCAAGATATGGCCCCTTAAGCGTTTCAGGGCCCGAGAGGGGTTCGAGTCCGAACCGGCCTGGGCCAGCTCGGTTGGGCTGGGCCGCAGCGGGCTCGGCCCACTGGGCCGCGGACCGACCTGGCCTGCCCTGGCTGGGCTAGGCTGCGGCGGACCTGATCCGCTGAGCCGCCGTCCGACGCGGCCCGGCCTGCTGGCTCGCCCCGCGCGGGGCTCACGGTCCGCCTCCCAAACGGCTCAAAGAGCCATTCGGTTTAATTAAGGGCGGCGCCAGGTGGCGCCGCCTTGTCACCCGTAGGAGGCG
Source organism: Viscum album (assembly GCA_963277665.1). Classification (NCBI taxonomy): domain Eukaryota; kingdom Viridiplantae; phylum Streptophyta; class Magnoliopsida; order Santalales; family Viscaceae; genus Viscum; species Viscum album. Next base: position 1,307,814,242 of record OY728119.1, read on the forward strand.
GGTCCCTTGCCAGCTCGTCGCGGCTTACTCCGGTGCGGCGCGCGGCGGTGCGCCGCCTCCACCTTTACGGTCGGTCGTTGTCGACCGCATGTCAGACCGTCGCAGCGCCGCCCTCCTTCGCGGTCGGTCGCCGTCTCCGCCGCCGGCGCCGGTCGTCGATGTCGCTACGCCGGCGGAGCTTCCGCAAGCCACTGGGTGAGCTCCGGTGGTCCGTTCTTCCTTCCGGATGCGCCTACGGTCTTCCCGGGATGTCGCCGTCACAGCGTGACCCTCTGCCTCACGTTGCCATCAAATTGGGAAAACCATCTTCGAAGAACGCAACGATAAACGAAGCGACGGAGGGTCAGGTCTTGTTCGTTTGGTCGGTGCTCTCCGCGTTAGCATTATAACAAGTGGAAGATTATTTAAGTCATCATTAAAAAATAAACCCCATTCAAATCCCCTGGAACATCCACCCGCAAATTCAAGAACGAGGAAAAGAATCGAGGGAATTTCTTGAATTAAATAACCCCCTACCTCGAGATCCGTTGGAGGTGTCGCGGTTGCGGGGAAGGAGCGTCCACGTTGGATGGAGTCGTCGGTGTTCGTCGATCCCGGATCGTCGCCGCCCGAGCTTTCGTCCGTCGGTGGATGTTGTCGCAGGACTTCGCTAGAGTTTCCTCGCTTGAAGAAGTCGTGCCAAAACCCCACCCCGAGCTCCATTTAAATATGAGGGGGAAATGTGAGTAAGGCATTGAGGAATTAATGAGGTTCATTAAATGAATTAATGAACCTCCTTTAATTCACAACGGTGGAGTTACGCAGTTGATGAGTCAAGTCATTAAATGGCTTGACAAGTCACCGGTCCCGCCACCACCGCTCATCCGTTGGAAAAAAAGAAAATAAAATAGCAACTACATGTTATTTTACTTTTCTTTAAAAGGTCCAAAAAAATTAACTTTTTCTCCCGATCTACTGCGGTCGAAATGAAGCTTCCCTTAAATGAATCTCGGCGCTGCGGATTCAACGATGTCCTCGGATTTAAATTCCGAGCATCGGTTCAAAAGATAGCAAACATCGTCCGCTCGTTTACTGAACGTCCTTAAAAAAAAGTTTAGAAATTCATTACGGACACACCGGGCCTCGGAATCACGCGCCGTCATTTTTCGCAGACTCATAATAATCCCAAATAATTTTAAAAAAAATTATATTGAATTTTCGGATCTTTACATTTGCAGTGCCTAATCCATTCCCTTTGTTCTCTGCATTCCCCTTGTTCTCTGCATTAACCAAGTGGCATATAGAGATCTAATCTGGGTGGTTTTATTAACTGATTTTGTAAAAAAAATTGATTAGTTTTGGATTTTTGACAACCTGAGAAATTTGTAATTGTGGAAATCTAAATACATCTGAGGGAATTAGAAACAGCAGAACGAGAAATCGAGAGAAGCTATCCAGACTTTGAGAGATTAGGATTCCAAACGAGAGGGAGGGAGAGAGAAAGAATAGTTTATTTTGAGGGTCAAGTAAAAAATAAGGAAAAAGAAGAAGGGAATAAAAAAGGAGACGCAGCTGCTGCAGGCAGTACGCGGCGCGTGGGAGATCCAGAATCATCGGGGAGCTGAAGATTTGGGGAGATCTTTTTGGGAGTCGGAGGGTGAATGTTGTTGTGTGTTTCTTTTGTAACTTTCTCATCTAGCTTTCCTTAATACATAATTGTGAGTGCATGCTCATCGGGGACATAGGATCATTTGATCCAAACTTCATTAACAAAGGTTTGGTGTGTTCTTATGTTCTTGGTTGCTTTTGATTTTATTGTCATTTGTTGTTCAGTATTCTGGATGGGACTGTCATTATGATTAAATCAATGTCAAGATTGATTCAAGGTTGATAATTTTCTTAAAAGGTTGAATTTAAGTTCTTTGATGTGAATGTCGGAAGGTTTTCCGCACAACGTTTCTTCCGCCCTGATATCACGAGATGCTTTCTGCCAATCAGTGAATGGCTGATTTCAATCTATATTAAACCAATAAAAACAATAATGTCACGTGAATGAAAACTGTATTAGCCCTAACCTTAACCAGTGCATTGACCAAATCAAAGGCTAATGATGCAGCCTTGGAGGGAGCGAACCTGCAAATATATTATTGATATTAAGAGTGTATACATTTACATACATTAACATCACATTGAATTGCTAAATGATTGGTATAGCATTAAAAATTCAATGCAAACAAAGCCGTCATGCCCTCTCATTGAAATATAAAATAATCCTTTAGTGAACAAAGCATTAAATTAAATTTACTTACTGTGAATCTATTCAAGTCAAACAACAATATCAAAACCAATAGGCAGGATCTAGCCCAGTAAAGCAAGGACTTTTAACTAAGAAAATTACTTCGGAGAGGCAAGGATGGAGCAATGGCTGGTGCAACCTACATCCATGAACCATTTGGGAGATCCGGACAAAGGCAAAACAGCAGCCGCAAAGGGAGAAAGGAGATTTTTTTTTAATTTCAAGGAGATATGGACTTGTCTGTTGCGTGTTAGAGAGGGAGGGAATTGCACGGCCATTGCTTAATCACTCTTTAATTTACTCTGCACAGTTCATAGATTGGTGTTCCTGTAATCAACTGAACTAAGCTTCAATCCCAAGCACGCGCCGTTTGCACAGTACAGAAAGTGCTCTGTCCGTAACTTCTGAGGAGATGTTCGACCCCTGCAAAAATATCCACTGGTTCGCAATCGAAGAGGCACCCCACAACCTTCGGTAGTTTAGGATGTTATAAAAGAAACACAGCTCAAAATCTCAACAATAATTATTGGAAGGAAGATTATGCAAGCTCAAATTGCTGTGCATCAAAATTCCTGCAATAAACGTTACTAGAAATCCCTAAACCTCAATCGCAACCGAAAACGGCGGGCCTCTAGCCCATATCGGATTCGAATAAAAACAAATCGTAGGATGAGAGGGAGAAGGGAGGAACAGAAGGCGCGGGCGAGGAGCTTACAAGTTGAAACATCCGGAGTGGCACACGAAGGAATCCCAACCCAACGATGAGTAAAGTTTGACATAGCTCTTCAAATGTTTCTCCTCGGAGCACATCCATGCGAACACCACAACAATTCCTCCAGCTTGAGCACCTTCATTTCTTCCCCAGTGGAACTTCCCCCCGAAGGCCGACATCTCCTGAGAAACCAAATCCGCCGAAACTATTTTCAGGTCAACCACGATTCAGGTGTATCAATGGGATCCCGTCAAGTCTCCGCAGAAAGGGATCCCAGCGCGACCATTTTTCTGGAAACCGCGGAAAGTTCATCAAATGGCTGCCGTCGAAATAACCGGCGAGGAAGGACCTCCGAAACATGACCGTGTCGTTGCAATTGGCGGTTGGAGTGATGGCACCCCTGATATTTTAAATGCCCAGCGTGAATGGGTTTAACTTTAAAAATTACACTCCATTATAAAAATAAAAAAATAATAATAATAAAAATAAAAAAATGATACAACCACGAAAATGGGGTCTCTAGCTCCACCTCCAATAATACCTCATCCTGGTCCACCGACCCTCCCACTAGGGCGGGGCCCGTGATGTGTCTACTCACATAAGTTACCACAGCTTCAGTATTCAACTTTATACCTGGCAACCACGCCTCAAACCCCTCCCCACATGTACCACCTCACCCGAGCGTTGGGGGCAAATTAAAGTCCATTATATTTTAGATACATTATATCAAACATATATTGTTATATTTTGAAATACTTAAATTATCAACTTTTATATTGTTATATTTTGAAATGATTGTTTAAATATCACACCACATTTGACTATATAAATATAAAGTTAAAATGTTAAAAACATTGAAAATTTTAAACTAAACATGTATTGTTGTGAAAGGGATCGAACACCGATTGAAGCCGTAAAGAATTCTGAAATCAGAAATATGTGATCGATCATCGATGAATCATATCGTTGACGAAATGTACGTTGAATAATTGAGATAGCGACGATGAACAAAAAAACAATAATGTAAAAGAAATGGAGAAGAAGTGGAGACAAAGTATAGAGGGTCAAAATTCTTCTTCTGATTATGTATGTATGTATGTATGTATGTGATTTTATCCAGCGGTTGAGATTAATCTATATCATATATAATCCAACATCTTGAATTCCAAAAGTTGAACAAACCAAAAGTTTGGCCATTACAAAGGGTTTGGGAAATTCAAGAGTCTTTTTAAATGTAGTATCAGACATAATAAATGATAATTTATAACACTTCCCCTTAGATGTCATAATTTCAAGAAATCTCATATAATTTTCACTTAAAAAAACTCTTAGAGAAAAATAAGTGAATCCAATGTAATTGGATTTCATGTCATGTTGTCTCATTAAAAACCTCATCACGAAAATTCAATGGAAAAACACAATGAAGCGGAAAATAGTGTGGCATTCTCAACTTCTTTTGATTAATTCATTCAATTATGTCTCCAGAGCATCAATTAATGTTTTTATTTAATTATTTCTTTGAGACATGAGAGGAATGTTGGAGTTGGTGGCCTAGAACCAACTACTTTGTACTTTCTTCATTAATAAAAGCTTTATCACATCTTGATTGTTCTTCTGCGTGACAATGCATGTAATAATGTCCTAAGGACAACTGTTGCATTAATGGGTTATAGCGGATCTCTGCTATGATGAGAACCCGGAAGTGTCATAACACTGTTCTTGAATATATGTTCTATGGCCGGATGATGTTATTTGAGGGACACAAATAATACAGGCCATTAGGGGTGAGCACTCATAAAACTTTGAGGCACTTTCTCATGGTGTGCGCCCTTGGTAATATCCAAGAGGATATTATGAGAACGAGACCCGCCAGTAGGAATTCCACATTTCATAGTGTCATTGGATGTTTCTATCTGTGGACGTGTGTATTGGTCATTAGACTTTAAGATTATTATTAATGGGTATTACAACTCGCACACTTAGATATATTGATGAAAACTGTGACGACACACTATTCGCAGCGAGGTAGGATATGTTGGGTGCGTCACAAGTAATACCGCATTAATAGATAATGCGAGAAAGGATTTGTCCCTTCTGTTCCATAACAGAAGTAGATATCTCGGGCCCTTTGATGAAATTGAGATAGCCTAAATAAATCCATGGCCATGGTAAGATATGAGCGAGTTCAATTCTGAAAAGTCAAAGAAATAATAATCGAGCACGTGGGTTGATGACACTAGCATGCAACCCGCTTGATTCGAGATATTGTGACAAAAGGATTATATTACATGGTAAGCGTTCGTATGAGGTGACACGTCATTGCGGCGTTAACTTCTTTCTCTATGGGTACCTTAGCGTGTTGCTAGACGCTAACCTTGGACTTTAGGCAGGCTCCGCCTAATGACACTGAGAAAGAAGCCTAGAGGGTCACACACTAAGTGTGTCAATGTATCTCAGTTAAATATTAATTTAACAAGTTAAATAAAGATTATTCCTGATTGTGGTTTAATAATTATTTAAGGATGCATGATCCAATTTATTTCGACATTAGTTATTCGAGAGAATATATTGTGGGTGAAATAATACATTTATTAGTGAGTAATGCAGTTACATTTATTTAAGAAATAAATAGCCATTACTCAAGGTCTAATAAATGTGGAGGAGGAGATAAAGAAAAGTGAAAAATAAAAGTACACGCCGTGTATTAATGATTACACGGCGTGTAGTTTTTCCAGACGGGATTTTGAGGATATAATATTGTTTTATTAAATGATATTAATTATAATCAGCGTGGGCGCATGTCAAGGAATTAATAATTCGACATGGAGGTTTCAATAAGAGTTAATGAAATAAACAAAATGCATAATGCGTTTATTTATTGTCATAACTCTATAACCTCAAACCTGATTATAAATATCCTCACAACCCCAACACTTTTCCAACCAATGGTTGTGCACAACAATTCTGGAGAATTCTTTCAAGATCGAAAGAACTTCTTCCTCCAAGAACGCTCTCAAGACCGAGAGACCAAAGCGATCGAAGGCGGACATCGCAAGCGAAGGTTCTTCCACGCTAGCACCCGGAGATCCCTTCGGCGACGTCCGGAGATACGTGGCACACGTGTGGATCACCGCTAGAGGAATCCTACACTTGGATTCTACGACGCAACGACGGATCACAAGATCGTGACCGGAGACATCAACGAAGAAAGAATTCCACCAAGGTAATTCTTGTGAATTAATTAAATTAATTATAACCAACATATGATGATCTTATCTCTATGGTTCCGGGATTCCCTCTTAAGTTTTTCGTTCTTCGTTCTATTTCGAAGATTCGGCGTTTTAAATCATGACGAATCTCGGATTGAACATTGCTTAACGTTAAAATTAAAGTTGGGCAAACCCACCAATGCGCTTCCGCTGCGCCGAGAACCTACAAGTGGTATCAGAGTGAGGTTATATCATTGATTATAATTATTTAGTTTTTCATTGATGTTTTACGCATTTAATAATTTAGTTGTTTCAATTCAAGTTTAATCATTCTGGAAATATGAATCTCAAGATCTGTTCATCCTCCCTCGTTTCTCGTTCAACTCACAGAAACGAATTTTTCTTTTAATTTTGATTAAAATAAAATAGAGGAATTCATCCGGAGGAGCCAAACGTTTCTGTCCGTACAACACCAGAACACACGACGTGTATTCGGAAGTACACACCGTGTAGTCTAGGTTCATGCATCGGACTGGTCTGCCAAATCAGGCCGTGTATTGATCCTATCTAAGTCATTTATGACACCGTGTGTTGACCAGGAACAGGTGGCACACGGTTTCCAGATTACATGCAGTGTGGTCCAACAGAACACGGCGTGTAGTCCCTTCGGGTTAGGGTTGAACCGTGTACCCCGTACATGGCCTGCCCGGCTGGAAACCGTGTAACGCGGAAACTACACGGCATGTGTCCCACTGTACACGCCGTGTACTCTAAAAATTTCTGAAGTACATTAACACGCCATATCCCCGGGCGTGTACTTCAGATGGACGATGAAGAAAAGTACACATCGTGTAGTCGGAACTACACGCCATGTACTCACCCAAATTACGTAGATTTACTAAAATTTAGTGTTATATTATACAAACCCTTGAGACGTATACCATAGTACATGCGTAAAGCTGAGGCCCAACACGTGATAGGTGTTTTATATATATGTGTTTAATTTAACATCTGCGTAATAAATGGGAATTCACCGGGTTGCCTCCAAGGTACAAGTTACGTACAAGGATAATTTTAAATGAATTTATTTGTTTAAAATTATGATGGATGAGAATCTCAAGGAAGTTCAGAAAAGAGTTTAAGATAAAAGGATTGATTAATTAAAGATAATTAATTGTTTCGAGCATGATTTATCTTAAACAAGAACGATTAAAGAATTGAATGCTAGTTTTATTTATGCGTAAATATCGTTGCATGTATGGATGATCATGAGCTAGACCGAGACCTTTGTATGTGAATGGTTTTTTTAATTAATTTATTTAAATTAAATTTGTTGGCCTACGAGCCATCTCCTCATTAATATGTAGGGCATGCGCGCCCAAGGATTATTTTATGTAAAAACCCCTTTTACCCCTCAGCTGCGTGTGAGATAAATGCATATGTAATGGATGAAGCTCCCAAGCTAGTGGAGGCGGCTCAAGTTATGAGCCAAGGTGAAACCAATCCAAGGAGATACAAATGTGGACATGTGGAAAGCTGTAAACACGAACCCGAAAGGTTCAAGGTGTTTCTCCCCTAGGTCTTGGTTTAGTTTATCAACCACTAGATAAACTAACCAATAGAAAAAGCTCATGATCATACCGTTTATTTTATTTCTGTCAGTTGCATGGTTTATTTATTGTGGGTGTGTTGTCACGATCACACAATTAATGAATTAAACGATCATGCAAGATGAAACTAAAATAAAAACGGCTTATACGTGAATATTATCTTTGACATGGTTAATCACCTAAGTAAATCCCACTTAATATTAACAAGCATGTAATAAAAGATAATAAATTGGAAATTTACGTATAAGGATAAAATCCCTCAAAGAAATATTAAGTTGGTATAGCCTTTCATAATCTTGGTTAGAATCGAACCATAGTTCAAAGTGCTTGACCAACCCTAGTTGGGGTGCTTTCAATTATCGAGGAATTCTAATTCAAGGTTTTGGGTTGAATTGACTTGGTTTGCATAAAGGGTTTACTGCCACAGCAGGACTTGGTGTGACCAAGAGGCAAAGGTTGAGGAAATCCAAATTAAAAGGATTTCAGATTGGGGAGTCCACTCAGCGGATCAAGGAGTTGTGAGTTAATGCAGTTGGCATTTGGAATGCCTACCTAAAACCCTTCAAGTTTCTTGACTAACCCTAGTTGGGGTAATGCGAAGGGCAATATGAATCCTTTCCACTAGAATATTCAGGCAACAGAATATTCCGAAGTCAATGGTGAGGGCTATTGGATTTCAATAAAATAGTGGGAGACTAATAAGTATTAATTTATTTATTTGTATCAGTTTTGTAATAAAGTAATAAACCATTGTTCATCTTAATTTGTAGAAACGAAAAGAAAATGACTTCAAACATATCATTGCGAACCATACTCGAGAAGGAAAACCTTCTCACCGGCACCGATTTCCAAGAGTGGCAGAGGCGTTTACGCGTCATCCTTCGCCACAAAAGGAAATTGTATGTGTTGGAAGAGCCAATTCCAGTTGCGCCTGGGAAAGAGGCCAGTGATGAGGAATTATGTAAGAACCCTGTTTTTGGCTACAAAGGACTTTGGAATATTCTTGATATTATTCCAGAGCAGCGCCTTCAGACGGCGTGCGATTCTGAGCCCCGGAGTGGCCGTAATTAAATTTTCAGTGCGTTCACACTAGAAACACCAAATAAATTAGATAACTCCTAAACGGAGTTCCGGATCAGAGATCTGAGTGTACGGATGAGTCAAAAATGGGGTTTTTACCCTAAGAACGACATAAAGTATGTTGGTGCGAGACGTTTGGACCCCTCGCTCACTTTCGGAACGTTAAACGGATAATTAAGTTAATTAATTTATTCGTTTAATGGTGAAACTCAAGTATCTCTTAAACGGTGGCTCGAATGAAAAAACTGAGGGCACCGTTGAGTTTGGAGCGTGCCGTTTACCCTAGGAGGGGTGTAATCTTCGCGGGCGCGGGCCGTTAGTGAAAATGGCCCCAGGGGCATTTTCGTAATTTGGCGGCTTTGGGCGTTTAGCTTTATAACTTTCAAATAGAAGATCAGAATCAAATTCTGAGACTACCGTTGTGCTCGGGAGGTGGTGTTTACCCTAGGGGAGGTTTAACTTTGACCTCACCAAAGGTTTCAGATGCGAGGAAAATTATGGGTTAAATTAATTAAAATTCTTTTTTTTATTTTAAACCCTCCTTCTCCCCTCCCCTCTCTTGTTCTCCCCTGTAGAAACCCTCTCAAGGCATCCCCTCAAGCTCCTCCTCCTCCTCCGATCAAGGTGGTGCGTTGCAGCGGCGGCGGATCGCGCAGGAAGCGTCGGGCGAAGCCCATCGAGGTAGGCGATGTTCGTTTGAGTTTTAAATCCCGAACCCCTCTTTGAGTTCGATTATTTGCATCAAATTGTGGTCATTTCTTAGAACAAACCCCATGGTCTTGTAGTATACATTTTGTTATTTCCATCTCATTTCTCGGTTTGTAATTCGGAGTTCGGAGGAGGCCGCGGTTGTTCGGCGAAATTTGCGGGTTTTGTTTTTGTTTTCCGGCGGGCCTTCAGCGGAGGAGGCGGCCAGGGGCTTCAGCTGGGCACAACAAGGCACGGCGGCGGGTCTTCAGCGCGAGCGGGCGAGGCCGGCGGAGGCGGCGCGCGACGTCCCTTTGACAGCAGGCGGCGACCCCGGGGGAGCAAGACCCGTGCTCCGCGGGTCTTTGGTTGACGCGGCGCGAGCAAGGGGGACCGGCCAGGGTGGCCGATCCATTTGAAAAACTGGACCCGAGGTAGGGTCCAGTGGATTTGGGGCGGGCCGCGGCCAGCGGGCTGCGGTTGGTTGGTTCGGACTGCTGGTCTGGACCGGCCCATTTGGGCCCCCCTTGCATTCGGGGGGGGGGGGGGTATCTCCTAAACGGCGCGTCTGCTTGACGCGCCGTCTGCGGCAGTGGAACCGTAGTGATGAGAAGAAGATTTTGAGATGGTTTTGGGGAATTTTAATTCCTGAAACGAGGGTATCGGGGTGCGGCATGACTGTTAAGTGAATTGGTGTTTTTCGGGGGATCTTGTTTTGGACGGCGCGGACGCATCCGACGTCCGTTCTAAGCGCTGTCAGTGGCGTTAAGACCCTAGCACCGAGGCAGAGCTTTCCAGGGTGGTTTCAGGTATTGAGATTGAAGTTGAGGCGCGGACCCCACGACCCGTCTTTCGAGCTGCGTGCAGCATTTCACGACTTTTTCATCGGACGTCCGTTTGGGGGGCGCGAGCAGTCGTTTTTGGGTGTTTTTTCGAGGGTATTGCAATGGTGCAATCCGCACGCTCTAATTCTGCACGATGGTGTGGGCCCCACGAGGGCTGTTTGGGAATTGACGATGATTTTCCATCTCTATCACCGGGCGACCGTTTTGGACAAGTGAATAGTCCAACTTGTGTGCTTTCTCAAGAAGATCACAACGGTGTGACCCCTTAGTTGTGTTTCGGGACCGGGATACGGGTCCCACGTAGCACCGCTCATGTGCGGTGTGCCGGAATGCATCTTTTTCTCCGGATATCCGTTCCACTCAAGTGAGTAGTGCTTTTGATGTGTTTTTCCGAGAGCATTGTGATGAGGCAGTTCGCCTGACCTTTTTCGGGGACGTGGTGTGGGTCCCACCCGACCTGGCTACGGTGAATAATACCTTTTTCACCAGGTGTCCATTTTGGGTGGTTGAGTATTCAATCCTGTGTGTTTCTGAGGGGATCGCAGTGGTGTGATCCGTTTGTTCAGTTTCAGGATCTTGGGGTGGGCCCCACATGGGTTGGTTACGGTGAATAATACCTCTTTCACCGGTTGACCGTTTTGGGTGAGTAAGTAGTCTATCTCACGTGTTTTTCCATGGGGGTTACAACGGTACGATCTGTTTGGTTGTGCGGAGCCTCTTGCGCGATCTTATTAAATGTGGAAATGTGAAGGTACCCCGGTGGTGGTTCTTCTACCGTGTTTGTAGTGGACCCTTGGCATGTGATCGTGTGCACCCCCATGTGAGTGATGTAAATGCTTGAAGAGGTGTGGTTGGCTGTGCCTCAGCCGTTGAGGCAGTAGGTTGGAGTTGTTACGTTACGCCTACGAGTTGGCGTTGGGTGCTGTGTTCATGATAGCCTTTGGGCTAGAACGTGGTATACTCTGGGAGTATACAGGAAGGCTTGGAGGTACATGTGGTTGTTTGTACCTAAGAATGTTTGTGCGTTCAGTTGGGGTTGACTTGGGGACACACGTCGTGTGGGCCCCATGTGCGTGTCGTGTACTGCTTTGCGTACCTTTGACCTCTCGCGACGTAGAGGGTCCCTCAGTTCTCGATTGTTGACCAGTGGGGTTGAGTTTTTCCCCTGGCTCTGTGCTCAATGGTTTAGATTAGAAGGGTTGAGTGGTTTCCCCTAGTTTTGCTCCGGAGTCGGGTGGTTGCACGATACCCACTCCGTGTTTGGTTGGCCAATGTTGTACCATCAAGTAGAGATGGCCAGAGCAGTTCTGAGTTTACCCTCCAGTAGAGACTGGGTAGTGGGTCGCTCATCAACTTCTTCGGGTTTATCCTCCAATAGAGACTGGGCAGTGGGTTTCCCACTGACTTATAGGGTTTACCCTCCAGCAGAGACGGGGCAGTGGGTTACCCGACACTTCTAGGGTTTACCCTCCAGCAGAGACTGGGCAGTGGGTCACCCGACACTCTTAGGGTTTACCCTCCAGCAGAGACAGGGCAGTGGGTCACCCGACAACTCTCGAGGGTCTACCCTCCAGCAGGTCTAGGCAGTGGGTCGCTCGTCGTCTTGATTCATGTCTACCCTCCAGCAGGGCTGGGCAGTGGGTCGCCTGTCGACTGGTTCTGGGTTTACCCTCCAGTAGGGCTGGGCAGTGGGTCACCCGTCGACTTATTCCAGGTCTACCCTCCAACAGGGATGGGCAGTGGGTCACCTGATGATGTATTAAGGTTTACCCTCCATCAGGGCTGGGCAGTGGGTCACCCGATATCATATTATGAATTACCTTCCAGCAGGGCTGGGTAGTGGGACACCCGTTGACATTCCAGACTCAGTCCTTTCTGCTAGGCTAGTATGTGGCTTTCCTCCGTGATTACCGGAGCGGGACCCTTGGTTGTACGGGTCAGTGATGGAACGACCTTGAATTTGAGGATACCTCTCGACTACGGGGCAGTGACGAGGTGTGGTTTGACTTAACCTATAACTCTCAAGTATGAGGGATGCTTTCCCCCACCGAGACACGTCCTTGTGACACGACCTAAAACCGTGCGGGCGAGTCAGTGCTGCCCAAAGTGGATAGTGTCGAGGTGTGGTGGTTTGAGCTCCTTGACTTGTAGTTTGGGGCAGACGTGCGGGATGCTAGGCATCAATGGTGTTTACTTATGGGATTGTTGGTGACTCACTTTTCTTGGGCTGAGCTACAAGATGGAGATCCCCTTACGACCTTGTTCGGGTTTCTTGACAGAGAATATATATATGTATACCTTGTTCTAGTACCCACTTCTTGGGTTTTGGTTACTCTCCTTCCAGGAGAGGCGAAGACGCGCGGGGTATGCCACGTGCTTTCCGTGTCTAGCTTCTCGTGGTTGGACAAGTCTACTCTCCTGCTATAGGTAGCGAAGACTTGACGATAAGTTCATCTTCTCACCATTTCCAGCTCCTTGTGTCTGGACGAGTCTACCTTCTTTTCTCTTATTGGGTTGAGCTGGACTCTTTACTGATGTACTCTTGACTGTACTCTCGGTTGTACTCCTTTAATTTCCTGTTCAATCTACTACTCACCCTTCGGTACCTCCTTTGTTGCTCCCTCGAGCCTTCGGGGTATCCTACTGAGTATTTTTATACTCACCCCTATTTGGGATTTGCCCGTACTTGGTGTGCCCTTGCAGACGACGGACATGTTGGTCATGACTTCAGTGGAGCATAAGAGTTCAGGAGCTTGGACCGCGTGCGGTGGTCGTAGTCGGGTTCCAGGTGGGGGACCCTTCCAGCGGTTTTTCTTCTATTTACTTGTTGCCGGGTTGTGACACCTTTTGGTTGGGTGCGTGTTTTGCCCCTTTTCCTTTCAGTTTACTTTCAGCACTTTCTTTGTGCTATTTAGAGGTCGATGCACTCTTGTGGTTTATATATAGCAGTTTCCCTTTTTCTTTACTTGTCTTTTCTTTTACTCTGCAATTTTGCATTGAGTGTGCTGTGTGTGTGTGTGTGTAAAGGTACTTAGGAAAAGGCCTCCCCGAGTTGTTGTTCCTTCGGCACTAGTCGCCAGCCCCTGGCCTATGGAGGCAGGCTTGGGGTAGTTGCGGCTCGAGCCCGGGTAGGGTCGGGTTGTGACAAATTATCTCTCTATATGAAACACATGGATGATGCCAAAAATGTCCAGTGTTTCATGCTATCGGCCATGTCTAATGAGCTCTTGAATCAACATGAAAACATGGACGTGTATAGCATGATGTCTCACCTTAAGGATCTCTACCAAGAGAAGGCGAGACAGGAGGGATATGAGATCTCTAATGCTTTGTTTAAAACTAAGCTTGGAGAGTCTACGCCGGTTGGGCCTCATGTAGTCAAGCTTATTGGCTACATTGAACACCTGGACATCTTAGGGATTAAATTCCTGGATGAGTTGCGTACAGATCTCATCCTATCATCACTACCCAAGACCTTCTCTAGCTTCATTGTTAATTATAACATGAGCGGCAATGAGAAGAGTCCATCAAAGCTTCTAACCTTGATTCGCCAGGTAGACAAGGACATGGGGTGTGACAAACCCACAATCCTTATGGTGAAAAAGAAAAGGAAGGACAAGGAAAAGGGGATAAAGACTTAATAAACGGTCTGAAGCCCCCGAGCACCGTCCATCCAAGAAGGGGAAGATCCAGAGGCAGAGCAAGGAACGGGAGGCGGTGTGTTTTTCATGTGGCAAGCAGGGCCACTGGAAGAGGAACTGCACCCAGAAGCGTGTGTATGCTAAAGGTGCGTTCGTTATCGAGTGTAATATTTCCATTTCTACACATTGGGTATTAGATACAGCTTGTGAGGCTCACATCTGTATTCAAATGCAGGAACCAAGTAGATTTAAAAAGATTTCCAAAGGATAGGTGGATCTTCGAGCTGCCAATGGCGCAAGGCTGGCTGTGTTGGCTATTGGAGATTACCACCTCTCATTGCTGATTGGAATGATTTTGGTTTTACATAACTGTTATTATGTGCCTAGTGTTACCAAGAACATAATTTTTGTATCTTGTTTGGATATGGATGGATTTATTTTCAAGTTTGGAAATAAGGGTTGTCTCTTTTATAAGAACAACGTATGTTATGGTATGACACATTTAAATAATGGTTTGTATGTATTTAATTATGAAAAACAAGTGTTGGAAATCGATAACGAAACAAAATCACATGACTCATACATCACCCAGTTGTGGCATCACCATCTCGGTCATGTAAACGAGAAGCGCTTGACAAATCTCTTCCAAGATGGCTATTTAGACTCTACTGAGATAAAACCACTTGATAAATGTCATGCTTATTTACAAGGAAAAATGACCAAGCCGCCTTTTGGTGGACAGGGTGAAAGGGCCACAAAGATTCTAGGATTGGTACACACGGATGTGTGTGGACCATTTCCAGTAGAAGCTTGAGGTGGATATTCTTACTTCATTACTTTTACTGATGATTTGAGTAGATATGGCTATGTCTACTTAATGAGGTATAAGTCAGAGGCCTTATAGAAATTTAAGGAATTCAAGAATGAAGTAGAGAATCATCTTGATAAGAAGATAAAGAAACTTCGATCAGATCGAGGTGGAGAATATCTAAACCAAGAGTTCATCGATCTTTTATGGGATTCTAGGATTCTATCTCAGCTCACTCCTCCTTATACACCACAGTGAAATGATGTTAGTGAAAGGAGGAACCACACCTTGTTGGACATGGTGAGGTCAATGATGAGTCATGCGGATCTTCCGTTATCCTTTTGGGGATATGCATTACAAACTGCAGCATACACATTAAACCGAGTACCAATTAAGGCGGAAAATAGAATTCCATCCGAGTTATGGAATAGAAGGAAACCCACTTTGTCGCACACATGTGTATGGGGATGCGAGGCATTTTTTAAGGCCTTCTCAGGCAACAAACTAGCACCCCAGGGCATGAGGTGTATCTTTATAGGATATCCCAAAGAAATGAACAGATATTACCTATATAACCCTTTATACAAGAATGTGACTGTCGCCAAACAAGCCATCTTTCTTGAGAGGGAGCACATCCTCAAGAAGGATAGTGGGATAAAGATTGACTTCGACGAAGTTAATGCTCAAGATACACAAGAGTTGGTACAGGAAAAAGTTCCACAGGTCCCCGTGGAAGAGGTTCCAGAAACACAAGTACTGCGTAGGATCTCAAGAGAGGTAAAGGAACCGGAGAGATTTGGTTTCCTAGTCACCGAGGATGGTGAATCATTATTGTTGGACAATGATGAACCTCTCTCCTACAAGGAAGCAATAGAAAGCTCAGAAGCTACAAGATGGATAGAAGCTATGAATTTTGAGATGGATTCCATGTATCAGAACCAAGTCTGGGTTCTGGTCGATGAGCCAGTTGATGTAAAGCCTGTTGGATGTAAATGGGTATTCAAGAGAAAGTTGGACATGGAAGGTCAAGTTAGCACCTATAAAGTAAGGCTAGTGGCTAAAGGGTTCAGACAACGTTAATTAATTGACTATGATGAAACCTTCTCGCTATTTTCCATGTTTAAATCCATAAGAATCATACTTTCCATAGCAGCTTACCATGACTATGAGATTTGGCAGATGGATGTCAAAACAGAATTCCTTAACGGGAACCTTCAGGAAGATGTATATATGACACAAACAGAAGGGTTTGTGACACCAGGTGAAGCCAAACGGGTTTTCAAGTTGTAAAAATCCATTTATGGATTAAAGCAAGCATCCAGGTCATGGAACAATCGATTTGATGAAGCCATAAAGGAATTTAGGTTCATTAAAAATGAATGTGAGCCATGTGTTTATAAATGGTTTAATGGCAATGTGATCGTTATCCTAGTAGTATATGTTGATGACATATTGATTATTGGAAATGATGTACCAGTCTTACAGTCAGTTAAAGACTGGTTGAACAAGTGTTTCTCCATGAAGGACTTGGGTGAAACAACCTACATTCTAGGGATCAATATCATTCGTGATAGATCCAAGAGGCTGCTTGGACTAAGTCAGAGTAAATATATTGACCAGATACTAAAGAGATTTAGTATGGAACAATCCAAGAGGGGATTGGTTCCAGTGTCACATGACCTATATCTTTCTAAGAAAATGTGTCCTCAAACACAACAAGAGAAAGATAGAATGAGTAAGATCCCATACTCTTTGGCTATAAGATCCATCATGTATGTCATGTTATGTACCAGGATTGATGTTTCCTATGCACTGAGCATGGTAGGAAGATATCAAGCAGATCCAGGAGAACAACATTGGATTGTTGTTAAGACTATCCTTAAGTATCTGAGAAGAACTAAGGATATATTCCTAGTGTATGGAGGAGAGGAGGAGATTGTCATCAGAGGGTATGATGATGCTGGTTTTCAGACAGATCAGAATGATCTGAAGTCACAATCTGGATATGTTTTTCTGTCTCAATGGAGGAGCTGTGAGCTGGAAAAGTTCAAAGCATCCAGTTGTCACCAATTCTATAGCGGAGTCTGAATATATAGTGGCTTATGATGTAGCCAAGGAAGCCGTCTGGATTCGGAACTTTGTCCAGGATCTTGATGTGGTGCCTATCAGTAAAGATCCCATTACATTGTATTGTGATAATACTGCAGCGGTGACTCTTGCAAAAGAACCAAGGTCACATCAACGGACAAAGCACATACTCCGGAAGTATCACCTCTTGAGGTATTTCTATCAAAGGGGTGAAGTTGCAGTGAGCAGAGTGTCCACGGAAGAGAACGTGGCGGACCCCATGACTAAAGGCCTATCTCGGCAAAAGCATGAATATCATGTGAGAGCTAGCGGGTTAAAGGTTGTTAGCATTTGGCTCTAGTCCAAGTGGGAGTCTGTTGGAGTTGGTGGCCTAGAACCAACTAATTTGTACTTTATTCATTAATAAATGCCTTATCACATCTTGATTGTTCTTCTGCGTGACAATGCATGTGATAATGTCCTAAGGACAACTATTGCATTAATGGGTCATAACGGATCTCTACTATGATGAGAACCTGAAAGTGCCACAACACTGTTCTTGAATATATGTTCTATGTCCAGATGATGTTATTTGAG
Source organism: Viscum album (assembly GCA_963277665.1). Taxonomy (NCBI): domain Eukaryota; kingdom Viridiplantae; phylum Streptophyta; class Magnoliopsida; order Santalales; family Viscaceae; genus Viscum; species Viscum album. The sequence goes on from OY728119.1 coordinate 1,307,831,773, forward strand.
GGACACAAATAATACAAGCCATTAGGGGTGAGGACTCATAAAACTTTGAGGCACCTTCTCATGGTGTGCGCCCTTGGTAATATCCAGGAGGATATTATGAGAATGAGACCCTCCAGTAGGAATTCCACATTTCATAGTGTCATTGGATGTTCCTATCTACAGACGTGTGTATTGGTCCTTAGACTTTAAGATTATTATTAATGGGTATTACAACTCGCGCACTTAGATATATTGACGAAAACTGTGACGACACACTGTTCTCAGCGAGGTAAGATACGTTGGGTGCGTCACGAGTAATACCGCATTAATAGATAATGCGAGAAAGGATTTTTCCCTTATGTTCCATAACAGAAGTAGATATCTCAGGCCCTTTGATGGAATTGATATAGCCTAAATAAATCCATGTCCATGGTAAGGTATGAGCGAGTTCAATTCTGGAAAGTCAAAGAAAGAATAATCGAGCACGTGGGTTGATGACACTAGCATGCAACCCACTTGATTCGAGATATCGTGACAAAAGGATTATATTACATGGTAAGCGTTCGTATGAGGTGACACGTCATTGCGGCGTTAAATTCTTTCTCTATGGGTGCCTTAGCGTGTTGCTAGATGCTAACCTTGGAATTTAGGCAGGCTCTGCCTAATGCCACTGAGAAAGAGGCCCAGAGGGTCACACACTAAGTGTGTCCATGTATCTCAGTTAAATATTAATTTTACAAGTTAAATAAAGATTATTCCTGACTGTGGTTTAATAATTATTTAAGGATGTATTATCCAATTTATTTTGACACTAGTTATTCGAGAGAATATATTGTGGGTGAAATAATATATTTATTAGAAGGTAATGCATTTACATTTATTTTAGAAATAAACATCCATTACTCATGGTCTAATAAATGTGGAGGAGGAGATAAAGAAAAGTGAAAAATAAAAGTACACGCCGTGTATATTTAATATACACGCCGTGTAGTTTTATGGAAAACAAGTACACGCTGTGTATTGATGATTACATGGCGTGTAGTTTTTCCAGGCGGGATTTTGAGGATATAATATTGTTTTATTAAATGATATTAATTATAATCATTGTGGGCGCATGTCAAGGAATTAATAATTCGACATGGGGGTTTCAATAAGAGTTAATGAAATAAATAAAATGCGTAATGCGTTTATTTATTGTCATAACTCTATAACCTCAAACCCAATTATAAATATCCTCACAACCCCAACACTTTTCCAACCAATGGTTGTGCACAACAATTCTGGGGAATTATTTCAAGACTGAAAGAACTCCTTCCTCCAAGAACGCTCTCAAGACCGAGAGACCAAGGCGATCGAAGGCGGACATCGCAAGCGAAGGTTCTTCTGCGCTAGCACCCGGAGATCCCTTCAGTGATGTCCGGAGATATGTGGAACACGTGTGGATCACCGCTAGAGGAATCCTAAACTTGGATTCTACGACGCAACGACGGATCACAAGATCATGAACAGAGACATCAATGAAGAAAGAATTCCACCAAGGTAATTCTTGTGAATTAATTAAATTAATTATAACCAACATATGATGATCTTATCTCTATGGTTCCGGGATTCCCTCTTAAGTTTTTCATTCTTTGTTCTATTCCTAAGATTCAGCGTTTTAAATCATGACGAATCTCGGATTGAACATTGCTTAACGTTAAAATTAAATTTGGGTAAACCCACCAACGCGCTTCCGCTGCGCCCAGAACCTACAAGGAAGAAAATGGATCACTACCACAAATTGAATCTTTAACTGCGCACAAAAGGGGCTTTAATAGCACTAAAAAATCGTTGTTGTCCTTAACGTAGTTAAAAAGGGACCCCTTTATCAGCACTAGAAATAGCACTGATGAAGATCCTACTACCGTAGCGTGTTGTTGAAACTACAACATAGCACAACAAATACACCTGTATGCAAATTCAGAATTCAATTTAAATAAAATTTACAACACAAATAAAAAAACACTATATTATATACATTTCAAACAATGTTTTGTATAATTACATTAACAATTACTATCACAAACATTAAAAAACATTTGTGTTTCACTGTCTTTGACACCCGCGATCCCCTCTCAAAAAAGCCCAACCATGGTATCCGTTGTTGAACAAACCATCCCAACCCGAGCAAAAAAATCATCTGTATAAGAAAACAATTCTTATGTTAGTAATACTATAAAAAAATTAAACATAAATATGAAAAAATACATTAATAAAATATTAATTTCAAATAAAAAGATACACTTTGAGTCATACCGACCACACTGTGCGTCATATTAAGGTGCGACTGATTCCTACACGTCATAAATGACTTATGGATCACTGTCTTAAAGTATAAAAATAATCTGAAAGTGTTTACTCAGTTTCGATTATGTCACTTGTGTTTTTTAATAAAATGTCATTTTTAAACTGAAAAACATGCACTTTGAGTCATACCGATCACATCATGTGTTGGTTTGACATGTGACTGATTCCTATATTCTAAAAATGACTTATGAATTATTGTCCTAAATTATCAAGAAAATTCAAGTGCGTTTGCTCAATTTTTAGTGAGTGGCACACATTTTGAACTAAAATGTCAATTTTAAACTGATAACGAACATTTTGAGTCATACCGGGAACATCGTGTATCGGATTGAGACGTGGTTGTTTCATACACGTCAAAAATGACTTATGAATCAATATTATAAAGTATAAAAATAATTTGGATGTGTTTTCTTGATGTTGAGTATGTCACTTATATTTTTTACTAAAATGACAATTTTAAATAAAAACACACACTTTGAGTCATATTGATCACACCATGCATCGGATTAAGGTGCGACTGATTCCTACACATCACAAATTACTTATGGATCTTTGTCCTAAAGTATCAAAAAATATGAATGTTTTTGCTCGGTTTTGAGCATGTCTGTTATCTTTTTCACTAAAATGTCATTTTAAATCGAAAACATGCACTTTGAGTCATATCAGTCACATCGTGTGTCGGTTTTGTGTGAGAATAATTCCTACATATCATAAATGAATTATGAATCATTGTCCTAAATTATCAAGATAATTTGAATATGTTTTCTCAGTTTTTAGTGAGTGACATACGTTTTGAACAAAAATGTCAATTTTAAACTAATAACAGACACTTTGAGTCATACCAAACACACCGTATATTGGATTGAGGTGTGATAGATTTCTACATGCCACAAATGACTTATAGATCATTTTCCTAAAGTACCAAAACAATCTGAATGTGTTTGATTCACTTTGAGTATGTCACTTGTCTTTTTTACTAAAATGTCAATGTTAAATAAAATGTTTTCTTGGTTTTGAGTATGTCACTTTTTTTTTACTAAAATGTCATTTAAAACTGAAAACACACACTTTGAGTCACACCGATCACATCATGTGTCGGTTTGATGTGATACTGATTCCTACATGTCACAAATGATTTACGAATCATTGTCTTAAATTATCAAGATAATCCGAGCATGTTTGCTCAGTTTTCAGTGACTAACATATGTTTTAAACTAAAATGTCAATTTTAAAATGATGACAGACACTTTGAGTAATACCAAACACATCATGTATCAGATTGAGGTGCAGATAATTCCTACACATAAAAAATGACTTATAGATTGTTGTCCTAAAGTATCAAAATAATTGGAATGTGTTTTCTTTGTTTTTAGTGTGTGACTTCTCTTTTCTACTAAAATGTAAATTTTAAATAAAAAAGATACACTTGGAGTTATACCGGTCACACCATGCATCAGATTGAGGCACAAATGATTCCTACACGTAAAAAATGACTTATGGATCATTTTTAAGAAGTATTAAAACAATCCAAATGAATTTTCTTAGTTTTGAGTATATCATTTTCTTTTTTACTAAAATTTCATTTTAAACTGAAAACACGCACTTTAAGTCATACCAATCACATCGTATATCGATTTAATGTGGGATTAATTCCTATATGTCACAAATGACTTATGAATCATTGTGCTAAATTATTAAGACAATCTGAGTGTGTTTTCTCAGTTTTCAGTGAGTGAAACATGTTTTAAACTAAAATACCAATTTTAGACTTATAATGACCACTTTGAGTGATGTCAGGCACATTATGTATCAGATTGAGGTGTGACTAATTATTACATGACACAAATGGATCATAGATCATTATCATAAAGCATCAAAACAATTTGAATGTGTCACACCCCGACCTTATAAATTCTTTCATTTTATTATTTTCTTGGCTTTGGATCCTTTGGTTGAGGTTCAGGTTGAGTCCCAGTTTTAATTTTTGAGTTTTTTTAAAAAATGGAAGTTTTGGGCTTGGTAGCATGTGGCGCACGGGCAGTGCACGGTTTGGGGAAACAGTGTTCCCTTTCCCAAGTAACCATGTGTCTTGTTTTGTGGTCTATGAGTAAGGCGCACAGGTTGCACATGGTTTGGGAAACTGTGCGGCAACCGTGCATCAGGTTCTATCCATTTGGATAGTGGTGATTACACGGTTTGTGAACGGTTTGGAAAACCATGTAGTCAAACCATGTGAGTTGCCCAAATTCTTAAAAGCTTAAAATTCTAATTGTTCCCCTCTTATGTTTTAACCCCAAATTGATCCCCCTCCCTCCTTGGTCATTTTTAGCGCATGAGAGGGTCCCCAAACCCCTCTTTATTTGATTCTCCTCCCTACTTTGATGCTCCTCCAAGGTTCTAAGGCGAGTTTATTTGGATTTTGTTCAATTTTGTTCTCTTCTTCTCTGCCTCCATGGATTTATAGGGTTTTCTTGGTGGTTGTTTTATCTTGGACAAAACCTAGTGGCTAAGGTTGATGTGTGATTCGATTTCTTTGATGTTAGAGTGTGTGGATCATCTCTCGAGGTTATGTCTTCCTTCTCCCAAAGTTTGATTGCGTTCACACATCATTGAGGTAGGTGTCTCCATTCATTTCCTTTCCGATGCATTCCATTTGATGCTTGGGTGTTGTTAAATAATTTATAAACGTGTTTCACATACTTATGACGCGTTTGTTTGTATCATTATGGTGCTTTCATGTTGGTGGAATTTGGTAAAAATGGTTTTCAAAGGGGTTATCTAAATATTATTATGTATATATGCACACAAGGTGTTCGATGAAATGCCAACGGGTCTTTTTAAATGAATTTGGAATTTTAAGGATGTGTTTGTCTTTAGAAATGTTTGGGTGGCTTGGGTTGGGTGATTTGGTTTTCCTTGAGTGTAAACACATTTGTGCTTTAGTGTTTTTGTTAAGTTATTGTGAAGGGTGGCTTTCAGAAAATGGTTTTGGGATATTCCTTGGTTTTCCATGAATGTGGGCACATCCATATGTGCACGAGGTGAACATATGGATGGGCGCACAAATGATGATAGTTCTAAGTGAGCTTTCTTAACATAAAAACTCATGTTTCAAAACACTTGCATGTTTCTTCAAACCCTTGGTGTTTCACTAAATATTCCTTGGTTTCAAATGACTCAATGATGGTTTCAAACTGGTGTTTGAGATTATGTATTGTTCGGTACTTTAAAATTTGGTTGGTTTTTAAATGGTATGAAGGCTCATTTGTCACATTTAAGCATGTTGTGTGTTTTTATCTTGGTTTTGTAATGGTATGGGAAATGGAATTGAACTTGAAATGCAAAGGCTTGTTTGGTACTATAAACATGAAAGTGGTGTTTCATATTATTTCAGAAATAGTTTGGAAATGTTTTGTAAGTGAATTTAAAATGGACATGATGTAAATGCCCGGTTGGCACTTTGTAATGTTTGAGAAATGAATGTGGTTTTGGAAATGTAAATGTCTGGTTGGCACCCTAGCCTATTTTGAGAAATGTTTTGAAAGATGATGTGAGGTGATGGTCCGATTGGCACTTGTGAAAGGACTTTTGTGAGATAGGAACCCCTATGGATGATTTCCTAAGAGTGGGTTATCACATAGGTGGTGTCGGTGTTTGGGGTAGGAAAGTGCAGTAGCGGCAGGTCAGGTGAGCTACACATGTGGGCCCCCCTTTCACCATGTACTATCACCATGGGTTTTCTAGGAATCTTCTAGAGGGTCGAGTGATGGTTTCTTGTCAAACCTGATTAGATGGGTTGGTACCCACCTTGAATTTATAGTAATTGGTGGGATGTGCCACTGGATTGGCTAGTTTAGAGTGGCCAGTTGGTTATTGAATATGGAGCTGCACCATACGTCAACAGGTGAGTCCAATCTGACGTCCAGGGATCACTCTAGGGATATTTATAAAATGCCCATTGTTTCTATCTATATGTGCATGTTTATAATTTGTTGAACTTGGGTTCTCATTTACACTGCTTATTTATTTTCATCATGTCTTGGTATTGCTTTGTTTGGATTTTGGTTTGGGATTTGGTTTTAAAATGGTAATATGTTTTGAAAATAGAGATGTGATGTGTATCATTGTGAAAAAGGTAAAGTTATGTTCATTTATTAAAATGATAAAAACCTATATATATATATGTATTTTAAACTAGTCTTTATGGATTTTTTCAGAAAAAGAAATGTATGGATTCTAAAGTGGTTACCTACAGAGCATTGTATGCTCACACCCTACTTATGTCATTCATTGTTGGTAGACCCAGGTCATTTTTCAGGTCTAGGTTTTTGGTTTAATTGCTCTTGGAGCAGGTTGGTTTTGTGGATGTGGGTGACCAAGAGGTCACATGGAGATCTTGTTAGCGTGGTCCAGTTTTAGTTTTGTATCTAGTTTTTTTTATGTTCAGTAGTTTTTGTATTGGACCGATTTTATATTTATTGCGATTTAGTTATTGTTAGTTCTATTTTGTATTTAGTTTGTTTATTTAATCCTGGTTGTTTGGGATAAATTATTCCCATTGAATTATCTTTGATTCCTGGAACTAATTTCCATCTCGTGGGGATCAAGAATGCCCTTCAGGCCATGTCTCGAACCGAGTCGGATGTTGGGTTGGATGACATCCCAACTTGGTTCGTGATAGAATGTGTTTGTTTTGTTTTGAGTATGTTAGTTATCTTATTTACTAAAATTTCAATTTTACATAAAAAGACACATTTGGAGTCATATTGGTCACGTCATGTGTTAGATTGAGGTGTAACTAATTCTCACACGTCACAAATGAATTATGAATTGTTGTACTAAAGTATCAAAATAATCTGAATGTGTTTGCTCAGTTTTGAGTATGTGATGTGTGTTTTGAACTAAAATGTAAATTATAAACTAAAAACATACAGTTCGAGTCATACATAGCACACTTTATATCAGATTGAGGTGTGTTTGATTCATACATAGTTCATGAAAATGTTTATGAAATATCTTTTGGGAAGTCATACTTTTCATTCAACTACTGAAAAATACCTTGGTAGATGCATCCATACGATTCACTTCACATTTTAGGTAGCATGAGGTTTTATCTTCCATCCAAAAGGAACATGTTCTCTCTTTTCTGTCATATTACAGATAATTGAAAGCAAAATATGAATTACCAAAAGATCTATGAAAAAAACTAAATAAGTATTACATAAAAATGATAAGGAAATTAAATTAAAAATAATAGATAAAATGATGACAAAATTAACTAAATTGGTAGGAATTCACCTTTGCATCCAACTGTTAAAAAATCCCTTGGTAGATGCATCCTTACGATTCACTTCATATTTTAGGTAGTATGGGGTTTCCTCTTCCATTCAAAAGGAACATGTTCACTCTTTTTGGCTTATTGTAGATAGTTAAAAGAAAAATATGACTCCCCAAAAGATCTATGAAAAAAATTAAATAAGTATTAGATAAAAATGATAAGGAAATTAAATTAAAAATATTATATAAAATGATGAAAAAATTAACTAAATTTGTAGGAATTCATCTTTACATTCAACTATTGAAAAATCCCTTGGTAGATGCATCCTTACGATACACTACAAAATAATTAGCTTTTTCCAACAGGAGTATATCTGTCGATAAAAGTGAATTTTCTGTTGGTAAAACGTTATACCAATAGAAATTGTCTTGTCACTAAACCGTTGGTAAAAAATCTGTCGCTAAATGTTATTGTGAGAGATAAAACAGTTCTGTTACAATTATAATAATACCAACAGATAATATATATGTTGGTCAAAATTTTCAGCAACAGATTTCCATGACAAATTTATCTATTGTTAATATTATTATCAACTTTCATAACTAATACCAATAATTAATATTTTTTTGTAATTTATATTTTAAATAAGATATTATGCTTAGGTATTTCAATATTTATTGCTAAAATTTTATATTATATTTATTAATATGATTTTATATAATATATTTATTATATATAATTATAATATATTTATTATATATAATTATAATATATTTATTATATATAATTATAATATACTTATTATATATAATTATAAAATTTGATTATATGAAAGTGAGAATTTATTTGAAAAAATGTGCTCAATCACAATTTAATAAAAAAAAATCAAACACCAAGAAAATATATGAAACTCTAACAAACATGATACACACACGTTTCATGAAACTTCATCAAAATTCATCCGTAATTTGTTCCACGCATCAATTTTCATCATCATGGTTCATACTGGATACAGGATCAACGCATGCATTTCCTCGTCCTCTTAGTTCACTCCATTCACTTCGGTCCTCGCTTTCCGGATGGATCGAGTGAAAGAGATGCAGCTCGTTCTGTTGCTTTCCCTTTGTGTTCCGAAGTCAGTCCCCTCTTTCGCTTCCTCACTCCCACCAACGAGCCATGCGATCCATGCCACGTCATCCAAACTGAGAACTGAGATGCCAAACCAATGACCCAAGCAGCGTCTTAATGAAATGACAGGAGACACCTCATGCAATCTGAAAAAAGTTTGAATTATAATGTGTAAAAGTTAATGAATCATAATGAATTATACACATATTTTAAAGAAGAAAAAATGTATACAATACAAAGAAATAGAGAAAATACCCAAGTGGGAATAACATTCATGTATAGTTAAAATTCATTAACTCTTTTCAGATTACATGAGGTGTCTCCTTCCATTTCATTAATGAATTATAATGAATGATACACATATTTTAAAGAAGAAAAAATGTATACAGTACAAAGAAATAGAGAAAATACCCAAGTAGGAATAACATTCATGTATAGTTCAACCGGTTTTTTATAGATAAGATAAATCACTAGAATTCACCTTGAATCTTCAAATAGTAGTAGAACAATATTGAACTCAAGTCACCAGGCCTCTGGCTTCAAAATTACAAACCTGTAACATATAAATAGTGAATTACAACCACCATTATATCCAACAAACATGAACCCATCCCACACTACAGTTTCATATAGATTTAGTGTAGCAACAACTGATAGACACTTGAACATTTGATGTGAGTGTGCATGTTACAAGTGAAAGAAATAAGACAATGTAGATGAATTCTTTATAGAATGAAATGCAGTGGCCTTGCTACCTATTTTCCCAGAAATTCTTCCCAGAAGAACTCAAGAATCTGATGAATCTGTTCCCCAATGTCAAAGCTAGTTGACAAAAAATACCCATTTTATGGAAAGCACTGCTTTGATGGAAGGAGGAATAATCCAGTAAAAAGGCTACTGGAAGAGCATACTGGCAAGGCTTCTAGTGCAACATTTTGGGGTTATATTTTACACCCCCTTTCCTATGTTTCTAGGGAAAGTTTTAGGCTTTCTTCCCCTCTTCAACTGAAATTTTTTCATGATAATAAAAATTGAAAAAAATGATACACTGATAATGGATGGGATGTAAAAATATCTAGGTAATGAATGAGTTGTAATCTTTTACAGATAATGAATCACACACAAATAATATTTTATAGATAATATGTTGTAGTGATTACAAAGATAACCCATCAACGAATTGTAATGAATGATGCACATATATAGAACACACAGATTTTTATACAGATTACATGGTAATTACAGATTAAAAATATTAAATGAATCACACATAGGATTCAGAATATTAGTGGAGGTATGTGTGTGTAATAACAGCAAAGTCAACAATCATTTATCATAGCATCGTCTACTACAGTCTGTGTGTGACTCTGCTGACATGATATTCGATGTACTGCTGTAAGTATAATACAGTGTGCATGAAAAGTACTACAGTCTGTATGATCAGTACACTGGTCTGTGTGTGTGTGATTAGTCTACTAAAGTATGTGTGTGAAAAGTCAAGTATGATCCATCTACTGCAGTTAGTATGATTAGTCCACAATAGTCGATGTGGAAAATATGATCAGAAACATTTGAAATTTCATATTTTTAGGCTCAAAATGATTTTTTAACTATATAAACAGATTAATTAATATTGAAGAAAACTGAATACTAAAAAAAAATAAAGAAAACTCCCCTGATTATTGCTGTTATCCCACAAATTGAATTGAAAATATCATCCACCTTATCAAAAAATACAACCAAGTTGCTATCATCAAAACACATATTCAAGTCAGGTAGGGTGGTCTCTTGAGAAGCCATTGATCTACAAAAGAATGAAACCTAATGAAAAATTAAAGATGATTTAATGAGATTCTAGTCGGGCTGGGTGGTCTCTTGAGAAGCCATTGACCTACAAAAGAAATAGCATTGCACTTCCTTGTTGTCATTGATTTCCAAACGAAACGCATTTGAAATTTCACAGTTTTAGGTTCAAAATGATTTTTTAGTAGAATACACAAATTAATTCATATTGAAAGAACATAATATCTAATAGAAATGAAAGAAAATCCCCATGATGGTTGTTTTTATCCTTGGAATTGAATTTAAAAAATCATCCACCTTCTTATCAAAAAATAGAACCAGGTTGATCTACAAATGAAAGAGCATCATACTTGTTGTCATTGATGTCCAAATGGATTATTCCTATAACATTACCTACAAAACTGAATGATTAAACAAGATATAGTATAGTATGAGTTATGAAATGAATTCCCAAGTACAAATGTTAAATTTTATATGAATTTAATTGACACAACACAATGATTTTCAAGAAAAAAAACATAATGTCCAAGTTTCTATCATCAAAACATTCATAAAAGATAACAGAAAATATTAATTGAAACATTAAATATCAATGAAAAGAATGAAAACTGATGAAATATTAAAGTGAATCTAATGAGATTCAAGTCAGTCATGGTGATCTCTAGATAAGACATTGATCTGCAAAAGAAATATCATCACACTTCCATGTTGTCATTGATGTCCAAACGGATTATTCCTATAACATTACCTAAAAAAACATAATGATTAGTGATGAAATGAGTTCACAAGGCCAAATGTAATTTTTTTATGAATTTCATTGACACCTCAAACTTGTTTTCAAGAAAACACAAAAAACATCATGTAAAATAAAAAATCCAGCATGCAAAATAGTGTCAACTGGTATCAAACACATTAGAAATTTCATAGTTTTTGGCTCAAAATAATTTTTTATCAGCCTACACAAATTAATTTATATTGAAAGAACATAAAAACTAATATAAAATAAAGAAAACTCCCATGATGATTTCTGTAATCCTAAGAATTGAATTGAAAAAATCATACACCTTATCAAAAAATATAACCAAGTTGGTGTCATAAAAACATCTATTCATAAAAGATAATTGAAAATATTAATAACAACATTAGAATTCAATGATGTCCAAAGGGATTATTCCAATAACATTACCTATAAAAAAATGATTAAACATGATATTGTAACATTGAAGTTCAAAATGAGATATAACCAGGTTAGAAAGTAAAGGGTGAGTGATGACAATAGAGTCACGAGGCTGTAATGACCCCATGAGGCGAAATAAAGGGAAAAACAATGTTGTCTTCTCCCAATAATGATAAGAATACATTAAAAGGAGGAGAAGGGACTCATAAATGAATTCACATAGCTATGTAGAGATCCATCCCACTTTCCCAAACATGAAAAATCATGATTGAATCTAACGCAGAGAGATATATGAAAATCTAAAACAAATAACCATCCCGTTAGATTGAATGAGCTTACATATAAAGCAGTCGAGCGGAGTGAACCCAATTCCTAAAATCAAAATAATACACACATCAAAAACCAGAAAAAGGAAAGAATCATAATAAATTGACATCAAATAATAAACAAATAGAAAATTCCAGAATTTATTGACACATAGAACTAGGCAGAAGGCAAAGAGAGGTTTCTAACAGAAAAAGATCAAACAAATAATTAGTCTGTCAGATTTAATGATCTTAAATGAATACAGTGACAGTCGCAACAAAATGGTGAGGTACCAACTTCATTTTAACTGATGCCTTCCCATAAAAATATTTGTTCTTTGATGCCAACCTAGCTCCTGAAATAAAATAATCTATAGTGTGAGGGATGGAAGGACAGTGAGCGATGGGTAGGGATCCCAGAGATGGCTAGGGTTGATCTAGGTTGCCGGGACAGAGGGGTCGCACAAGGACACCGATATAAAATGATGTGGACAACGAAGTTCAAGATCAGGGATAAAGGTTTGGAACACCTGGTATAGAATGGTCCAATAGGGGCTTCGCGCAAGGATGTCGTCAGGGAACATGGAGGTGAGTTTGCACGACGATGTCGGAGGGGGAGGCCGATCGAGAAGAGGGAGGGTGATTCACGCGATGATTTTGGAGCGGGACGTCGGCCGGGAAGGGGGATAACAGGGAGGGGGTAGAAAGGAGTTAGGGCTGGGGTCGGAGGGAACATTGTGGGGACATCCACCGGCCGGGAACAGGGAGAACATGAGGTAGGTTTTGGGTCGGGGGGGTCACCCAGAAGTGGGGTTTTTTTGCATATATGTGTAAGTATATAATAAAAAAAGTTATAAAGTTATATATAATTTATTTTAAAAAATTATTATATAAGGATTATGATTATATATATATTATTTACTATATTTTGTTTGTAATTTGTAATACATAAATATATATATATATATATTCAATTTTATGTAAAATATTTGAAATTATTGAATTTTTTATAGTAATAGATTTTTATAATGGTAAAAGATTTGTTGGTATTAATAATTAATAACAACATATTCATTTATTAGTAAATCAATTGTTGGTATTATTATGATATGAAAACAGATTGAAATGTTAATAAAATATTTGTTGGTATTGAAATACTAATATAAACAGATATATATGTTGGTAAAAATAATTGTTGGTATCTCCAGTCAATATCAATAGGATTTAATATCTGTTGGAATAAATCATTTTTACCAACAAATATATTATCCATCGATAATTTTCTGTTGGTAAAGGTCACTTTTTTGTAGTGCGATTCACTTCACATTTCAGGCAGCATGGGGTTTCCTCTTCCATCCAAAAGAAACACGTTCTCTCTTTTTCAGATTCTTGTAGATAGTTGAAAGAAAAATATGACTTCCCAAAAAATCTGTGAAAGAACTAAATAAATATTAGATAAAAATGACATGAAAAATAACTTAAAAATAATAGATAAAATGATGAAAAAATTAACTAAATAAGTAGTATTAATGCACCTTTTCATGATGTCTATATACATTCTTGACTCATTTCCCTGTTGTTATTATCTCAGTTGAAACCTTGAAGTCCAATCTCTCATGAGCACAAGCATATTCAAACAAACCACCCAAACTTGAGTAAAATAATCCACCTATATAAGAAAAAAATTCTCATGTTAGTAATACTATAAAGAAAGGAATAAAACATAAATATGAAATAATACATTAATAAAATATCAATTTTAAACTGAAACCACATAATTTGAGTCATACCAGGTACACTGTGTATCAGATTTAGGTGTAGTTGATTCCTACATATCATAAATAACTTATGGTCATTTTCCTAAAGTATAAAATAAATCCAAATGTGTTCACTCAGTTTTGAGTATGTCACTTCCCCCCCTAAAATGTCAATTTTAAATAAAAAGACACACTTGGAGTCATACTAGTCACATCCTACATCGTATTGAGGTGTGGTTGATTTCTACATATCAAAAATTACTTATGGATCGTTTTCCTAAAGTATCAGAACAATATGAATATGTTTTCTTAGTTTTGAGTATGCCACTTGTGTTTTTTACTAAAATGTTATTTTAAACTAAAAATTCACACTTTGAGTCACATCGATCACATCGTGTGTTGGTTTGATGTGAGACTGATTCCTATACATCAAAGATGACTTATGAACTGTTTTCCTAAATTATCAAGACAATATGAGCATATTTTCTCAGTTTTCAGTAAGTGATAAACGTTTTGAACAAAAATGTCAATTTTAAACTGATAGGAAACACTTTAACTCATATCAGGAATAATGTGTATCAGATCGAGGTGCAGATGATTCTTACATATCCTAAATGACTTTTTTATCTATATCCTAAAGTATCAAAACAATATGAATGTTTTTTCTCAGTTTTGATTATGTGATGTGTGTTTTGAACTAAAATATCAATTTTAAACTAAAAACACAAATTTTGATTCATATTGAGCATAAAATGATGAGAAAATAAACTAAATAAGTAGTAGGTGGGACCTTTTCATTATATTTGTATACATTCTAACACCAAGTTTGCTTCCCATTTGTTTCTAAACAAATATATTTCTTCTTGTGAATACGAGGACTATTAACAGTCCTCGCAGTACTAGAAAATATTAATAAACAAAAGATTGGTAAATATTTTAATGAAATTATAATTATCTTTGAAAATACCTTTTTTATGATGCTAGTTTATTAATAGAATACAATATATTTCATAAATTTTCAAACATAATAACCATAATCTTTTCTATTGGTTTGTTTTAGACACTGTAGAAATATTGAGAAAAATAAGTAATTTGTTTTGATATATGTTTTGATAGAGAAATCTAATTATATAAACCCTAATAATTATCCACTTGTAGAAGTTTACATGCTCTTTGTATTCATGGACTATCCTTAAGCCATGATTTTGATGATATTTTAATACCACCCTATCATAACATAATTTTCATTAAAATGTAATATAAAATGTATAACTTGAAGTTTAGTTGTAAAATGTTGCATGAAACATACTAAAAATTGATAAATGTCATCATTTGTGGTTAGTTTTTTGGGTATCCATGCATTGAGTTTAGAAAATAGATCTTTAGAGTATCCAAATTGACTATAATGAGTAACCAATACTTCCTAAAAAAACAAAAAGGAATAAGTAATGAAGTGAATGAAAATAGAGTTTTTATGCGTTTTATGAAAAAAAAACCTAGGTCAATTTTTTTTATAATTATTGCATAAAGGTGATAGAGACCTTGCTGCCTTTTGGTTAAGTGGAAAGGCGACAGGGCATCTACCACCTTTCAGTAAAAAAACATTTTAAATATACATGATTTTATATTTAAAAATATATATGTTTGTATATTATGATATATATATATATATTGTGTTTATTTTATTTTGTTTAGAATCATTTCATTAATATTTGAAAGTTAAAATGTTATGTTTTTAAGCAATAAATTTTGTGACATGTAAATTAGCTTTTACTTATTATATTTATGATTTTGTTTATTTTCAATTATGTTTTACATGTTGAGCCACTTTGTAAAATATCCCTTAGATTGTAATTATATTTTATAAGTTATATGCTTTCAAATTCACCTACATGAAACATAATAATGTTTGAATTTGGTGGATTTGAAATTATATAACTTATAAAATATAAATACAATCTAAATGATATTTTACACACTTAGTGAACATATAAAAAATAATTCAAAATAACAAGAATTTCTTAAAAAAATGAAAAGTAATTTTAGGGGACAGTATATTGTTGTTTTAAACCATTACAATTGTATTTATAATATTTTTTACATTCCTTTCATTTTCATTTATTTATTATATTTATGAAATTATTTTTATTTTCAAAACTTTTTAGATGCATAGGCTATGTTTTAAGTTTTATTTAGATTGTTTTTATATTTTATATTTTATAATCTTTTAAAGTTACCTACTTTAAATTTAATAAGTTTTCCTATGTTTTAAGTAGTTGACTTTGAAAGCTTATAAAATATAAATTGTAACTAAAATATAAATAAAAATTGAAACAATGGATAAATATGCAAAAATGGTTGATAGTAAAACGAATTTTATCATTTTAATAGATATAAAGTATATACATGAATTAGTACAATCACTCTCTATAGTGATGTCCCATCCCACATTCTAGTCTGTGAATGAGACACCCATATTGAGATCTCCAAACTCTGTGCTAGGGTGGAGTATGATGACTTAGAGAGGAATGATCCCTGGGCACTTGAACCTCGACTAGCGGATGCTCTGCTCGTGTCTTAATGGTAGGGGGCGTCAACTGAATGTCATCCTGTGCACTCGATCCTTCTCTCACTACTAGAAGGACCTTCCATCATCGCTTAGGGGAACCATATAGCCTGTGAAGGCCCTAACACAAAAGCTGGAGGCATAGGAAATGACCCCTAATAGAAGCTCGTATAATCTATACCCATAGAAAACTGTGGATATCCTACCAACATAGATATATCCCATGCCTCCTAATGCACATCCCCAATCAGCTGAGGCTGGACTGCTAGAGGGCTGACCTATGCCTATGGAATAGGTGAGGCCTCACGTGAAACACAACACGGTCTATGTCATCGTCATCATGGCTCCTTAGCATCAGTAGCTGCTGGAAGAGGTTCCTAAGCATGAACCCCCACTCCCTAGGAAGGAATGTAATCTCCCTGGGATGGAAAATTGAAAATACTATCATGAACCACATGATAAGCCAGCATCATCCCTTGTGCTGCAACATAGATCATTGCTAGGCTAATAACCCCCTCCTCCTCCTCTAGATCAGAGATGCGGATAATATTCTATATTCGATTATGATGTAAAGAGATTAAAAATGAATTAGAAAATATTACAATAAAAAACTAATGGAAATTTATTGACTTACCATATTCTAAAGCCCTATTTCGTGGGGAGTAAGATACATTATAGACTTCAGTCTATACCATGACTCATACTCGACTTGTTGTGGTAGATGGAATCACATCATACATGCACCATCAATATGAAGTGATTCTCTTCTTCTCCAAGGGTCTAGATACTTGATATGTAGTCGGTGCTAGTTGACATCCTGCCTCCCTATCAACTTTACAGAATGAAGCATTGATGGTTGTCTCAGTGGAAATAGAATGTGTTGAACTCAGCCAAACTTGAGAATGACTCTATCAAGTTAGTTCCACTCAATAATATGAAAGTGAATGAGAGACACTACAAATATAGAATCATGAATTCCAGCAGTGTGGTATGCAAACAACTAGTTTAATAAAGCCTAGTATGACATCCATGTCATCTAAAATGACATGTGAGTTTTATAAAAAAAAGTTTATTACTAAAAAAATGATGATATTATGAAATTGGTTATTCAATGAAAGATTGTATATACTTATGTCAATGGGTATTAGATTATCTAACATGAGACTGTATGCACCCAAAAGGTGTTTCGAAGGACTGATGAAGTTGTGCGATTGACTATACCTATAAAATACAACATCAAAAGTGATAAATAATAATAAATTAATTTCAATAAATTCTACTATCATCAGAAACCAATAGATATGAGTGATCATACCGGCATCCACATAGATCATCATGAAACACATCTATATGTAGCTCCCGACCAACAATAAGAGGGGAGAGGGGAGGTATGTGCTCTCATGCCCACATCTGAAGAAGGATGACACATCCCCTGAGATCTATGTGATCTGAGAAACATGTTTCTCATAATTCTCTATAAGTGTAAGACAAGCACATGGATCCCTATATATATCTCCTAGCTAGATCAAAATCCTCTAGTATCCCTAGATACATCATGTGAACATTCATACTAGAGTGATCAACACACATTTTACCTCCAATGAGCTGTAAGATATATGCACGGGCATGACACATGATATTCTGCTCGTTGGAACCATCAAGTAACTCTGAAAAATGCATCTCAAGCCACCTTATATATATCAACCCACCATCTATAACAACATCATAATCCAAAATACCGACACTTAACAATATGTGTACAAGCTCGAGCTAGTCTCCATGGATGGGTCTAATAACCGAATCCCCTTGGATAGGAAGACCGATTAGGACTGCTCCATCCTTAAGGGTGATGGTCATCTCTCCCCCAGGTAGGTGAAATGTGTGTGTCTCTAGTCTCCATCTCTTGAGGAGGATAGGAAGTAAGTGATGATTAATGATTGTGAAATTGGATACCACAATGTCATATAATCCAACACGGTGTAGGTACGACATAATGGCAGATGGAGGCAAAACATAATGATAATGGTGTGATTGACGCACCTTGATCCGTTGAACCTAACAACCCTCTATCACATCATGGAAAACATGCTTATGCTGCTCAGTGAGTAGTGTAAAATCCTCTATCTGTATGTAAAAAATGAAATGATTCTTAAGTGTAAAATGAAAATACAACATTATGGTCAACAAAATGTTTAGAAAATGAAGAAAATTTGTTTTTTGTAACCCAACACAACCTTAGTTTGAATTTAACTAATAAGTTAGATCTAAAATTATGTACTTTTTAATTTATATATTATTTCTCACATGATGGTATGTTTCATGATTATTTTCTCACATGATTGCATTATGGTTTAGCCATGGATAGTTTGATTATGCTTTCATGTCACCTCACATGTACTTGTCATATTCCTTTTAATGTGAATATGAAAGTATTATTGTTATTTGATAATAAAAGTATTTGAAAATGTCAGAAAATTATACAAAATGGAGGATATTATATTAACACTATATAATTAACAATATGTAAATATCACATTGGTGATAATACATCATTATGGCTAAGAGTGTGAACTCGATCCAGCAATGTTAGGGAATCATTTCCGGTTATGACCTTTTTGATGACATATGTTGCATCTCAAATTTTTACCTTGTTCTTGAGGCCAATCCATCTCATTATACATCCTAATAGACTTAGATCTCCCTCATTGACACAACCTATTGATGGTAGTTATCAATATCAGCTGGTCTTCGGGCATTGGGAAATATCAAAACTCCCTAATAGGCATCCATGGCGTAGTATAATAGTTAAAAATAGTGTCTATTCAATACACTAGATCAAAATATTCTCCCCATGATATGTTCATAGAGGAACATGTTGTGATGGCGTGTGCACATGGAAACCATAATGCCTAGAAGTTTCCACATTGACATTACCTTACTTCTAGTAATACCACTATTTTTCCATTGCTGCTACTTGTGATGGAGTATGAATACTCTTGAAATTCAAATTGAGAGTCTTCTTAGTAGAAAAGGCACACTCGGTAACCAGAAAATTCTTCAATGTTTTTTTAATATCTCAATGAAAGTGCCTTCCATACCTTAACCTCTGCTGAATCTTGTCTAAGGCCAGTTTTTTTCTATCAACAAAGTACTTCACAAAATAATAAAATTTCTCCTAAACTAGTTCAGTTATAGGTAACTTACAAAGCCTATTGAAGACACCATTGATTCACTCCACAACATTTGTGGTCATGTGTTCATACCTCTTCCCACCATCATATGCCAATGTTTATTTTCTTTTGGAATATATATCATATAATCATACACTTCTTGATTATCCTTGCAAGTTTCTTCAAAACTTTATTCAAACCTTTGTTAATCCGGATCATATTCTAAACAGAATTGATCATATTTCACATAAATTGATTTTATCTTTATGTTTAAATATTAAAATATAATAAAGAAATTGCATATCAAGCCTTGTGATTGCCTTATTCAAAGGTTCATTATGGAATGTTTTTCGCACATTGTTGTGTTTGATGTAGTACTAATGATATGAATTTTAGAGTCTCCATGTATCAGGATCTGCATTTATTGCCTCATTGATTACCTAATGTCGATCAAATATCAAACAGACACCCCGAATGCGGGTGAAATGGTTAATGATACATGCCAAAAACAAACTTCATGATTCATAGTTTTCCTTCTCCACAATAAAAAATGCAAGCGAAAGAGGAGAACGGTTTCCATCTTGGGTTGTTGGAATCAACAATAGGACCTTGTATTTTCCATATAAAAACATTCCATCAATCTGTATGAACTATTTTCTAAAATGAAATGCAGAAATATAGGGGGGGAATGCCTAGAACAACCGATGAAATTGAACACAAGATGGTTCAAGTGAGTTATCTTGAGACACATGTTCATTCTTATGAATATGTAATACAACTTGGTCATCATGTTTCAATATGGTTAGAAATTATGGAAACACTCGATACGAGTCATCTCAATCACTGTAGACCTTCACAATTGCCTTTTGTTTTTTCATCCATGCCTTATTATGGGAAATATTATAATCAAAAGTTTTTTGTATCCACCCTTTCAAAAGGGCTATAGGAATATCTTGGTAGGTCATAATCATCTTGATGATAATAGATGGCACAAATTCAGCACCCAATGAAGTATGATCTTGTGTTAGGTTTAGCTGAATTCAAGTATGAGCTGCCTCAATCTTCAAAATTCTCCAACCTCCAAATGAAATGTTCGGAATCATCCTCAAGTGGAATCTACAATCATACCCATATTTATCACACTATATTATGTATTTTTATGGCTATATTACTGAACTAAATATCTATAGTTCCTCTAAATATGAAATCTTTTTAGTATGTTTTTCAATGAATCTTTACTTGGAAAATCTCTTCCAACATATAATGTTTTTCCAGCTCACTAAACCTATCCAGTACAACTCCATGAAACTCAGTTGAAGGTGTGAGAACATTACAATTGAATTCAGGAAAACATGTCACTGCTTCTGACCAAGATGCAAAGAGTGGTGTGTGATTTGTTGTGGGTTGAGACTTCTATAAAATTACTACATTTCTAGAAACTCCCTCCCCAACTTATGCTACTCCCTCCTCATCAGTGTTGTTGTATCTATTTGTCCAATCATTAAAAAAATCCTCATCGAAAGTCAGATTTACATAAATATCCAGTAGATAATCTAGGTTTTCCTCTTCCACATAATAGTGAAGAGCCTTAATTTCTTAGGACATACCTTCTTCAACCACTCTTGTAAGTCTATAACTTTGTACAATTGGATGTTGTTATTGTATAGTAGAAAACTCAACATATAACTCCACCATGGCACCATCTAACCACTGGGAAAATAAATTTATTTCTTGGACCCACTACTCATCAGAAACCAATGGACAAGATAGATTCCACAGTGTAGTCATTAATTTCAAATGTATATAGCTAATAGACTTGATCTCTTGACTAGGTCACAAATTTAAGCAACCAGGAATGCTGTCTTGAGGTCCATTTAGTGTTACACAATCATATGTCTTAACCATTGTTGTTGGTTGTGTACTATAAGAAGCTCCTTGGTCGGTTTGAATTCCCTCCCTATAGTAGTAGACATAGGTAAACATGAATCTCTATGTAAAAAATGTTTTTTTATCAAGATTTTGATAGTGTAAGTAATATTGACAATGAGGGTTGACCATATAATCTTTATGATACTAAAATTTTAGAACACCTTTTTATATCCTAAAATATGATACTCATGTTTCATTATATAAAATTTTATTAGAAAATAATTCATATATTGTTTTGAAAAATGAGGTAAAAAGAAGAGAAAAGATCAAATCACTTTATTTATGCCTGATAAAATGAGAATTATGATCATATAAAGTGAAATGGATAAGAACAAACTCATTAAATAACACATGAATTCTTCATAACAAATAAGAAATACCTTGAAATTTTTCAACATAATAGAGTTTGGATAAGATGATCCTGACTTCAGAAGTGAAGTAAAATCCAGCTTATTTTCAAGTGGCAACTTAATAACATATTTCAAAGAGATATACTTAACTTTTTAATTTTTAAAAGATTTTTAACTTCTAATAACATAATCACTGTATGGGGATGAATTTAATTAGAAGGTTGAAAGATTTTGAAAGTTCAAAAGTTAAGTACATCTCTTTGGAAGATGTTATTAAGCTACCACTTGAAAATAAAATGGATTTTACTTCACTTCTAAAGTTAGACTTGTCTTATCCAAAATCTATTTTGTTGAAAAATATCAAGGTATTTCTTGTCTATTATAAACCATTTATGTGTTATTTAATGGGTTTTTTCTTATCCATTTCACTTTATATGATCATAATTTTCATTTTATTATGCATAAATAAAGTGATTTGATGTTTTTTATTATTTTGAACTTTGTTTCCAAAACATTTTGTGAATACTATTCATAATGAGGGATGACCATATAATCTTTATGATACTGAAATTTTAGAATGTCTTATTATATCCTAAAATATGATACTAATGCTTCCTAGTATAATTTTTAATATTCCTAAAGTTATTTAAGTAGTTTATAAAAAAATATTAATCATATAAAGCATATCCCCTAGTAGTGTTAAACCAAGTGTGCAACAAGGCCTGTTGTCATGTTCTATTTCTTGATCAAGTCTAGCTTAATGTGGTGTTTTCAAGTTTTATCCCATGGTACATCTATGTCAGAGCCACATCCACTTATAGTATCTAGACATGGATTTGATTGCTTAGTTAACCACATAATCTTTATGCTACCAAAATTTTAGAACATTTTTTTATATCATAAAAGATGACACTAATGTTTTTTAGTACAATTTTTAACTTTCCTAAAGGTATGTTCAATGGTTTATAAAGAGAATGTGATTTATCTAAAACATATCCATCGACATTAACAAAACAGGTGTGCAATAAGGGATGAATAATCTAAATCATAGGAGTAATAAATCATGTTTGTGGTTAAGCCTATTTGTCATCTAGTTTTTCATCTTTCATCCTATGTTTATTCTATGTTAATCCAAAGTTAATCAATATCTAATCATTAATTAATAATTAGTTAATCATTCATTAATAATTAGTTAATCATTCTTTAAGCATTAGTAAATCATTCATTAAACATTAGTTAATCATTATTTAATCATTATTTAATCATTAATTAATCATTGGTTAATCATTAGTTAATCATTATTTAATCATTACTTAATCATTAGTTAATCATTCTTTAATCACTCTTTAATCATTCCTTAATCATTCTTTAATCAATTCTTAATCATTACTTAATCAATCTTTAATCATTAGTTAATCACCAGTTAATCATTATTTATTCATTCTTTAATCATTCCTTAATCATTATTTAATCATTACTTAATCATTAGTTAATTATTAGTTAATTATTCTTTAATAATTCCTTAATAATTCCTTAATAATTAGTTAATCATTACTTAATCATTAGTTAATTATTAGTTAATCATTATTTAATCATTTATTAATAATTCCTTAATAATTCATTAATAATTAATTAATTCTTATTTAATCATTAGTTAATCATTATTTAATCATTCCTTAATCATTAGTTAACCATTCTTTAATCATTCCTTAATCACTCCTTAATAATTACATAATCATTAGTTAATCATTTTTAATTATTATTTAATTATTCCTTAATCATTAGTTAATAATTAGTTAATAATTAGTTAATCATTATTTAATCACCAGTTAATCATTCTTTAATCATTACTTCATAATTCTTTAATCATTCTTTAATCATTGTTTAATCAATCATTAATCATTAGTTAATCATCAGTTAATCACAATTTAATCATAATTTAATCATTACTTAATCACTAGTTAATCATTAGTTGATCATTAATTAATCATTACTAAATCATTACTAAATCGTTATATAATCAATACTTAATCATTTATCAATCATTAGTTAATCATTCATTAATCATTCGTTAATCATTCGTTAACCATTCATTATTCATCTGATAATAATTAGTTAAACATTACTTAATCCTTAGTTAATTATGCCTTAATAATTAGTGAATCATTTGATATTCATTAGTTAATTATTATTAGCTAATCATTATATGTAATCATTCTTTAATCCTATGTTATTCATTAGTTAATCTATACTTAACCATTAATAATAATAACTATTATTTCTAAACTATATATAACTAACTAAACTAATAAATCAATAATAATTTTTTTTGTCAAAAAAAAACAAATTTAGAACTAACTAAAATCAAATCAATTAAATAAATAAATAACTTTAAAATAAATAGGAAAAAATACCTCTAAACGATGCTTTTAAAAAAACTGGCACTTTTTTTAGTCCACCGAAACCACCACGCATAAAGGAAGCTTATTTGAGATAGAGAGGGGAATTTAGAGAGATGTAGGAATTTTGAAGTGAGGAGGGGGGTGACCTTTTATAAGGAATTAAGGGAATGGTGACACCCCCTATCGCCTTTCTCCTTTACATTAGGAAAAAGGTGGCCACTCCCAGGTCACCTTTAACCTTTTTAGGTGAAAGGTGGTAGCCCCCACCTGCCTTTTCCATGTCATCGATCTGAGTCGATGATAGGAAAATTCAGCACACCCCCTGCCACCTTTCAATAAATAGGGAAGGCGATAGTCCCCCTGCCTCCTTTCTGATACAAAATTCAAAAAAAAACTAACCTGATTTTTTTTTTTCAAAAAATGCAGAAAAAAAAAATCAATGAAAATATATTTGATATGATTAAATTTTAGAGTTTTAACCCTACATTATGGGTATTAAAAAGAGTCTGTCGTATGTAAGTTTTCTTTCAAGCATTTTGGCCAGTCTATCCTCTAATTTTAATTACTGTATAGAAGTGATGTGAGTAATAATAAGTCCAATTTTCTATTCATAAGGGTTTCCCTTAAAATAGTATTCATATATACACCTATAAAAAATATGAATAGTATTCAGTTATAATTAACATAGTAGATCAACTATTGGACAAAAAAAATCAAGAAAACACACCTCATGTATAGATTTACAACTGAGACTCCTATCCATTCATGTGTGAGGATTTGATTTACATTCTCAAGACCAATATAGTCTGTAATGGCCTCTCCATGCATCTGTTCTTTACTACCAATTGTGTTTGTAACACCATTTTTTAACATTGTATCTACATGAACCTTTAATGTTAGTAAATGTTGAAGTTGAATGATTAGGGTGGAGTTACTTTGTGAAGATATTTTTGATTGGTTGGTTGATCCTTAGATCACTTTGATTCAACCTTATGTTTCACCCCTTTCCTTTCTTCATTTGTAATAACATTCATCAGTTTAGACCTTTTTCATTAATTATTAAAAATATTTTCATGAAAAATAAATTGGAAGTGAATAACTCCTTGATAAATATGTTTTTTTACAAGATCTAATAGTCATGCTATGAAAGTTACAATATCTTGCTCGACTGTATGGATATCTGCATCATCAAGTGGAATAGGTAGCTTAGCACTCGACTCTTGATCTATGTTAATCACCACTCTCATATAACCTATTGAAAGTTGTTTGTTGTGTAGAATATCTCCTTGGATATTGTACACAGTACCCCTTGCAACAAGGCAATGTGTGGGTGTTGATAGATATAAATCACAATCATTTTCACCCTTTAGAATATCAGTACATGAAAGGTATTGATGTCTATCTAATTCACATTTCATAGAAACAATTATGATAATATTGATTATCTCTTCTAAGATGAATCTTTGAGGGGAATGGCTTACCTCAAAGTTGGTGGGGTTGGGGGTGGGGATCTTCATGTAGTGGGTTTTCTTGTGTTGTTTCTTCTCTTTGATTCCTTCCCATAACATTTTCTAATAACTCTGGATGCTAATTAAATTTTTCTTCAAGGGAAGTTAATCATGCCTATAACTCTTTAATTTACTTATCTTTATCCCCATGTCTAATTATCTTCTCAAAATATATTTGGGGGTAACACCCCAAAACCCACACCTCTGACATAACCATACTATTCTAGCAACTTCAAGGTCACTGATAATAGTTGTTCATCTGATATAGATGATGATGATTTTTGTGTCTAAGTCAGATAAAAAATATAGAAAAATAATTAATCACTGTCATGTAATAAAAATTTAAAGTAAAATGAAATTTTATTATGTCATACTTACACATGTTTCCCATACTTTTTTTGTGTTTTCATATATTAGTATCCCTTCTTTATTTACATGTGCCTCCTTCCATAGCACATGACATGAAATAAAAGTGAATTTGGATTTAAATTTTATCAATATGTATATAAACAAAGGAACATAATTATGTTTTTGTTTCATGTCACATAAAAGTATTACGATATATTTAAAATACACACCTTTTTTTCAAGTGAAGTGTACCCTATTCTTTCTTTACGGTAGGGTTACATTGGTTTTTTTACCCGTTGCTTATTTTCATCACTCAGTTGTTGTTTTATAAATGATCAATTTTCAATCAATGTGATTAATACATGTATTGTCAAGAAATGTATTACCAGTCACAATGTACCTGAAAAGATGTATCCTCATGATGACCAATAAATGCATCCCACACTTGTTGGTTTATCAGGTGTGCATACATCTTTGGTGGGTGGAGGTTTATTTTCCCTTCAGTATATTTGAGATAAAACTTCATAAGAATTATGAGAAATACTATGTGATCCTTTCCAGTGAGCATTGATATAAATTTCATTCAGTATCCATCTATTATAAATTCACTCTTCAAGGGATAATTAAGAGTAAGTCAACATTTCATTATTTTGTTTTTTGGTAAAATAAAGAAAGTATATCATAATGTTACCCTAATATCTTCCCAAATTAGTATCTTATGCATGGGCACAAATTTTTTCCACAAATATAAATCAATAGGCACACGTATGCAAGTGGTGAGCCCCATGTAACTACTGAACATAGACTTCTTAGGGTTAACAGGCTGACCGCTTGCATTCCATCCAACCTTGAATTTGATTCCTTTGTTTATTGCCTTAATAATTTTTGCTATTATCTTCATGCTACAACACTCCTATTTTATCTGGGATACTATTTGTACACCATCTACCATTTCCTAAACTTAAACATCATTAATATGTTGTTCCTTTAGATTGGTAGTATCAGTGTGTGCAGAAGGTTGTTGTTCTTCTACATTTGGATCACCAACATTTTGAGAAACCTGTTATTCCTCGGGATTGGGAGCATAACATGTGTAGAATTCATTATCTACATAAGTGGTTGAAAATTTAATTTAGATTATATAAATATAGCAGTGAACTAATAATAATACGAGGTAACATAATTTATATTACAAAAAATATAACCTGATTGTTGAAATCTATTTTTTGAAGGTTGAAGGGATTTAACCCCTCTATCGAGTATCCAAATCCCTTGATCATGGTCTCCTCCGACATACAAGACCCAGTCTACATTGGAGCCACTGAAAAATGATTAATATGTCCCAATAAAAGGTTCATCCTTAGTTTAATTGATATCTAACCCTTCAGTGGTTTTGGTTGATAACAAAACAATTGACTACTTTCAGTTTGTAGGATCTGGAACATAAAATACTTGTACGACCCATGATGCTAATATAAATAGTTTATCTTTGTATCCTTCCTTATATAAATCCACTTTAATGAATCCCAATTCATCTATTTTAATATCACTTCTGTTATTAACCCACTTACATTAAAAAACTGGCACTTGGAATGTTGTATAATCCAACTCCCATATTTATTTGGTGATTCCAAAGTATGAAATATTTTCATAAATTTTATTTCTTTCATTGGAACCAGATACATGCATCGCTTGAACCACAAGTGTAACTCCACTATTTTGCATAGTAATACATTTATCATGTTCATTTATATAGATCATATAACCATTAATTACATAACCATTGTAAGATAATACATGCATGCTTGGTCCTCAGGATATCCATAAAAGTCATTCTAAAATTGAATCCAAATTTTTAGTTGAATCCTTAAAAATATAGTCTCAAAACCATCCTATAAATTTTTGATTATGTGTATTTGATATTCATACTTTATCCATTGATTGATTCAAATGACTAAGAATTTCTTTATGGGTTTCAACATATGGGGAAACCTCTAAATTGTTATAAAAAACATAAAGGTGGGTATTATCTCGATCTATAATTGTGATTATGACAACATTTATTCTAGAAATCACCTCACCCATAAGTCACCTGGTGTGATTCAGATTCCAATAGACCAATGCTTTCCACACCAGATAGGTAGTCAGTATAGAATTCAATGGATTCCTCAACAAAATATCACTCCATAATACAAACATATGGATGACTTCAATTTTTGAAATACCCTTTCAAAATATTCATATAATATTCAATGAGGTACATCCATCTATAATGTATACTGCATAGTCAAATCTCTCTTACCAAATAAACCATCAAGTGAACCAATATATCAAAAAAAGTCAACAGGAAAAATATCACCAATTCACATAACATGACAACAATTTCTTTTTCCATAGTTGACAATTTCACCAAGTCTATAACTATGTTTCATATATCTTTGAAAAATAAATAGAGCTTGTTTAATGTATGATATACATTCTTGTAAAAAATGCAATGTAAAGCTGTATGCATTATATCTTGCATCAAAACATGGAAGTCATATGATTTAATACCCTTTAACTTTAAATTATTCATTAGAATGATATTTTTGATATTTGATGAATACACCTATGGAACCTTTACATCATTCATGAATTTAAAAAACTGATATCTCTCCTATCTAGAAATAGTGTAAGCAGCTGGAGGAAGAAAAGTCTGTTTTCACCCTTCACTAGATCCAAATCTTCATGTATTCCCATGTCAATCAAATCTAACCTAGCCTTAATTTCATCCTTTCTTTTTTAAGGTTCATTTATTATCATGACAATGATATTATCACATACATTTTTTTCTACATACGTGACATTAATAAAATGACTAATGTGCAAACAATTCTAGTATGGCAATTAAAAAAAGTGATCTTTTTTTCTAACAATTTTCATAAGGTTTTTTGAAAAAGGTTTACCAAAAGTAGTGTCCATATCTTTTATCTTCTCAAACAATTGATCACCTGTTAGTGGAGACAGTGATGTACGTTCTTCTAAACTCTCATCAAATAATGTTGTCTGATATCAGTACTTATGTTACTGGGGTATAAATTTGTGATGTCCTAGAAACACAGTCTTCAATGAATGTTTCAAACTAATTGATTATGTACCTTGTTCATAAATGGAACATGATTGAGTTCCTTTAATGCTATATCCTGCAAAATTTCTATAAGTAGGAAAGTCATTTATCACCTCGTACAATATGGCTCTCAATATGAAATCTTATTTCTATAAGAATCATACTGAAGTTCCAAAGGATTGAATAAAAACTAAGAATGGGGGGGGGGTGAATCAGTTGTTCACTTTTTTATAAGTTTCAATACTTTTAAAACTTAACCCCTAAAAACTATTAAAGTTTATAACCTTATCATATTTTAGTAAATACCAATGCATGAAAAAAGTAGGAAAGTAAGTAAAACACACAAGATTTACAAGGTTTGACCTTAGTTTGAGAACCCACATTCTTTCTATAGCCACTCATGTAGGTCTATGGAAATTCACTGATTTAAAGAAGTGGATACAACTTAGGTAAACTCCCATTATAAACCTTATATCTACCAATAAGAACGAATATACCAACTCTCATAAGTTTACATTATTTTCTTACAATTTGATCCATAAAAGAAAAAATCACAAAAACTTTTTCTCCACAAAATTCTATCTAGAACCTCAATATGATGACCCTGGGTCCGATTACCTTAGTACGATTGTCTCATTACGATGGAATCATAATGATGAAATTTTTTCTCAAATTCTATTTCTCAAACTCTACTCAACTACTCAGTTTGATCTTTATCAATTTGATGTTCCTTAGTCCAGTAAGAAAACTCGCAACTGTCTGATCATCTAACAAGATATCTGTCTGAAAAGATAACTTTAACATGAATTCTACAACACTTCACCTTTTTCGCTCACATGAAAGGTTGCAAAGTATGAATGTAATATTATTCTATTTATAGGAATCCTAGAATGGAAAAGGTCGAAAGCTAAAAAACCTTCCCTGATCTCTCAAATTCAAAAACTCTGAGATCTATTCATATTTGAATTTTAAGTTTGACCACTTAAACTCTTCATAAATCTTCTAGAATCTTCTTGAGTCTTCTCTGTAATCAGCCTTATCAGACTTTATAACATTTCTTAATTCCAATGTAACTTCCTCAACTCATTATGATAGAACTTTCTCAGTGCATTAAGAATTTAATTTCCTCATTAGAGTTTGTATAGCTGACTTTCCTCCTTAGATCCAATCTGGTTAACTTTCCTTCTTAGAGTCAGTATGATTGACTTTCATCCTCAGAGTTAGTATGATGTAATCCTAATAATTATGGAATTATTATTATGATATAATTCTAATTATGATGGAAACTCCACTCTACAACTTTAAAATTCTTCAAAACTCATAAGCCATAACTCATTTAGACTTCTGAAAACTTTTGTGCCTAGTACTTTTGGATCTGATGAAATTTTTTTCTTAATTCCTAGACCTAATAAAATCTTTATGATTCCTCTATTTATTAAAAAATATTTTATCATGAGAGTTTTCATTATTTATGATAACTTCAAAATTCTAAAAGTATCATTTGAATTAAGGTTAGAAAGTTTAAGAACTTTTTAAATCCCAACATCACTATCTTCAGCAACATTATGACTTTCATTCTCAAGAACTTATAACTTTATAACTAGAAATAAGTTTGATGAATCTTGAAAGTTATGCAGATGAATCTGAAATCAATGACGTTTTTGATCAACAAATTCATCTTTCTGACTACTTTTGTGTCCAATGATGCTCAATCCAATACTCTACATCTAGTGCTGCTCAGTTTAAAAACTCATTTCAAAAAACCTGTGTCTGAAAAACAACTTTCTTAAAGACAAAAAAACTTTTCTCTCCCTTTTTTTTGGATTCAAACATTCATAAACTTTCATCTTTCTTACAAAACTCATTTTTATGGGCTGGGTCCAATCCTAAAGAACAAAAACATTTTTTATAAAAAGATTAGTTATCAATAAATACCAAACTTTTTTAAAAACAAAAACATCAAAAAGGTTATTCAATGTCCCCCTTTAAATTTGTTGAAAACACTTGTTAATAACTTTTTTAGCTCTTAGAAATATTTTACAACTCATGTTTTGAAACAACTTAAAGTTTTCAACTTTTATAAAAGAATATCCTTTCTCAAAAGAGAGTGTCTTAACACCACACTACTAGATAAAGTAATATTTTTGAAGGAATTTCATCCCTCATTGAAAAGAACATTTTGCAACCATGTAAAGATAAAACCCCCCTCACTTTTATCTTTTCTCACTTTTATTTTTATCTCCCCTTTATTATTATCTCTCCCATTATTTGATAACCATAGATTCATATTCATAAAATAAAGATAAGTAAAAACTTATTATAAAGTAAAAAAGATGTTACTTTATCTCCCTTTGTCAACATAATCCAAAGAACAGTGGGGTAAACTCCTTATGAGATTTAGGAATTCATTGGAGGAGGATAAACATGAAGTTGTGGACTCAACTCAATAAACCTTTATTTTGGAATTGCCTTTGTGAAGATATCAGAAATTTGATACTTGGTTGAGATATATTCCATAAAAACATCTCTAGTAGAAAATTTATCTTTTATAAAGTGAAACTTTATATCAATGTGTTTTGACCTTGAATGCTAGACAAGATTTTTAGAAAGATAAATTACACTATGATTGTCACAAAGTATCTCCAATGGTTTAGAAACTTTTACTTTAAAATATTCTAGCTGAACTTTCATCCACAACATCTGAGTACAAACCTAAGTAACCACAATATATTTTGAATCTATTGTGCTCAAAGTTACTGAACTTTGATTCTTAATATACCAACTTACACAACATTCACCCAAGAAAAATATTTCTCCTGAGGTTGATTTTCTATCAGTACAATATCTAACTCAATCGACATCAGTATAACCATGAATCTTCATATTACAATTTATTTTGTATAACAACCCATGCAAATTTTTTCCTTTGACATATATTAAAAATTCTATTTTCTTCCAACATATGTGATTCTTTAAGATTATTTTGATACCTAGCACACAAAGTCACAATATAAACAATATCCGACCTTGAGGCTATAAGTTAAAGTGTACTTCCTATCAGCTTCCAAAAGTATTTCTGATTCACACTTTTACTGGAATCATCTTTACTCATCTTCATCCTCAATGAGATAGAAGTAGAAACTTCTTTGGATTCTTCCATGCTGAACTTTTATAACAATTCCCCAGTATCTTGAGATGGGAAATTTTTTTTTCTTTTTTGATAAACTTGTAAACCAAGGAAGAATATTAATTCTCCAAACATTGACATCTCAAAGTTCCTTTTCATTTCTTCAAAAAATGTTTTACAAATATCTTCTATATCCCTAGAAAAAATTATATCATCCATATAAACAATTACAATTATAGTTTCAGAATCAATATCTTTCACATATAAGTTTCTATCAACTTTTCCTTCAGAAAAAATCAACATTATCAAGAAATTATCAAGTTTATAATACCATGCACATGGATATTATTTCATCCCATACAAAGTTTTCTTCAATTTATAAACTTTTTTTTCATCCTCATCAAGTAGAAACCCATAAGGTTGTTCAATGTAAACCTCCTCTTAAATTTCTCCATTGAGAAATGATAACTTTGCATCCATCTAATATAATTTTTAATTAAGATGATCAAACACTTCTATAAACATTCTAATTGTTTCTAACCTATCAATTAGGACAATTTTTTCATCAAAATACACACATTATACCTATGCATATCCTTTACAAATAAGCCTTGATTTGTTTCTTAAAACTTATCCATGTTCATTCAACTTGTTTTTGTAAACCCATTTTGTTCCAGTAACATTTTTACCTTTTAGATGCGGAACAAGTTCCCATGTTTCATTTTTTTTCAATTTGATCCACTATTCATTCATAACATTCACCCATTATTTGTGTAGAATAGCTTCTAAAACTGATCCCAATTCAACTTTTGAAATGATTGAAGTTTGATTTTCTAATCTTAGCTTCCTTCTGGTCTGAATTGGAGTCTTCTAATTCCCAAGAATATTTTTGTCATAAATATGTTTTTTTAAATTAGGAAATTTTAGAGTTACTCTCCCATATTCACTTTCCTCATCACACAATTCATATGGATCTTCATGCACATTACTTTTCTCACTTTCATTTTCGTTGGAAACTTTTAGTTTTTCTTCCTTAACATTCCCAGAAACTTTTATTAAAGAAGTTTGATTCTCAATAAATTTCACATCATATGATTCCAATAACTTCTTTAAATGTTTGTTCCACTATTTTTAACTTCTTTAATTGGGTGAATAACCCATAAAAGTTCCTTCCTCATCTTTCTCATCAAACTTTCTTAGATCTATATTTTTTATTTTAAGTAAACACTGACTTTCAAAAACTTTGAAGTACTTAAATGAAGGTTTTTGTTATAAAAAATTCCATAAGAATTAATATTGGATTACAATATCAATAAACATATATTCTAAATATGTACAACAATACTAATAGCTTCTCTCCAGTAGAACTTTGAAAGTTTGTATTATGCTAACACACTTCATCCCATTTCCACCAAAATTCTATTCTTTCTTTATACTACTCTATTTTGTTATGGAGTTTAGGGAGAACTATAATTATGTTTTATACCATGATTTCTTATATAAGTTTTGAAAATATTTCTTCTGAATTCAATACCATTATTTTTTCTCAACTTCTTTATATAAACTCTCATTTCTTTCTCAACTTCTTTTCTGAGAAACCTAAACATTACCACAACCTATAACTTGTGTTTCATAAACATGATGTTTTTTTATCCAAGTGAAATTATTAATAAAATTGATAAAGTATAAATCTCTTTTTGTTTATTGATGTCTCATTATCCCACATAAATCAAAATGAATAAGTTAAAGAGGTTTGGTAGACTGAATCTCAAATTTTTTATGACTTTTATTAGTCATCTTCCCCTTTATTATTTTAAATTCTATAAAATTTTGTACAACATCTAATTTAGAAAGTTTTTTCTTATTTTTCTTCCCAAGGTGTCCAAGTATTTGGCACCAAAACTTATTCTCATATTCAACACTTAAGTAACAAGAGCTGTTAAATTTTCCTATTTGTAAGAGATTCCCACCAATTCTTTCTCCTTTTGTAATAACTATTCCATAATTCACAGTTTTGATAACACAAAAATCTTTTTTAAAGATAACTTATTTTCCATTATCAAAAAGTTGACTTATAATAAGTAAGTTATGTTTTACCCCATCAAAAAATAAAACATCCTTAGATTTAAACTTTTTTTCTTCAATCTCAGCTGTTCTGATTCCTCTGATTTTTAAGGAACTATCATTCCCAAAGGTAACATAATATCCATCATGATTTTCAGCATGTTTCAAGAGTTTTAAATCACCCTTAATGTGTAAATAACAACCATTATCAAGTATCCATGGTTTGTTATTTTTATTTACTTTCAAGGCAGTCTCAACAATGAATGATCTTTATTCAACTTTCTTATTTCCTACTTCCTTTTCTTTTCTTACATACAAAATTTTTTCTGAAAGAGTAGTCATACATTCTTAAAAAATATGACATGTTTGACCACATATTCCAAAAACTTCTTCCATGTAGTAAAAATAATTATTTATTGTAACTTTTCTAGCATCTTGAGAATTCACTTTTTCAACTTTCTGTAAGTTAAAAATATTACTCATTCTACTTTCACTGTTTCTTCCACTCTACTCAAACCATATTTCGAGTAGAGATAAGTCATGGAAAAAATTATAATCCCCATGCCCATATATTACACAACACTAATAAGAACCATAAAATATTGATTTTCTATTAAAGTGAGATATTTATCTGTAGAAACTTTATTGAGGTTGATAACTTCTTCCTGCACTAAAAATCTCTGGATGCAGACCATCTTTCCTCCTAAGTGAGTTTTTATCTTTTATAGATGAAATAGGTTTCTCACTTACTTTTTTCCACCCAATATTTAACAACACTTTTTCTGGAACCTAAAATGTTAGAAAAATCAGATGAAACCTTATTTTTGGTGGGTGAGGATTTCACCCAATTCTCTATTTGAGCTCTCTCAGCAACTTTAGAATTCTCAGATTTTACTTCTGAAGCTTTGTTGAAGTTTTCATTCATATTTATTAAGATATTTTCAGCCTAAAGAAGTTTTGATTGAGACTTTTTAACTTCCTCTTCCTTGGAATCCAACTTCTCATTGAGATCTTCAACCATCTTTCCTTGTTTGTTAATTCTAGTTTGTAACTTAAGATCTCCTGAATGTATTCTTTCTCCTGCTCAATGAATTATTTTCTTTTTTCAGAAACTTCTTCACAATATTTATTAATTACTCTAATTTATTTCTTTATATTTATATTTTTCTCAAGACATGCAACAAGTTCTATTTTGATTTGATACTCTCTATATGATTCTTCACCACCTTCTTCACTATCCAAGGAATATTTTGTTTTCTCAACTTCTTCAATAAAGGTTCTGATTTTTTTATGAACTTTAATTTTTTAAAGAATTGTTGTCACTTGAATCTAATTAAACTTTCTTACTCAACATATTTCTTTTTTTTCTAGTAAACTTATTCTTGTGTTTTTTGGATGAATTTTCTTCTTTAGAACTTTTGTTCTACTTCTTCCATCAAGGCGTTTCATCAGAATCATCTCGATAGTCACCAAATTTATTCTTGGGGAAATTCATAACAAAGTGTCTGATTCCACCACACTTAAAACATTTGAGAGGAATTTTTTTCTAAATACTTTAATATTACTCTTATATAGTTCTTAGAGATAAGAGACACGATTTTATCATTCAACTCATCATCCTCGTTATCTTCTAAAACACAAGTATTTCAATCTCCAGCATCTTGAGTCTTCATTTTTCTCATAACTTCAAAATAAATTTCATGTTTAATATTATTTTTGAACATTGGATCTTTACTCATTTCATAAGCAACAATAAAGTTATGCAATTCATCAAGAGATAAATCATCCTTATCTTCTAAAGAGGTAATTTTAGAATC
The DNA here is from genome assembly GCA_963277665.1 of Viscum album. Taxonomy (NCBI): domain Eukaryota; kingdom Viridiplantae; phylum Streptophyta; class Magnoliopsida; order Santalales; family Viscaceae; genus Viscum; species Viscum album. The sequence goes on from OY728119.1 coordinate 1,307,867,933, forward strand.
AAACCTATTCGAAAAGTTTCTCATAAGTTTATTCACAATTATCGAATATCTATAACATATATGAATCCTATGATGTTGTAAATAATTTCATTTACTTTGTTTAAGTATTCATTAATAGTTTCTTCATATCTCATTCTTATGTATTCATACTTACTACACCATATTTGTAGTTTTGTTTCCTTCACTTTAGTATTCCCTTCTAAAATACTTTCTAGATTTTCCCACATATTCTTTAAAGTTTTGAGACTCATCACCTTCATATAAATTTTTTTTGATAGAGACATTAGAATAACATTTCTATATTTTCTATCAACTTCAATATTTCTCTTATTAACAAAAGTCATTGGGGAATATTTCTCAATAGGCAGGAACCCTATTTTAGCTACATCAAAAACTTCCATACCAAGAGATAGGAGATAAAGAATCATCTTATTTTTTCATATATAATATTTCTTCCATAAAATGTAGTAATACCTATACTATTGATATAATTAATATTATTCATGATAAGGATTCAATAAGGGAACCTTCCCTCTGATACTAATTGAAGTTCTAAAAGATTGAATAACAATTGAGAGGGGGGGGGGGTGGATCAATTGTTCACTTTTTTATAAGATTCAATACTTATAAAAATTGACCCTTAAAACCTATTAAAGCTTATAACCTTATCATATTTCAATAAATACTCATGCATGAAAAAGTAGTAAAGCACATAAAGCATATTATATTTACAAGTTTCGACCTCAGTATGAGAACATATATCCTTTCCATAGCCACTCCCATGGGTCTTTGGAAATTAATTAATTTGAAGAAGTAAAAAAAACTTATTCCAAATCCTATTAGAAACCTTCTATCTCCCAATGGGAATGATTATACCAACTCCCACCAGTTTAAAAAGTTTCATTACAAATAATTTGATCTGCAAATAAAATATCACAAAAAAACTTTCTTCGCAAAAATATGTCTAGAACCTTAGTCCGATGTCCCTAGGTCCAATTACCTCAATCTGATTGTCTCATTTTGACGGACTCATTACGATGAACCGTTTTCTCAAACTCTTCTCAACCGCTCAGTCTGACCTTCCTCGGTCTAATCTTCCTCATTCCGGTAAGAAAACTTTTAACTGTCTGATCTTCTAATGAGATATATTTTCAGAAAGATAACTCTAACATGAATTCTACAGTGCTTCGCCTTTTTTTATTACATGAAAAGTTGCAAAGTATGAATGTAATGTGCTTATATTTATAGTCATACTAGATGAAAAAGGTGGGAAGTGGAAAAAATTTCCCCACTCTCTCAAATTCAAAAACTCTAAGATCTACATATATTTGAATTTTAAGTCTAACCACTTCAACTCTTCACAAATATTTTGGAATCTTCTTGAGTCATCTCTATAACCAGCCTTCTTGGACTTTCCAACCTTTCTTAATTCTGATAGAACTTACTCAACTCATTGTGACGAAACTTACTCATATCATTACAAATTGACTTTTATCATCAGAGCCAGTCTGGTTGACTTTCCTCTTTATAGTCAATCCAATTAACTTTCCTTATTAGAGTCAGTCTGATTGAATTTCCTCCTTAGATTCTTTCTGATGGAATCCTCATAATGATGGAATTCTCATTATGATGTAATTTTAATTATTATGGAAATTAAAATATATAACTTTTAAATTCTTCAAAACTCATCATCCATAACTCATTCAGACTTCTAAAAATTTTTGTGCTTGGTACTTCTGGATTTGATGCAAACTTTGTCTTGATTCCTAGTACTGATACAATATTTACAATTACTCTATTTATTCAAAAGCTTTTATCATGAGAGTTTTCATGATTTATGATAACTTAAAGATTAAAAAACTATTACCTAACTTAAGGTTAGAATGTTTAAGAACTTTATAACTCCTGACATCACTATATTAATTCAACCTCTTCCACAATATTCTGAATTTCATTCTCAAGAACTTCTAAATTTATAACCAACATCGAGCTTGATTAATCATGAAATTCATGTCGATGGATTTGAGAACGATGATATATCTAATCAAAAACTTCATCTTTCTGACTAATTCTGCATCTAGGGCTGCTCAGTTTGATACTCTGAGTCTGGTGTTGCTCAGTTCAAAAACCTATGTCTGGGAAAAAGATTTCTCAAAGAAAAAAAACTTTTCTCTCACTTTGTGTTTGAATTCAAATATTCAGAAACATTAAACTTTCTTACAAAACTCATTCCGATGGACTGGTTATAATCCTGAATAACAAAAAAATTCTTTTACAAAAAGTTTAGTTGTAAAAAAAATATAAAACTTTGTTAAAAAAACATCACAAAGGTTATTCACATACAACATAACATCTGAATCCCACAATAATTTCAAATCTTCGATTAATAGATCCAAATAAACATAAATATCATTACCCAGTTGTTTTGGAACTAATATAAGAAGAGATAACATGATGTATTTTCATTTCATTCATAACCATGGTGGAAAGTTATAATTTACAAATATAACCAAACCTATACCATGATTGTTGCTTTGAAAACCAAAAGGATTCACTCTATCTATAGATAGGGTAAGGAAAAGGTTTCTCAGATTATTTCCAAATTTAGGATACACATGATCAATTATCTTCTACCGAGGATAGTTTGTCAAGAGATGAAGTTACCTATATTTATTTCATGTATCAACAAGCCACATCAATTGTATTGTGGTATCCTCACTTCCATATAGGTGCCTAAATCTTGTAATGATTGGTAAGTGACATAAAACTTTTATAGGACTCGATTCATCATTATTATATTAAGAAACACCACACTTTGGGAATTTTTAAGTGATTTGTGGTCCTTGATAAATAGTATACAATCATTTGGATAGACATGTATTATTTTAGAGACTATACCCATTGAACATAGAGTTCATTTAGTATCATATGTTTGGAAATAGAGCTCAATATATTTTGGGATAATATCATTCAATAGAGCAGGTAATTTAGTAAAACCAGTGCCACTCCATCCATTTCTAGCTTTTAAATTATACTACCTAGTATGGATAACAATACTATATATTTAGTACAACCAACATACAATGGTATATTTGCACAACTCTTTAACTTCTTAAGCAATTTCACGAAGTTCAAATTCAACTGTCATTATCATTTCCTCAATATGATATTTATCATCATTCACACTTGTAATCACATCCTTGATACAATATTCATCATTGTCCACACTTGTAATCATATAGGATGATTCATAAAATGCAGTCTTATCCCAGTCACTAGCTATATTTAGTTTTTATCCATGTTTAGTCCAACATTTATAACTTAGATCTATTCCATAATAGATCAAGTGTTCTTCCAACTCCTTTAGACTAATTAGTCTTGAATAACAACACCATAAACATGGACAAAATATTTGAGAAGGGTCATATGAATGATTTTTCAAAACATAGTGAACTCTTTCACACCATCCTCATACTCTTTTGTCATATGATTGACATATATACATTTTTGATTCATATCCATACTATTTGATTCAGTAATATTAATATTCAAAAAAATAAATAAAGTGTAAAAATAATTTCATATAAAAAGTCTATATTATGATTAAAATATTATTATAAGGTAAGATTATTAATGATTATGATTTTAAAGATATAAATTGGTTTTATGAATGGTTATGATTTTACTAATGTGGGTTATTATTACTATTTTCTATATTATATGAAACTAATATACAATCTATTACACTAATTTGGGTCCCAAGAGTGACCGATCCCCTATCAAAACCCACCATAGAGGTGATCAACATACGACCTTTAATAAAAAGCTTCAAAACTAGCTATCTATATCAATGCTTGATAATTCTTTATACATAAATTACAAATTCCTAGATTTAAAACTTTCTCTATCAACATTTGGAACAATATACTTTCCATATTTTGGTTTCTTGAAAAGAAAAAAATATTGAAAGATGATACTCTAATGGTCACTAAAAATAAAATACACAAGGCAATGACATGTTTTAAAAAGACATTGTAGTTTTAATCCATGGGAGTATGAGGGATACTTGGAAGAAAATAAGAATAATTGTTTTATTTTAATCCATGGGAGTAGGAGGGATACTAAGAACTTGGATCAAATTACCAAATGTACACCACAAAAACTCTTCCTACTTATCATTTGCAATCACCGCCTCACATGATAAGTGGGCAGAGTTTTTGCAGTGCACAACTAGGTTCCCCATACAATCGTAGTGAGAAATAACGATGAATGAGTGAAAATAAACATGAAGGTGAGGGAGAGGGTGAACCAACAATGGATCAAGGTAAGATATATTAAGTGGAGAATCAGTGAGGGAGATCAAGGATAAATAAGATCACTTATGCATGCGCTGTTCAAACCATTTGAGAAAATAAAAAATAAACAAAGATGTTCGAGGGGGAGAAAAATATCACAAGTGATCACATACCTTGATTTTAATATATCATTATAATTCCAAGACAATAAAATTAGATAAAATTTAAACTAAGACAAATATATTAATACAAATTTTAAAATTTAAAAAAAAAATTAAACGAATAAATGATTGTAATTTTAATTTCTCTTCATTTTGTTTCGATGTGAAATTTAGTAAAAGAAAATAAATGATTATAATTTATCTTTCTATTATTTGGTGACAATTTTTAAAAGAAAAGAAAAGAAATATTTTGGAAATATAAAAAAAATAACCCTTATTAAAAATATAGTTTTCCAATACTCAATTATTCCAAATAAAAAATATTATAATTTTAAATTGTACCTTTGATTTTTTAAAAAATAAATAAATTTATTATATATATATATAATATTTATATAATAACTATTAATTAAAAATAATTATTAATTAAAAATACATATTAATTCAAAAATATTAATTTTAAAATATTATTAATTCACAAGCTCTAAACAATTCAAAATTCCCATTTTTAAACTATTTTAATCCATTCACTCTAATTTCAAATCACAAAACTTAATTTTGAAGTCAATGTGAAATTTAAAATATTCTCTATTGAGACCATCATTGAAATCCAAAATATCACCCTCATTCTAAAACATCATAAAAATTCAATTTATTAACTTTTAGACCAATCATTTACCCTTAAAATCACATTTATGTTATAAAAACCAATGAATATTGTCCTAATAAATCATTGGGACACTTTATTAGTTTTTAAAAATGATTTTCACCACTAAAAGTCATGTTAACCTATATTTAAAATCATTTTTAACAAAATTTTCACCCATTAAAAAAACATTTTTTAGAAAATCAAATACCGAATTTATTTTCAAACTGCCTTAGAAAACCCACTCACTATTTTCAACACCATTCCCTTTTTATTTTGAACCAAGATTCCAAACTTTTAAAATCATAACTAAATAACTTGAGCATTATATAATCAAGATAGTTTGGAAATAATGAAAATCTAACACATAATACAAGGATAGTTAGTGACCGCAATAGACTAGTCTGCATGGTTGTAAAGCCATTTTCCAATCACATTGTTGTCATAGGGAGCCACTCAGAACTATGTACAAGTGCTCCACGAGGTTTACTAAACTATGCTAGCTCACCATGTGTCACTAGTTCAACTCCCATTTCATCCCCAAACATGAATAGATTTATAAACAACACAAATAATATTTAACTAAAGAGAAATAACCACTAATATAAGTTCAAATAAACTAGAAACAGATAAGGAAAACTCATGAACTAGCACAACTTTTCATGCAAACTCAAGGTTTAAAATGAGTAAGAGATCATGAAATTCGAGTAAGCTAGTTTGGAATGTGATGGGTGCGTTTTGAGCATTAATCATGGATTATTGAGGAACAATCATCATGCTCATGTTGTCATGGGAGTAGGGTGGTGTCAAATGGAGAGTAGTGTATCTTCAGGAATTAACAAAATAAATCGGCACATACCTTAGATTTGGAGAGGATTGATTTGTTGAGAATATCGATGAAGATCGAGAGTGGCGACAACAATCAGGTTTCATGAGAGCTTGAATGGTGTGAGAGAGGAGACTTTTTAGGGTTATTTTTAAAAGAATGGGTAAGGTTTTTATCAGTGCTAAAATAGTAAGAGTAGATAAAACTACCCTCTATCAGTGCTAAAAAGGCACCGATAAAGACCTAATTTTAATAATACAATAAATATAATTAAAAAATTTAAATGTATATAATTATAAATAAAAATTTAAAGAATTAAAAATATGTATATATATATATTAGGTATTTAGGGGTACAATTATAGTGAAATACATACACATAGCACACACCCATAGGCCAAAAAGGCAGGTCATAGCCCCCCAAGGGATAACCCACCTATCAAACTCTTATTTATTTTAATATTATAAGTCCGCATACCCTAAATGTAATGGACCTAGAAGACCCATAGATATATGGAAAGTGACCCACTCATATCCAACCTGTAGGCCCAATTTATTCAAGCCTGTAAGGGAAACACACCGAGCATCCTTCATCTCATCGACAACACCTATTGGACGACCCAATCAACTTATTGGAAGCCACTTCCCACTGTATTGAACCACAATGAGTGCCCCCTTCACCGCCATGATAACCCGATCAACAGACTGCAACTCCAGAAAAGTGACACCTCAAGAATCACTAAAACATGCCCAACCCCAAAGTCTTCATCTCTAGGCACTACTGTAGGCGTATTCACCATTGATCAGGCCTCCCATGTAAGCCAATGATAGAAAGCCCCCCTCCAATCCTACATTGTGCGATCCCCATGCCAACGCCACCCATACCAATACCCGCCATCACCTCATAGAACGCCATGTCGTACTGCCATATACGACTACCAGACCACTACCTTCACCGTTAAGCGGGGGTTCACCAATCCCAAACCGTCGACCAACATTCCCACCACCTCACCAACGTTCCCGTCTAAAATCTTGGCCACCATCGCTGCCCACCACATGGAGAAAGTCTACTACCAGCATCCCTAGGGTCATCAAAACCACAACCACCACCAGAGAATGTCACCACCCACCATGACCACCAACCTTGAGCGTCGTCGCCCTTTGAAGTCAGCAATGCTGCAGTGCCACAACACCCTGTACTACATCCCTGACTGCCATCTTGCTCCCCTTCATCGTTGTTGCTGAACTAGTCACCACCGTGGAGCACCGCCATCACCTCCTTCCTACCATAGTAGACCCATTCAAACTGCCTGCACCGAGGGAAAACCAAATAATTAATCCCTTTTGTTGGCGTCATTCGACACTAGCCACTCAACATAGCCCCCAAAATCAAATGGGAGGCCACATATAGATGTCGGTGGGGTTTGAACCCCAACCTACCGAGATGCACTAGAGGGGTGCTGAACCACACAACTACACCCTCATGTGCAACAAAAATATATTTATAAATATATTTATAAATATAATTATAAATAAATATATTTATTATAATTTAATAACTATATAAATATAAATATGAATATATATATTTATAATTATAAATAAATATATTTATAAATATGTTTATACAATTATATATATATAATTATATATATATATATTAATATATAAATATATATATTATAATTTTATAATTATTTAAATATATATTTATTTACAATTATAATTATAAATGAATATTTTTATAAATACTTTTATATAATTATAAATATATTTATATAATTATATATATTTAGAAAATTATATATATTTATATACTAATATATAAATATATATAATTATAAATATAATAAATATATTTAATATTTAATTATATTTATTATAATTTTATAATTATATATATATATAATTATAATTATATATATATATAATTATAATTATAAATAAATATATTTAAAAAGTATTTATATATAATTATAAATATATCTATATAATTATATATATGTATATATTTATAATTATATATATATTTATTAATATATAAATATATATAATTATAAATATAATAAATATACTTATTGTTTATATATATTAAATATAATTTTATAATTATTTAAATGATTATTTATTTATTTATATTTATAATTATAAATAAATATATTTATAAATATTTGCATATATTTATAAATATTTTTATATAAATATAAATATATTTATATAATTATATATATTCATATAATTATATATATTTATATAATTATATATATTCATATAATTATATATATTCATGTAATTATATATATAAAACTATATAGATTTAATAGTTGGGGTTTGGTTTAGTGGTAATCCCCTCGTAACTCTACATCAAAGGTTGGAGGTTCAAATCCCATAGAGCGTAGGTACTATAGTAGAACTATAATGGGGGGGGGGGTACTGTAGTAGTGGTGGGTACTATAGTAGCGACAGTATTGTAGCGAGTACTGTAGTGGTGGCAATACTATAGCGGGTACTGTAGTAGTACTATTCACTGAATGAGCCTTGGGCCAAAACTTTAGGCCTACGGGCCATGTAATTGGATCATGCCCACTGGGCCTTCAGGCCATATATATATATCTATAATGTAATAAAGCAAGTGGCTGGGTGGTAGTAATGCGAAACGGGCGGGGTGGGCCAAGACTGCGCAGGTTTGAACCCACACAAGTTTGTTCGCAAAAGCCCGCATATAATGCGAACAAAAAAATTCAAGCCCGCCCCGCCCCGCATAAGCCCGCGGGTTGCCCGCGGGCTGCCCGCATTTAAAAAAACTACTATTTATAATGATTTAAATATTGTATTTTTTCCTCATTCTTAATTTAAGCTGTTGAGAGAAATATGAACTTACAATAGCTAGAGTTTTAAGAGATGTGATAGAACATTTTTCTATGGGTTAATGCTGTCATGTGCCGACGCCGATGTGGTGGTGAACTGTTGCAATGCAAAGTAGGTGAGTGATCAATGAGGGGTGAAAAATGATGATGTTGATTGTGTGGAGATGCGAATGGATGGACCTATGAATGAACGACGAAACTTCAACCAATGACTTGTTTCAGAGGAGGCTATTAGGGTCTCGTGAGATCCTTTCATGTTTTCTTAATAACTAAATAAAATTAAGTAATAACAAAATTAAATCGGTCCAAAAAATTATTATAATTATAATAACTCTTTTAGAATTGAAATCGAGTGTAGGAGAGATGAGTTCTATTTTTCGAGAGGTGCGATGACACACCATGTGAATATGGTTAATAATTACTATATAAATATTATAATACCATATTAAAACAATAAATATTGACCTATTTAAAATTTACATATAAATGAATGGTGAATTTGTATGACCATTACAGTGAGAAATCACATGAAATGGTTTAATTATGTTCTTTAAAAAAAAAACTAAAATTCCAAAGAAGCATATATTGTACAAAAAAAATTAAATTAGGCCCGTGGGTCAGCCCGCATCTGCACGGGCTCAACCCGCTTTGGCCCGCAACCGCGTGGGCTCAACCCGCATTGGCCCGTGCTCTTTGCGGTCAAAATTTTTAGGCCTGCCCACCCAGTATCCGCCCCATACCTGCAAAGCCCACGAGCCGCAGGCCCATTTTGTATCACTACTGGGTGAGTTATCCCTTAGGGAGCTATGACCTGCCTTTCAGGCCTATGTGTGTGTGGTGTGTGTGTGTATTTAATTCAATTGTACCCCCAAACAACTAATATATATATATATATATATATTTATTAATATATAAGTATATATAATTATTAATATAATAAGTACATTTATTATTTAAATATATTTATTATAATTTTATAATTATATATATATATTTATAATTTTAATTATAAATAAATATATTTATAAATATTTGTATATATTTATAAATATTTGTATATAATTATAAATATTCATATAATTATATATATAAAACTATATATATTTATTAATATATAAGTATATATAATTATCTATATAATAAGTATATTTATTATTTAAATATATTTATTATAATTTTATAATTATATATATATATTTATAATTATAAATATAAATAAATATATTTATAAATATTTGTATATAATTATATATATATATATATATATATATATATATATATGAACAAGTCAGGGTAAATCCCTTTTTATTAAAAGGTAGAAGAAAAGACAAGAAAAAGATGGATGAGATCATACAAGCATTCATGCCCTCATGCCAAGAAAATCCAAGAAAAAGAAACATTAAAGATCATAATAAGACTGATATGAAGCACCATAATCATCATACCGGTCTGATTCAGAGTCTAAGGGTCCATGAGACCTGGTAACCATGGTTGGTTTTAGATATGAGTAGTCTTTCCGACTTCTTTATTTCTTAGGAGAAATGTTTTGGAAACCTTCATCAACCACAAGAACTTTTTTACCTTCACACAATACCTGAATAAAGGAATACTTATTTAGAGAATCATCCTATATATTATCCTATTTTATATGGATGTCGTACATTTCCCATAATTTATTGATCTCCTTCCATATTTTTGAGATTTTATCACCATTACTTAGATTTGATTACCTCTCAGTTTCATGAGCACTGGCTTGTAGATAATGATCCACTTCCAAGGATTTAACAGGCTTAAAACTACCCTCAACTACCTGAACTTGCTCTCCTTTCTCTAGTACCAAATACATGGCCATCCCTAACCTAGATCCAATCAAAACAGGTTTGCATTCATCCATTTCATGTTACTTTAAATCCTTTTCATTAGGCTGAACCACTTGATTCATTTGTGCCTCATTTTGGAAAGATTCCTCAGTCATTTGTAAAGAATCAACACTAACATGCTACTTTACCTTAACATAAGAGGATTATCTTCTAATTTCAAGAACCGTATTATTCTGTACTTTCTTCCTCCTCAGTTTCTTTCTACAAGAGGCCTTAAGATGCCCCTTTAACAAAAAAAGAGTAAACAACATTCTTACAAAAGTTATCCTTGACATGACCAATGACTTTACAGTCTGGATAGAAACCATGAATTATTTCATATTCCACTTTTAGAGAGAAATCATTATCTAATTTCGACAAAACTATATTATTAATCAAGAAAGATCTTAAGTCAACCTCCACTGTAATCCTAACATAATGACCAAATTTAGCTACCTCAGTGGAACTATCCATTTTGAACAGAATTCCCACAAAAGATGCATTATCAAATAAAATATTAGGATGCTAAAGGATCCAGTTAAGACCAAAAATTTTATTCCATACTTGAACATTAGTATTTTTTATAGAAAATGGATTGAACCATAAATCCCATTCTTGAAAGAAAATCATAATTGGCTTTAAAGTAATGGATCTAATCCCCCAAGCTCTATGTTTCAAATCCTATGATGGGAAGATGATGTGAAAGAAGCCCTCACCCATGGGTATACATTTCCTATATTAGGAACTCTATATGGGGGTTATCTTCTAAACCAAATCATCAGTTTTCCAAAGCTTTCCTCCAGCTGGTAGAATAATTATAGAAATGATGGAATGCTAAAAAAATCTTAAATCTATCAAGAATATCCTCCCTGTTATCAATCACATGGTAAATGTCACCCTTTCTCATAATTTTTTGAGGAGTGACATCACTCAAAGATGTGAAGTTCCTTTCATTGGAGTCCCTTCCATTTTTTTCAAGATCAAATTGGGTACATTCAATTTTTATACTATATTTCGCCACAGTTGTCAGATTTTCGGATCTCAACACCTTAGTAGAAGAACTAAGTCCAGTAGGCACAACTACTTCAAAGTCATGATAATGAGGCCTACCCACCTTATCTGCAAAATTTACTGATGGTTGAGGATGGTTCATTACCTCAATCACCTTAGATCAACAGGCTTTTGAATAAAAATATGACAATTTTTTATATATTAATAACATTTTTTCTTAAAAGTTTTTATCTATGATAAGAAAAGTGATGATAAAGATGAACCTTTATTAGCACTAAAAAAGGTGCTGATAAAGGGTACACTTTTATCAATGACTTTTTTTTAGAATTGATAAAAGTTACTTTTATCAGTGCTTTTAGCTAGTGCTGATAAAGGTTACCCTTTTATCAGCGCTTTAGGTTTAGCGCTGATAAAATACAGTATTGGATAAAGTGTGATCTATGGTAGTGGATAATAATGAATGATCTCATTGAAAATTATAACTCACGGGGAAGGTCTATAGTTTCCATTAATTATATACTTCTATAACAACTCATAATTCTCTATTATATATCTATTATGATATATGATCGTATCACTAAAAAACACCATCAATAAAAAATCCTTTAGGATAAGACCCCTTGATTAGGGAAAATGAGTACAATAATATCAAGCCATCATATTATTACCCCGTTAAAAACCTTATAAATAAAACCAAATGGAAAAAACTTTATTAAAGGGAAATGAATATAAAAATTTAATCCCTCCCTCATAAAGTCACAACTGACCTTTCAGTCTTCACATATCAATTATATTAATCATTTTCTCAAAGGTTGTAGTTGATAACATATTTTTAAATAAAATTTCAAGATTATCACAAGACCATATTTGTTGGATATCAATCTCACCATTTTTTTGAAGTTCATGAGTGAAAATGGATCTTGGTAAGATATGTTTTTTTATCACCTTTGATATAACCACCCTTCAATTATGCTATATAAACAATATTATCTATAAATAATATGGTGATAATATCATTACTCATATCCAATCCACAAATATTCCTGATATGATGAATAATTGATCTAAACTAAACACATTATCAAATTTCTTCATAAATCGTAATAAACTCAACATGATCTAAGGAAGTCATGAAAATTGTTTGTTTTCATTAAATGACAAGAAATGGTAGTTCCACCATGTGCGAATGAATATTTAGTTTTAGATCATGTAGATATACAACATCGACATAACCAACCAATTTGGTTCTAAATTTTGGAATAAGCAATCACTTATAACATTTAAATCACAATGAGTGAGGAAGAACATTACCTTGCATCAAAATAATATTTCTTATTATTTGTATGGTACATATGCACATGAACATGTATATACTTCAGGGGTGAATACAATATGAATTTATATTTTATTCCTTCTGGGACAAATCAGTTCTTATATATCCTCTAATGTATGAAATATATCATTCATTAAAGTAAGATATTTAATTATTCATTAAGGTTAAAATCATTATAAATTTTAATATTTCACATTCCTGATGATTAATTAAAAATACAATGACATTCCTTGTAATTTGATGATCAAATAATTCATTGATTTCAAAAACTCTTTGTGAGTTATGATGTTTTTAAAAAATCTTGATAACATGATGAATAAATACATTGATTCATACAAACCATGGGAAAATAAAATTAATTTTATACACTTCCTTATATGTATATATCTTAATACAAATATATCAAATATATCTTATTCAATTCAACCCATACAATAATTTATCGGCTTAGGTGAAACTTTCATAATTTTGAATATGTTTTAGGCATCGTGAACCCTGTAGGGATTCATATATATATATATATATTGTAGTTAATGATACCATATAGATAAACAATAAAAACATCAATTAGACAAAATCCAAATATATGTAAACACCCAAATTTATAAGGAATAATATTTCTTATAATAATCTTATTAGTATTCAATAGTCTTTTTAGTTTGGATAATCAATCTAAAAATTTATAAGTTGAACATATAATATATTAATTCAACAATTATTTTTGACCAATTATTATGATGTCAACATCTTTCAAAATTCACTGTCATTAATATATTTTGAAAGCATTCAAAAATTCAAACATATCATCGACAACATCTAATGAGATCTCATAATTTATCTGGTACCAATGTCACTTCAAGTGCATTATCTAAAAATACATAATATTTTTGATACATTCATTTTCCTCTTTAAGAGAAAATATATTTTTCACTATCTACTCGTGATGAAAAATGATTTTATATAATTAGTTTAACCATAATTCTGGTGTGTATAATTAGACTATTGATTTTCAACACTTTACTTACGAATTATTCACATAAGTGTTGTGATAATCTTTTCAATGGTTCTACTAGACCATTTTATATATAGTATGTGATGCTCAATATTTATTTTAATTCACATGCATAGAATGCGATGTATACTCACCAATAAATAATAATACATGTGACCATTTAATGACACATCTTTCATAGAAACAAGTTGTGGTCTTTGATTCGTGGATAGACTAATGTTTGTCTTGCAAACGTCTGGGCCACCTAGTTTCTTCTTGCCTTCACGCTTGCAGGGATCGACATGGGGTTACTGCCTCATCAAATCATCCAGATTTGGGGTCTAAGGATGCTTCTAAAATGATTAAGCTGGGCATTAAGGATGCATATAATACAGAAAATTTTCAAAAAGAGGGAAGAACTCTAAATCCGGATCCTTCTCCAGTGTTGAATGCTAACTGCATTATCCCCTTTGAGTGATGAGATATCGCTCAACCGGCCCCGAATGCTGATAATTTGAACTCTCGCATAGCTATAAAGGAAAGGCCAATGCAATCTAGACCTATAATTTCTGATCTGGAAGCTAGAGGTTCCTTGGGACAGAGCCAGTTGACTGCATTTTCTCCTGATAGAGTCAAGAAGCCTCAATAGGAGCAGCAGGGGGAAACACCTTGGTTGCAGATGTCCTCTGGCAGCTGATCAAGGATCTGGGTGATCCCAAGCCAACTTCATCTGCTCCTCTAGGTATAAATAGCATGGAAGGGGGCCATGTGGCTGGTGGTGGAGATTCATCGACTCCCAATGCTGCATCCTATGCAGATGCAGTATGCTTAATTCAAGGTTCTTTAGGAAGGAAGGAACCTTAGGAACCTAAGAGGCCTACAATGGAACTAGTTGCAGCAAGGAAATCAAGCCTAAGAAGGGTTTCCCCTGTGATAAAGTTATCTAATCGCTTTGAGAGCTTAGAAGGTATTTTGGACCTGGGGGTTGAAGAAGCACAAATTGATCACCCCATTGAGGAGCAGGAAGACCTCGGTGAGGTGTCCAGTGATGACCAATCTAGTCAATTTTCAGGTGACAGTAAAGGAGAGTTTCAAGGTGAAGATCTCCTTAATCAAAGGAGGAGGAAGGGCTGAAAAGGTTCTAGGAAAGGTCAGAAGGATTATTCCTATTTCCCCCTTCCAATGGAGACAAGATCCGTCAAACGTATGAAGGTAAAGGAGATGACAGGTAGCCCCAAAGCCTCTGGCTCTCCTGTTCGGCCAAAGTCTGCTGTCTACAAGGCAGTCCCTTTCAAAGTAACCCTTGATGACTCCCTATGTGATAATCTGGAATTGCCTATGCATTAGGGTGAAGGAATGTTAGAGGATTGTCTATGGATCAATGCTCCAGATGTAGATGCTGAAGAAATTATGGGAAGACTATTGCATGTGGACACGAATTCTGAGAAAATTGACTAGATTAGCAAGCAGGAATGCATTTTGATAAGAGGCTTCAATATGAGGAAGATCAATAAAGACGAATACATGAAAACATGGGATTATTTGGTGCATCTTTTTGAAGACCTTTTAATGGAGGACCCAGGTAAATAAGCAACTTCTATTTCTTGGAAACTGTTTAGGGAGAACAATTCCAAACAGCTTAAATTATCCTTCAATAATTATGTTGTTTCTTTTAGTGGCTAATCTTCTTTGACTGTGCAGGTTCTCACTCCCCCCTTGAAAGTGTTTTTAATAAAAATTTAATTTTGAGTGAGTAATAGTCAACCCATGTTAAAGCATTGTTTAAGGGGAATTGATAATAAAATAATGACAATGAATAATTCTTTATAAGGTATAATTCACACTACTAGAAAATGGAGTTATACCAACAAACCTATACAAACCATTTGGGAAAAACCATTGGTATAAGTAACTAAATGAGACCCTATACCAATAATTTTCCCAAAACTATTGGTATTGGTACCATGGAGGCACCCTATACCAACAATTTTCTCAAAACCGTTGGTATAGGTACCATGGAGGCACCCTATACTAACGGTTTTCCCAAAACAATTGGTATAGGTACTCATTTTTTTGACAAATAACATCAAATACATACAAATTTAAATTAATTTTTAATACAAACACACACACATATATATATATATTTATCAAATTATATTAACAAAAGTCATTGTAGCTTAGTGGTTAGGTCATTGAAATATAACTGGGAGGTGCTAGGTTCGAAACCCAACAAGTCCTTTTTTTTACATTACTTATACCAATAATTTTTGGAAACTGTTGGTATAGGTATTTCATATGATCTATACCAATAGTTTGGAAAAACCTTTGGTATAGGTATATACCAATGGATAATAACCCAATAGACCTCTAAACTGTTGGTATAGGCTTTATTTTCAATAGTGTTAGTAGACATACATCCATTATATAAATTCATCATTATTTCCAAGATGTATTTCTACTATTTTATCAACAAATAATTGCTCATGTATACTTGTATTGATATTATAACAAACTTTGGATGACCTAAATGATCACGCCATGTATTTAATGTCTCAGGATTAGTAAACTTCTAGTTTACTATAATTGACTCAATTGTACATAGTATAAAGAACATTTTAATAAATTATTTAGAATAAATTTGTGTGTATATTGAAATATTTTTATAGAGGTATTAGAAAACTACTTCATCCATTATCACCATAATATATTCATATTTCAATAACATCGTTAATGTTAGATATACATTAAATATAAAAAAGAATTATTTATTAAAAAATCTGCACCATCAGGTAGGAATATATTCACTCTTATGGAGCCTTTGATTAATTTTCACTATCGATAAAAGTAGTTACACAAGAATATAATAAATATTCAAGATTCATGATTAATAATGAGTTATTTTAAATAATTAAATCAAAATAATATTTACAAAACTTTTTCTTCATGATCGATGTATATGAGATCTTCAAGATCTTTTGTTTAGTATACTCATATTTATTAATACAATTTTCACTTCTGGTAGTTAATCATTAATCAATGAATTCATAATATAATTATAATAGTCTAGGACCATCACCAATAATATTATTGTATGTTTTGAAACTTATGGACCAGTTTTTTACAATACATCTACTTAGGAGTAGAACCCCCACATATTTTAAATGTAATGAATTGACAGTGAGAAGAAATATAAAAGAATCTTATGAATTCACAACACACATATCAATGCGATCATAATTTATAATTTATAGGATAATTATTATAATAACCCTCACTTTAACAAATGAAGGATAGATCATTTGATCAATCTTTATCAACTCTCAAATATTCATAATCAAAATTTCATGTATGGGTAGCACAAGTCATATAAAAATTTTCATGAATAATTTCATCATCTTTAAGGAATGAATTAAAAGTATTTACAATTAAATTAACATTGAGAAATGAATTAATTCATTTAATTTCATGATTTATGGATAATAATTAATTTTTTATCAATAATGACCATCTTTTATAAAAATACTAATTTTATTTATCATGATAATCGTTGTTTAACCAATTCAGATGGTAAAATAAGTTTCATTAAATTTATTGGATTATTAAATCTATATAACTCTATAATATTGTTTATGAACTATAATAATAATAATAAAATCAACTTTAGGTGATAAAATCAAATTAATTTCACAAGATAATATTGTAATCACATGATAAAAAATATTTTTTCCCTCAATATTGTTGATATTGGAGCAATAATAGATAAAAAAATATATTTTTTAATATAATGTTAAAAGATACTATTTTCACATCATCTTTCATAGATTAATTATTTTATAAACATTAATAAGATTCATTTTACTCTTAAATAAATATTTCCATCGAACCACTACTGCTGGTTATATGAATATTATTTATTATAAAAAAATAAGGCACAAAGACCATTTGAAAAACATCATATTCACCCTAAAATTAATTTAAAATAAAATCATTTGTATTTACATTCACTTCAAGTAATGATATAAAAAAATTCACTAAATATTATCATTCACTTTAGGGAACATAATAAAATTATTTATTCAGGTTTTATAATATCTTCAAGACAATAACATGAATATTAAATTCAAAATTTTCATCCACTTTGGGGGATGGATAAAATATATTTATGTTGTTCTTCATGAACACTTAATTTATCTCAAATATTTTATAATAAATAAAATTAAAGAGAAAAGAAATAAAATAATACAATATATAAAAATATACAAAGAAAATATTATATCCGTTATGAAAATTTATACATAATAACCAAGATAAACACCATCATGTTGTATAATAAAATTGGAGATGCTAAATTTCATAGTTCATGGCATGATTAGTGAAGTTTAATTTGGTATATGACATGTATGTGATGTTCATCATCTAAAAACTTTTGGTAGTGATAATTCATTTTTCATTTGATGAGTAATATTTCCCTTGACATCGACTATGTCAATCAAAAACACTTATTTTGATAGTAACCAATCACATTCACTCCAGGGAATAGACTAAAATTTGATAATCATGATCCCAAACCGCTCTTTAGGAGCCCATTAATTTTCCCATAACAAAATATTAAGAAGGTAATTCTTATAATTTTTTCAATTTAATCGAAAGGGGGAAGTAAATATAGCAACAAATGACATAGAAAATAAAACTCACCTTTTTCATGTAAGAATTATCTTATGTCAATGATAACGATGGTGGCAGCATCATCATGATTCGTAATTCAGAGAAGATGATCATGTTGATTATGTGTTGTGAAATTAATTGAACACCAATTAAAACCATAACGAATTTTAAAATTAAAAATATGTAATCAATCATAGGTAAAGTTTATCATTAACAAAATGTGTATTGAATAATTGAGATGACGATGAAAAAAAGTAGTAATGTAAAATAATTGGAGAAGAAGTAGAGAAAAAGTATAAAGGGCCAAATTTCTCCTTATAATTATGTTATTCCAATATATATAAGATATATGTGATTTTATCCAATGATTTAGATTAATACCTACCATATCTAATCCAGTGGTTGGAATTCCAAAGGTTGGAGAAACCAAGATTTTGGCTATTATGGAGTGTTTGAGAAATGAGGAGTCTTAATAAATGTAAATTTATGTTATCCACTCATAATAAATGATAATTTAAAATACTTATCAAATTAAATAAATATAATTTATAATTTATTATGATTTAACTTTTTATAGATCATGAATTATTTATCATTAATTTAATAAAATTCAAGGTGTAAAGTGAAAACTCAGTAGTTTGGGGTTGGTCTTCCGTCATTTGGGTCAGTGGTTCAAACCCCTATATTTTGAAAATTTTCCCCTAGTTTTTGGGGAAATTATTACTTATTATGAACAATTTCATGTTTTATTTAGTGTGGTGATGAGTTTACACTTGTAGTTTATGACCTGTAAATGCGTACAACATCGATTAAGCATTTATGGTGTCGTGTTTGTGTTGGTGTAGCACACAAGCAGTTGAATGGTTGTTGATGATGTTAGGGCTGAGAAAGTCAACCATTAAGAGTGTGAGACAAAATGTGGGATGTTGTATTCTTATGGGTGAAAATTTTAGTTGGGTTGGGTTACCTTTGAACTAGGTTAGTAAATATAGACCTATGGGTCAACAAAAGATTCTGGGGGCATAGTGGGAGCAATCAAGTCCATGGGAAACAATGTTTTTCATGAGTTTCATCAAATAATATCCTCATAATGGGAAGGATGTAACCCAAGAATATTCATAGAGAGGATATTTTCAAATATAATTTACAATTAATGTAATTAAAAAAGTATCACAACTTGAGTATTCTTTATTTATTGATGAATTTTGTGGTCACTATCACAGTCTCATAGTTGCAGTAAAGAATCTAAAGTATAATTCCTCTAGTGGTATTCAAATGTGATCCACAAATATCAAAAATTCATCATCTATATTTGTGGGTTCTATCATGGAGGAACCAAACATATTGTGTTTTTCACTATTGATTGCAACAAGAAGTCTTCTAGTCTTGAAAGAGTTATATTAGATTCTTTCAATCTCGAGAGAGAGGGGTAGGATTGTCTTTCATTCTTAAGAGAATTCCTAATAGATTATCCAAAACATGAGAGAATTATCTTCAAGGTAAGTCTTGTGCACAACTCCCACATATTCTCCAAAATAATATAAGTTAAGTTATATACTTAGGGTTATATAATTAGTAATTTCATAGAGGACCTTAACTAATTGTCTATCTCAAATAAACCCTAGTTCTAACTACCAGCTGATGTAGTTTTCCTGGGTATGTTTGATATTTTCCCTTCATGCTTCATGAATAATAAATATAAAACCTCAGTATATATCTTGACTTGTGAGATATATTCCAAACTACTCTTAGGCATATACAACTCTATTCATAATAATAATCTCCTCATTTTCTTTCACACATCAACTTGGATTGATTTCATGCCATGTGAAATACATAAAAATTTGGTATTAAATTAGTATATATTGTATTTTTAAATACCTTATCAATGTATGTATTTTGGATAGATATAAACAAATCTATAGATCTTATTCCCAAGAACTTGAGTTTCTACTTTAAGTCATCCTTGAAAAAATGTCTTTTATCTCAGTCTTAATAAACTTGTAAGACTATGCATATGTTTTCTATATGTCATTGATATATTTTTATTGGAAAACTATAACACTCCCTTTAACCCCTTATAGAAACATGGCTTACTTTCATTATTTATAAAACCAAACAATCTAGAGGATTCATTAAATGAATATTTTATGATAAAGATGCTTGATTCTGTCCAAAAATAGATTTATGTAACCTGCATACCTTATTGGACTTCTTTGGTGTCACATACCCTTCTAGTTGTGTCATATAAATATCTTTTATAGGGTCTAATTCAAGGAAGGTGGTGATAACATACAATTTCTAATATAATTATCATATAAATTTACCATGGAAAGTAGAATTTCAATGGATTTAGCATGGTGATTGGTGAAAAGGTTTCATTATAGAATATGTTTAGATGACACTGGAAACCTTTGGTAATAAATCATGCCTTATTGGTACAAGTTTATACCATCTATGTCTTGTTTCTTATTGAATACCCACCAAAGGATTTATATCAATCTGGAGAAACCACCAAAATAGAGAACTGGATTTTTATACATGGAATCTATTTAGAAATTCATATGAGCTTTTCAATATTAGGCAGTTTCCATTTATTACTTCCTTATAGGATTCTTTATTCTTATAAAATAATATATCACCGGTCTTGGTGAATGTAAAACCACCACTTTAGTTTTAATTTTCCTATATAGTTTGTCTCTTTGGAACAATTACTCCCACTAATCTTGTGGAGTCAAGTGTTCTTATGCCAACTCATGTGCATCTGGATCCTTGACCTCATTGAAGTCAAGTTTGATCCCACTATATCAAAAAATTAGTGTTTTCACTACCCATCCCCCCAAAGGTACCCCTCCCAGGCCAGTAATGATAGAAGGGAGATAATGATGCCAAAAGCCCACCTCTAATAGGCCACGAGATTATGACAAGCATCGAGGATACATCATAAACACAAATGGAAGGAATTTACCTCTAAGATATGTGATATGAGAGATAAGATAGAAACACCCACCAAATCATTCTCATGATAAAAAGTAAAAGATCCCAATTACATGCAAGTAATGTCATACAAAACTAATACAACTAAAAAGGGATTACAAGTACCAAAAATAAAATCCTCAATAGTGACCTCATATCCAAATAAATCCTGAACAAATCCTTGATCTAGTAGTATCTATATTGATCTCCAAAAAGCTTCCATAGTCCTAAAAAAGTTTATATAAATTTAGGGTGCGAATAACATGTATAATCATTGGGATCCTCCCTGAATCCTCTCATGAAAAAGATAAAGAAAGAAGCTAAATCCCAATGAACAAGAAGTGAAGCTAACTCATCACCTAAAGAGGTGTGATAAGTTCCCAAACTCATGATGATTATCTCTCACTAAGTATTGCATAAAAAATATCATATAATATAATAAAAAAATAGGGTACCATGCTACCACTTCCCCACTAGTTTTCTGCTCCACCCCAACACCGCACGTCCTGATCCATCTCTCTCTAAAATCAAGACAACTTGAATACATCTGGGCTAAAGTATCATATCATGAAACATGTGCATCGCAACATCTCATCATCCCATCCACATATACAAATAGTAACTGAGTAGTTTTCAAGATACACCACAATTCTTACATCGTGTATTATACCTCAAGCTATCACAATCCATATATTTGATATTTATAATAATCCATAACATACTATATCTAGAGATACACATGTGTAAAATAAAAATATTCCATTTTATCCCTTTACACACATATATTATAAAGGTAACCACCATGCATAACAGTACATAATACTACTAGGATAAGAGAGAGGGTTCAAAGGGGGTAGTCAAGCATTCATTCCTCTCCAACCTTGATGTTAGGAATAACACCCACCTAGAGTCCACTGAGCATCAGTAACCCTATCAACATGGGTGGGGTAACATATGAAACAAAATAACATAAATGATATAATATAACTCACAATAACACTATAGGCATTAACCTATTCTTAGGCTCAACTTTAGCTATCATCTCTTAGACACCTAGCTTCTTAAGAACTAGATATCCTATCAGCACACAAGCATTCAAGGAGATTCATTTAATCAATTATTTTCTTTTAATATTTCACTTTATGTTAATTAATTAGTTAGTGATTAATTACCATTATTATATTCCACATTTCATTAACCACAAAGTGAATTCCATTCCCTCTAGGCATAATCCAACTGATTCCACAGTTCCTTAAGATTATCAACATTTGAATTCAATTCAAGCACCAACCCCATGGGTTAAAACTTTTATTAATCCTTATCATTCCATAATTATTGGTACTCTAGAAAACATCATAATATAACATAAAAGAGATGCATAAATAAGCACAAGAAGGTACCTCAAGTAGTGGGGAAAAGAATGCAGGTAAACAAGAAACCTGACCATCCAGACTTAAAAGCAGAACATTATCAAGTAAGCATCCAATTTTTATCATAAAAATGGGCAAACCCAGCTTCAACATATTCCATAAATCTTGGTTTCATCCCCGACACCATCATGTATATCACCATGCACCTCACTAACACATGAATCAACTAATGCCACAAACCTAGGTCTCCCCACCAATATACCATCAACCAATAGCCATCTCAAGATCAATTCACGTCGCATAACAAGGCTCACATCCAGAGCAAACACAAAAGGTATCCAACAAAAAACAGAACCAATAGAGCATTTGGTCCCTATAAATAAGGCATCCAAACTTTACATGCAAATGGGATCACTCGACCCCAAATATTTATCTTTATCAAACAAATGGTTCTTTACCATTTTTGATCAACTGATTCATTTATCACGGGTTACAACCATGGGTAACCTATGACATCAATGATCAAAAGTTAAGAATTATTTTAACATGTTTTCT
Organism: Viscum album; assembly: GCA_963277665.1. NCBI lineage: Eukaryota > Viridiplantae > Streptophyta > Magnoliopsida > Santalales > Viscaceae > Viscum > Viscum album. The sequence goes on from OY728119.1 coordinate 1,307,891,490, forward strand.
ATCACAACTCCCAGTTTCATTAAACTTTAAGGAAGAACATTTCATTAAACACACCTTTAATCATTTACAATAACAAACAATTCCAGTTTCATGTTATTTATCCAATTACATTAACATATAAAAGAACAAATAAATTAAACATTAATTATAAATCAATTTAATTTCCATAAAATTATAAGAACAGTTTGTAAAACATGCCTCATTAATTATTTAGCTATCCAAAATTACCGGCCTTTCCTTATTTAACCATTTTAACAAAATAAAGCACATTAAACTAAGAATAAATATAGATATCATGATATCTAGTAAACATAAGAGGAATGTTGTTATCAAAATGGAAAAAATGTGATCACTAAAATCCATAAACCAATTATTCCATTATTCTAGTTCAATCTTTACTATGGTTAATTTTACATATATTAAAAGGATTAAGGAATATTAAATTTATAATTAAACATAAAAATAATATGATAAGCAGTGAATCCTATACCAATTATTTCTCTTTTGAAAAATGTTGTAGCTAAGGAATAGAGGAGAGAGAAGGTTCTTCCTCACCTGGAAATTGTAATGAAGAGTTTTGAAAAACTTCTGAAGCTCATCAGCTCAAAGAGAGGGTATTAGGGTTATCCAAATGAGATGAAAATGAAGTAAAAAAGAATAGGAAAATGGGTTAGGTATTTCAAAATAGTAGTAATTCATATTCATAAAAGCATTATTGAAACCCCTAATTAATTTTACCAATGATTTTTAAAGACCAAAAAATAATTGTGGATCGATTAAAATCTTCCAAATTCAAAATCAATTAATTCCCTAATTTTAAGAATTTTTTTTAAATGGATTCTAGAGGGTTACAGGTTGAAGATAAAGAAGAAAATCAAAAAATGGGGTAAAAGTAGTACCTATATGTAGTTTAGGGGGTTTGCATAAGGGTAACTTATTTTAGCCTTACACAATGCTATATAAGAGCTTATTTAATGGTATATTGAGTGTAACCTTACACATGATTTGAAAATTCCACCTTACCCTTACACATGGTAGGTGGTATGTATAAGGATAATGTGTTTTACCCTTATGTAGTGCTATTTTAATGCTCATGTAAGGGTATCTTGATCTTACCCTTATAAAACCTTTATAAAAACAACCTTACCCTTACATACACTGTAGTCCCTCTATAAGGGTAAGTTTTTCCATAAAAAACATCAAATTTTCAATGAAAGCAACTTATTAATTAAATGAAAAAGGTTTTCTTAGTAACATAAAAATCCACTTTCAAAAATGTTTTATAATTATTTTAAAACATTTTAAATCCTCTCGATAAATCTCTAAAAAATAAAACACTTTTTGTTTCAAAAACTATATTTTTGAATAAAATTTCCAAAAATACACCCGAACCTCAAATACACTAGTAAACATACTTGAAATACAAATTAAGGTAATGGGGAAAATATGAACCTTTATATTAGATATCTCTCAAAAAATTCCCATCCTCAGGAATTAAAACCAAACTTTGAGTGAGGGAAAGGAAAAGGGTCATTTGAATAGCCACCTTGAGAGATACCTCTCAAGAATCTATCAATCACAGGAGCTCAGCCACCTCACTCAAAGGAGTGAGGCACAAAAATACACCACACTAACATCCAACTCCCAAACACTCTCTTGAGGAAGATACCTCTCAAACAAGATCAAAGACACAAGAAAGGCATCAAGAAATAAAAAACCATCTCATAAACTAGATAAAGTTCAATAAACACAAAACATACATTGCTATAAGAGAAGGATAAACATTAAAAATATTAAGATACTGAGCACGTATTTGCAACTCAGATTCCAGGTACTCTCCTCCATGACACCATGTTGACAAAGAACACAAACCAAAGGAATAACATGCCCAAAAAACACCTTATCCTGGTGGTCCTAGATCTCTACGAGCCACTCCTTGAAGGTTGAATCATCATCAACATCAATCTCACCCTAATCAATGAAATGAGATTAATCATGAAGATATAGAGGCTGTGACACATGAATGAAATCATGTATCCAAATCATCTATGAGGGAAGTGCTATATGATATGCTACAAATCCCACATGATCCAACACCTTGAAAGGCCCAAAAAATTGGGAAAAGCTTACTCCCATGACCAAACCTTTATTTCCCATGATGAGGAGTCACCTTCAGAAACAAATGATCTCCAACATTTAACTCTAAAGGTATCCTCCTTTGATCGACATGGGAATTATGATGACCATGCGCTACCTTCATCCTCTCATAAATCACCCAAACTATCTCTGTCATTCTCTATACTAGTTCTAAAATGAGAATTTTTGACTCTCCATCCCTAGTACATTAAAAAAGTGAACTAAAAGGTTGGTCATACAAAGATTAAAACGATTTCATACCAATGGTGGATTGAAAACTATTATTTTAAGAAAACTTGACTGAAGTCAGGTGCCTCATTCATAAACCTCCAAAATACAAGACACAAGTGTTCAAAATGTCTTCAAGAGTATGAATAGTCTACTCTTTCTGACCATCCTTCTACAAATGGAATGTAGTTCTAAAATATAAACGAGAGCCAAAATCATATTAGAGACTAATCCACACCCTGGAGGTAAAACGAGGACCATGATCAGAGATGATCATCCTTGGTAATTTGTGGAGTCTCACAACCTCCTCTAGGTACTACCTTGACAAAAAATCTATTGAGATAAACTCCTTGATTTCTATAAAATGTGATGATTTCATCAAACAGTCCATTGTCACCCATATAACATCAAATACTCCCTATACTTAAGGTAAACTAGCGACAAATCCCATCTATATGTCCTCCCACTTACACTAAGGAATATCCAATGGCTTGAGCAAACCACCAGGAACACCGTGTTTGGAATTCACCTTATGGAAGACCAAACATCAAGAAAAAGACTCCAAAATAGAATGCTTTAACCTAAGACACCAAAATTGACCTCTTAGAGATCGTTACATATTTTTCATGAAAGGATGAACTACTAAGGATAATTTATGGAACTCATAGATAACCACACCACACATCACCAAATGGATGAAAAGAATCCCCTGGAACAACACCTGATGTTTTTCATTCTTAGACCAACCATTAGAAAATTCATCAAATAAAACTTGGTCTCTCTAGACCTCCACCTCAAAATCCACTACCTGGGACTCCTCCACCCATTTTACCAAATATGACCCCACTATCATCTAAAAAAGGGAATTTCTACCACCGATATATCCCATATAAATATGCATCACTGATATTTCTTCCACAACTCTCCAGGAATATCCATATCCACACATGACATCACTACATGGATTCCTACTCAGTGCATCTACAACATTACCCTATCCTAGTTTATATAAAATCTTGAAGTTTTAATCCTTTAATAATTCCATCCATCATCACTATCATAAGTTCAAGTTATACTGAGATAATACACACCTATGGCTCTTGTGATTAGTAAAAACCACAAAATGCTTGTCGATGAGGCAATGTCATCACAAAATCAAGTAAAATACAAATGATACCAACTAGAGATCATGGGTGGAATAATTACATTCATAGGAATGTGACTAATGAGACCTAAAAGAAACAACTAATCTCTACTGCATCAGAAGACAACCCAAACCAAAATGAAAAGCATCATAGAAAACCTTGAACTGAAATCCCTCTTCTGACAAATGAAGAACATGAGCACTGACCAACTTCACTTTTAGATACTTAAAAGATGCCTGACACTGTTCAGTACACCAAAATTCTTGATCCTTCCTAGTCAAGGATTTCAAAGGAGTTTCAATCTAAGATAAATTGGGTATAAAGATCTTGTAATATAATGAAATACCAAGGAAACTATATACCTATTCAAGAGTCTTGGGGGTTTCCTAAGAAACTACTTCCTCAATATTTTAAGGATAAACTACTATACCATTCTAGGTTATGAAATTCCATAAGAAAAAAACTTCATGAGCCCATAACTCACACTTTTATAGGTTCCTGAATAGCTATGGATGATAAAGAACTTCAAAAACTATCCAAAAGTGCTCTGTATACTTCTATTTAGATATAAATTACATAAGGATGTTGTTGATAAAAACCACCAAAAACTAATCTAGGAACTCTATAATCACTATATTCATCAAAACCATGAAAAAATCTAGATATTTCATCATAATGAATGAAATCACAATGAAATTGTAATGCCCATAACAACCTTGGAAAATGGCATTCAAAATATCCTCATCTTGCACCCGCATATGATGATATTATGACTGCATGTCAATCTTTTAGAACCAACTAGACCATTTTAGCTGATCAAATAAATCATTAATACGTAGAAGAGGATAAAAATTCTTCACTGTCACCTAATTTAAGAAATTATAATCAATATAGATATGTAAACTATTATTGACCTTCTTTACGATCAAAATTGATGCACCCCATGGTGACATGTTAGGACAAACAAGTCCTCATTATAATAGATCATGGAGCTATACCCGCAGACCTCATGACTCAAAATACACCATCCTATATAGAGATATAGAGATCAGATAATTACCCAGCCGTGGATATTTTCCAAACATGACCCCCATTGAGGGGGTAACGCTATAACCTCATAAAGGAATATACCAGGGTAATATTATATAACCCTAGGAAACACTTTCATATAAACCTATGATGAATTCAGAGTTAGCTCAGCCATCAAAGAAGATAAGGATGAAACATGACTCAGACCCATCTAAGGGTCTTGATTTACAGAAAACATGATAGACTCTCTGTCAGCATCATAGATCAAAATATGTCCTCTAAATCAATATAAAATATCCTGGACCAAATACATCTAGTATTTTCTAAGGATGATATTGTATTGTTGTATCTGTAAATATAGGAAGTCTCCTTAAGAGCAGTGTTACACCAGCACTAGCTCACAATATTTTAAAACTTTATATAGATAATATCAACCTCTAACTGGTGTAGTTAATGTTATGGGTGCTAGAATATTTTTAACCTCAAGTTCCAAAGCATGTACTAGGGTAGTTGATATGAAGGAGTACATATATATTGATTTAAAAAAAGTATGTAACCTAGTAGAAAATAAGCAAAGAGTACCTCGAATGACATCTGGCTAGCTTGGTACTAGCAACTCAAGAGCATGTAGCTGGTCATGACCTGCTCCATAATCTCTATGACCCTAATGGTGACCACCACCATACCCATACTCTAATCTCTGAGGATGAGGAGAATATTAGGGATGTCCTATGAATTCCCTATCTCCTCTCTACTGGTTAAAGGCTGGAGCACCTAGTGACTACTACCCTGACTAAAATTGACACAATGGTGGAACTTGGAGTGAAACACCTACTGCATGTTGATTTATTAAAAAGGTTGGTCACACTCTCTATTAATGATCTTATCCTACACAATAAAAACATTATTATGATCCCTTTTTAGGGGACTGAGATCCACCACCACTAGAGAAATGAGATGATGAGGGATGTGACCCACCCCCAACTATCTGAAAGCTATTATATCTAGTAAATTGGGAACCCAAAACTATAGATATTCTATGTGAGGAATCTTGATGACTCCACTATCATAAAGATCTAACACTGGATTGCCTCCTCTCAATGACCTCTAATCTCTCCAGCACCTCAAGATACACTGAAAATATAAACAGTGTGACCTGACACCAAATCTCTAGATGCAAGGCCACATTGAAATGTCTCACCCTATCCTCCTCATCTAGAAACATTTCCAAAGAATAATAGAGAAGGATTTGGAAATAGATCATGAATTACCATATTCTAGAACTTCCTTGTCTAAAGGTAAGAATCACCTGGTGATTGGACTCCTTTGTGGTCAAAGAAAGAAACTCTTCTTGGAAATAGTCCCAAAACCTCTCCCATGAGACTACCAACTCCTCATGACCCTAATGAATAAGAACCACCAATGATTTAATGATCCAAAAAACATCATCATCACTAATAAAACCTAGTTCTCCTTATTAGCACAGATAAAACTAAAGGCTATCTCCACCTCCTCCAACCAATCCTCTGTCATCGAGTCTGAAATAGAGTCCTCATACTTCTATAGACCTTGGAACTGAAATTCTTTGAGCTTCTTCCTTAAATTATCATCATTGTCGACCTCTACTCTATAGTTATCTTCTGACACATCCTACAAAACATCCTTGATGTGAACTTAGTGGAGATGTTGACCTGGATCCATACTTAAAAAATAACAAATGGTTAGGGAATCCCAAACCTAAAATATGTAATATTTAATATTATATATTTATTTAAGGTATAAACTAATCCCAAGGTATACCCATTTCAAACATAGGTGCATGGAATAATGATTCATGATTATTTCTTATATTTCTACCCCTCAACCATGATAACTTCACTTAGTAGGCTTAATAAACTTAAAGGTTTGTTCATTAGATCACATTGGGGCCCTAAATACCCATGTCTTAGCCAGTATCCCTTATTCCCATCTCCTACTAAACTCAACTAACACCTGTTCCCTAATAACCCATACAATCATCACCCATGACTAACTCCAAACTCCATACTATCCCTCAACATGAGCCTCTAATACCACTCTTTCATGACCCCTCCCTCCAAAGTCACCCCTCCTGAGTCGACAATGAGAGAATAGAGATAATGATGCTAGAATCCCACCTCTAATAGGCCATAGGTTAGTGAAAAGAACCAAGGGTATATCATGAACATATATGGAATACATTACCCTCTAAGATATGAGATATGAGAGATAAGATAGAAACACCCAACAACTCCTACTCAAGATAAAAAGAAAAAGATCCCAATTATATGCATGTAATTTCATAAAAAATTGAGACAACTAAAAAAGGACTATAGGTACCAAAAATAAAAACCTTGACAATAAACTTGAATCCCAACTGCTCCTGAACAACTTACTGAGCTAGAAGTATACAACCTAATATCCAACCATCTCCCACAGTACTAAAAAATAGTTTATATAAACTTAGGGTGAGAATAACATATATACTCATTAGGATCCTCCTTAGAGCTTATGGTGAAAAATATAAAGAAAGAATGCTAAATCCCAGTGAACAATAAGTAAATATAACTTGTTACCTAAACAAGTATACTAAGTTCATAGCCTCACCATGCCTATCGCTCACCATATATCACATGAAAAATATCATATAATATAATAAAAAAGAGGGTACCCTAATACCACTTCCCCAATGGTTTTCTACTCTGGCCCAATGTTTCATCTCTTAATCCATCTCACTCCAAAAGTATTAAAACCCAAAAATACCTAGGATAAAGTAGAAATCTAACCAGAAGACACCTGAGATAAAGTATCATATCATGCACCCTGTGTATCACAACATCTCATCATCCCATCCACATATACAAAAAGTAACCAAGTAGTTTCTGGGATCTACCATAACCCGTATGTCATATATTATACCTCAATATATCACAATACACACACATCATACTTATAATAATCCATAGGATACTATATCCATATATATTCATGTTTGAAATAACCATAATACCTTACAGCCATCTACACACATAAATGGGAAAAGTAACTACTATGAATCCCATAACATAATACTACCTAGAGAAGAGAGCGATGTCAGAGGGGGAAATCATCCATCCATTCCTCTCCAACCTAGATGTTGGGGGAAAACACCCTCCCAGAGTCCACCAGGTGTTAGTTTCCCTATCAATATGGGTGGGTTAGTATATTAAAACACATAACATATATGATATAACATAACTCACAACCACACTATGGGAATTAACCTAGTCTTAGGCTCAACTATAATTATCATCTCTCAGACACCCGACTACCACCATTAAGAACTAGATATCCTATAAGTGCAAAATCACTCAAGGAGATTCATTTAATTAACTCTTTCCTTTTAACATTTCACTTTACATTAATTAATTAATTATCTATTGATTAAAATTATTCAATTCCATATTTCATTAACCAAAAAGTGAAGTCCATGACCTCCAGGCATAATCTAATTAATTACATAGTTCCTTATGATTATTAACATTTTCATTCCATTCAAACACCAACCCCATAGGTTAAAACATTTATTAATCACTATCATTCCATAATTCAAGTACTCTAGTAAACATCCTAAGCTACCATAAAAGAGATTCATAACCAAGAAAAACCATCAACCTCATGCAGTGGGGAAAGGAATATAGGTAAACAAAAAACCTTATCATCCAACCTTAAAAGAATAATATTATCAAGAAAGTATCAATCTTTCAGAACAATAACAGGAAAGCCCATCTTCAACCCATTCCATCAATCTTAGTGCCATCCTCGACACCATCATGCATATCACCATGTATCTTACCATCACAAGTGTCGAATACTACCACAAACTCATGCCTCCCCACCCATATCTCATTAATAAACAACCATTACAATATCATATTGTTCCACATAACAAGTCTCACATCCAGAGAAAACATAGAAGGTAGTAAATAATAAATAGAGTCAATAGGGAATCTGGGCCATAGAAACTAGGCATCCAAACTTCACATGAAAATGAGCTTTATTGACCCCAAATATTTACCTTTATCAAACAAATAGTTCTTTTCCATATTGTATTAACTGGTTCATAGGTTACAACTATAGGTAAACTATGACATCGGCTTTAAAATCCAAGATTTATTTTAATATTCTTTCTAGCATAAATCCCAATTTCATTAAACTTTAAGGAAGACAATTTCATTTAATACAACTTTAATCATTTACAATAAGAATAACTTCCAATTTCATGTTCTTTATACAATTATATTAATATATAAAATAATAAATTAATTAAACATGCATTACACATCAATTTGATTTCCATAAAATTATAAGAATTATGGTTTATAAAACACGACTCTTTAATTATTTATCCATCCAACATTTCCATATTTATGTTCTTTAACCATTTTCATCAAATTAAACATTATAAAACAATAATAAATATAGATAACACACTATCTAGTAAAAGAAAATGGAAATATTTTATCATGGTGGAAAAAACATGTGATCACTAAAATCCATAAACCATTTCTTCCATTATTATATTTTAATCTTGATTATGGTTAATTATACATCCATTCAAAGGATTAAGGTATTTTAACTTTACAATTACACATAAAAATAAAAAATAGATACAATAAATACCTTAACAACTATTTTCCCCATGGAAAAACACTACAGCCAAGGAATAGAGGAGAGACAAGGTTCTACCTCACTTGGAAATTGAAAAGGAAGAGTTCTGAAAAATTTCTAAAGCTCTTTGGATCAAAGAGAGGGTCTTAGGGTCATCCAGATGAGTGAAAAATGAAGGAAAAAGAAAAGGTATAAGGGTTTGGGTATTTCAAAATAGTAGTAATGTGTTTTTGGAAAAAGTAATATTAAAACCCCCATTCAATTTTCACAATGATTTATTTAAAGATCATAACTTAATTGTAGATTGATTAAATTCATACGAAGTTAAAAGAAATTAATTCCTTGATTTTATGAATTTAAATACATTTAAATGGAATATGGGGGGGGGGGGGGGTTATAGGTTTTAGAGAAAGAAGAAAAATAAAAAATAGGGTAAAAACACTACCTATACATAGGTTAGGGGGTTGACATATGGGTAAATTGTTTTACCCTTATGCAACACTATGGAAGAGATCATGTATGGGTAGCTTGAGCCTAACCTTATTCACACTTTGAAAATTCCACCTTACCCTTACACATGGTAGGTGGCCTGTGTAAAGGTAACGTGTTTTACCCTTACACAACACTATTCCAAGGCTCACATAAGGGTAACTTAATATTATCCTTACAAAACCTTTATAAAAATAGCATTACCCTTATGTATGCATTATTTCACATGTAAGAGTAATTTTTTCCTTAAAAAATTTAAAATTTCAATGAAAAAACTTATGAATTAAAGGAAAAAGGGTTTCTTAGGAACATAAAAATTATAATCCAATTTCCAAAATATTTTAGAATTATTTTAAAACATTTAAAATCCTCCAAATAAATATCAAAAACATAAAACACTTATAGTTTCCAAAACCATATTTTTAAATAAAATTTCTAAAAAGACACCCAAACCTTGAAACCACTTAGAGACATCCTTGAAAGACAAAGGGAAGGCTCAAGGAAAATTTAGACCTTTACAAGTGATTCATACTTATAGAAGCATGGTTGGTATTGACTAATATATTTCTATTTTAGGGATGTTAATATCCTGATAAGATTTAGGATAATTAATTGAAATGCACTTGGTGTTTTATTTAATGTAAACTTTTAACTAAAATAAACCTTTAAAAAATAGTTATCATAAAAAAACATTAAGCTATGACATAATGAATTTCTTTTATTTACAAATTATATGAAACTATTAGTCAATATAATTTACATATGGTTAGTTGTTACGCTATTATTTGCAAAAAAAATCATGAAAGTAATTGTGGAAGAATTATAATACACATGAGACTCCCCATTTATCATCCTTATACTACCATCACCTCTTTTATGTTTATAAGTAAAAACGAGTTCTATAGTATCTAAACTCTACATTTAAGTGATCAATGGAAACTTGGTTAAGATATTCCATGACAGGAACTCCTAGAGGATCTTATATCTTTTATCGAGTGCATTTATTTCTCTACTAATCATTCCTAATATTTCTCAAAGTAATATCATAGAGTATATGAATTTACCTATATAATATCCTTCGAATAGTTCACACATGTCCTTCTAAACTAACTCCATAAGATTTGTGGATTACATTTATTCCTAAAGGTTTTCCCCTTAAAAATCAACATGTAAGTTTTACTTGACTAAGTTTCCACAATTGGGTATGAGTCTTATATTTTATTTTCATAATTCATTGATGATTTTGGATATTTTTGATTCAAGTATTACTGATCTATTATCCAAGTATGAAATACCATAAAAACATTCATTCGAAACATAAAATAATGTCACTTTTTGGTTAATTAGTGAGTAAGATAAATATTTTGGTAACAATGAATACAAAACAATAGTTTCATGAGAATCATTCCACTTAGTAATTTGATGTTGTGTCCTCCTCTTATCTAACTTAGGAATCACCCTTTCTCAGCTACTTAGAGAGTCCACCTTACTTTTTACAATGTTTATGAACTTACATGGTTCCTATACCTTGATAAAAATGTGTGATCTATATATTATATTTAATACCCAAGAAGTTAAAAATAAATATTACATGTAATGATGGATATACCTAAAGTAGAATATTCCACTCACTTTTTTTTTTCAATTCATTACATTTCCCCTTCTAGTAACCTTTCTTATCACATGAGAAACATATAGCCTCAAGTTCACTGATCTGACTCTAAATATTTTTATCTCTTCGAAGGACATTATAAAGGATCCATAGGCTTTGAACTAGTTATGGGATTTTAAAACTTGTCTCCCAATTTATTCACTATAAGGGGAGATGAACCACTATCCCACAAATCCTTATCCTCTTGGTGAAGTATAATCAAAATATTCCTAAGAGGATTATCTATGCTATTCATCTTACAATTATTAATGAATATGGAAGACTTGGGTTATAGCGACCCCCAAAACCGGGGTGCTTAATGAGACATGATATACTTAACATTACATCATTACAAATTAAATATCATGTCTCATTACAACAGAAGATAGCGAGGCTCAGGATTCTGGGAAACCAACTGCTTTCGATTAACTTCATAGGTATCAACCATGCCTGAAAATTTTTAACAAAAACGTAGGGTGAGAAAAAATGCCCAGTAAGGGGTTTTAAAACATTTTTAGAAAATAATTTCCCAAAGAAGTTCTTTCGGAGAGAATAAAACACTTTGATAAAACAAAACATTATCTTTTCTTAAACATGAAATCCTTCTTTCTTTGAAAACCACTTGCACAAAGAGGCACGTACTTGAAATGAGCTTTAATGTAAACATGATCAGAGTGCGCAATATAAAGATAATAAACAATACATAATGTTAAAACAAGGTTACTTTAATTCTAAAATAATTCTATGGCTAAGTAGGGAAAACATGCATATCATGGTTCATGAGTGAAGTGTAGTTCATCTAACAGTTTACCATATGAGAAAAAGTTCTTGTTACATAAAGTACAATCTTCATGATCTTGGGAGCTTTCAACTAGGGGTTGTCCTGTTAGTTGAACTAACCCCTGGTTAACCTTTATCATTACATGCAGAGAGAATGTATAATCCTGGACTTTGTCAAGACTTTTCATCAAGACCGTATACATACTTAACAGGTCAAGGCTCACTGCCCACCCTGTTTCCTTAGCACAAGTCAAGGCTAACTGCCAAGACCGTCGCACATGTTCGTCTCATGAGACTCTTGCTTTACCCAATGCATTGGAGCGCTGTATAATTCCGGGCGCACCCGTCACATCATTCTTGTTGCGCTATATAATTCCAGGCGCACCCGTCACATGTAAGTCCTATACATCCCCCACATATCTTGACATGGTCATTAATCATAGGGTTTCATGCATTCTTAATTAAACCCCATTTTCACATACTTATTCATTACATGAGGATAGTTTAATCATTAAAAAACATGACGACATGCATGCTAAAACTCCGTGCACATAACAAATTACCTTGCATTAAAAAACATGGGTTTCAAGAGAATGAAAATATCACTTAACATTACATAACATCTTAATACCCAATTAAAGCATGGTCGTTCACACATATAATGATAAATGGATATTGAGGGTTTTTACCCAAAACTGTCTTATAAAAACTCTTTTATTAGCGCTTTAAATAAACATGAGTACATACCTATGAATACATGTATGCATTAGTAAAAGTTCAAGGAGTCCATACTAACCATTTTCACAAACAAAAATCCTCATTTATCCCGAGCAGTGATAAATGAAAGTTCTCAATTTCAAGAATAATTTTGAAATCAAACCATCCCATAAATTTCATCATGCTATACTGTAATAAATTACAAAAAGAACCAAGTTCACATTGGTGTACATACACATCGTTATAATCACGTGTATATATGTTTATATCAATATACTTCGTATACTTGCATAATTTTTCATGTTCGTACAATTACCCAAAACCTCCATGTTTATAGGAGAAATAAAAATCAAGGTTATAAACACAAAAAGAAGAATTGTATAATTGCATATATCCTCTTATACTTATGTGTATATAAATGTATATATATATATATATACATTTATATACACAATGTGTATAACATTAAAACCAAGTTAAAATGAACTCTAAGAGAAAACTGCCTTTAACCTGATCGAATTATGGATGATGAAAATAGTGGTAACCGGTTCTTAATGCCTTGATGTAAATTTTTATACACATATATATTTATGTAAGGTGTATATAAAATATAGTGTGCTAAAACCGGAGAAAACAAAACCGAAAGAGGGATCTTCTCCTTTACCCACTATTCGGTTCTTCAAGCTGGGAAAGAGACTTCAAATTCTAGGTTCGCACTAGGTTCAAACATACCAGGAATGTACATATATTATGTAGATATAAAAAAAAATATATACATACTTATACAAAACCGAATTTTGTCAAAACCCAACCAATGTTAAAACATGATTCTCACCTTGCTTGGAGAGGAGGAAAAGATGAGGCATGAGGAACCAGGGGTATAAATATTGAAGTTGTACACACAAATATATATATATATAACCCTAATGTACTTATGTCTATAAGGAAACTGAAGTTTAAAACCAAATTTTAGAAACAGTGTTCGACCCTTACCGTACGGAGAGGAGGAGCGGAGGCGATGCGGTAAGTGAAATCAGGTGCATAACCACAGGATGTATATATATATATATATACATAACATATATATATATATATATATGTGAAAATAAAAAAAAATGAAACTCAAACATGAACCACAACCAAACTTCAAAACATCTCCCTTACCTGTTTGACGAGGAGGAGGAGAGGAGAGGCAGCAACCGAAGTCCAAAAGCCGAAGAGATCAAGGGAGCCGGTCCTTCGGCCTTCGATGCAACAGGGAGTTTAAAAAAAATGAAGGAGAAGAAGAAGAGGACTTAGAACGAGGCGAGGGGTCGGTGTCGGCTTGTGGAAAGCAGGGAGAGGCTCGGGTCCACTCGCCGGACTAGGTGAAGAAAACGGTGGCCTAACCTAACTGGTTCAGTGACTTGAGGTGGGAGAAAAGCGGCGTCGGGGGAGAAGAAGCCGCGGGGAGGAAGGAAAAAAAACAAAAGGAGTGGATGGCTGGGATTAAACCGGGGTGATCGAACGACCAGGAAACACGCGACTTTAAAATAGGATGGACGACCGCGATTAAAAGAGGGAGGGATCAGACGGCCCGTGCGCGACGCGGGTTTAAAAACACGGTTTCAGCCGGTTTCTTCTTTTTTTAAAGTTATTTTATTAATATTTTCCTTTATTAATTCATTGTTTTTATTAAAGAAAACTTCAATTATTAAACTGACTTTTATTATTTTAATAAAAATCATTGGTCAAATAAAAAAATTATAAATTGATTTAATCAAAACATATTATTATATAAACATATGTATATATATATATATATATATTCTATTTTAAAATACTAATAATTTTTATTGGCCTTATTATATTAAGTATATTATTTTTAAACCATAATTATTATATTTTGGAAAATTAAAGGTTCATTTATTCAATTAAAGAAAGCATCGATTTATTCATCATAATAAGTATTTGTTTATTTATTTATTTATTTATTTTTCCTTTGCTGAATATAATAATTACCTTAATTTATAATTTCATGCAGACATTGGATATACTCCTTTAAGAGAAGAAAAAGAAATTGGTTGCTTAAAAGAATTTGTGTAAACTTAAAGACGTGAGATTTGTAAATAAAACCATAATTTAATATAGTTTCCAAAATAATTAATAAAGGTCAAATTGTAAGAGAAATAATATATCTAGTTTGAGGCAATATATATATAACTCATAAAAATTCATCCAGTTTGATATAAATAGAAAATAAAAGTTCAATTGTTCAAATTAATATGTATAATGGAAGAAAACAATAATATCAATTTTCGCCATTTAGAAACATAAACTAGAATTATCATTTTAAATTAACATTGATGACACTTTAAGAAATTAAATCAAAACAAAACACAATTATCATTCCGATTTTATTCCAACGGTCAAAATAAAACATGATAAGAAGACCCAACGGTCAAAATAAACCAACGGTCGAATTTATAGCCGTTTTGGGCTTCAACGACCATATTAAGGTGCTTATAAAAAAAAGGGTTTGGTCTCGGGTGTCCCTTACCCCAAGTGACTGAAGGAGAATCAAAGATGGTTCGTGTGATCCCCTTAGTGTTGAGCACGGTCGCGGTGGCTTCAGCAATCCTTATGTTCCTTATGATGGATGCTCGAAATCCCTACCGCATTCTCGGGCTCCTAGTAGTTTTAAGCAGTCTTCCCATTATTGTAATAGGGTTCTTGGTTGGAATTTTCGGTTAGTTTACCTTAGTGGATGTTATAGCCGAAGGGTTGCTTATTTGAATAAAAGGAATTTTTATCCATTTGATGCATTTTATTATTATTATTAGTTGTTTGTTGGTTTACTTAACGGGTGATATTGGAAAACAAACTTGTCAAAACAAAACATGGTTGTCTCGGGTTGTTACATGGGTGGTAACAATGATAATATAACATTAATGGATAATTTATTATCCAAATGGAAGCCCAAATTCACTAACTGGTCAATTTACTTCGTTATCTTTAAGTAAATATCACTAGATAGGCACCCATCTTCCAGTTTACATTATAATAGCGTAATTAAAATATCATTTATCTCAAGCCTCTCTTTATCCTTTCCATGTTCTAGGAGATGAGTTATCATGATGCATATATCCATGTATTTATATTTCATCTTCAACTCTATGTAAATGACTGATAATATAATTTAATTGACATTAGAAATATCCTCCATGTATCTCTTGTATACATCCTTTTCACCTTTTCTCACTTGGTAAGGTGGTTGATCGGGAATATGGGACTCTGACACATAAAAAAAAATTTCTTATAGAAGTGTAGTGTATAAAACACTACACCACTCATGAAAATTTATGTTCGAGAAATAATGGTTGGTGTTTGTAATGATCATAGTGTTCCCATGTTTTAACTTTCCATTTTCTATAATAAAATCACATTTTTAATACTTTATATTGATTACCGATAATGATATTATAAAATAATTTTATTAGAATCCCATTACTTTATAAAAACCTAACATCCCTCACTATTTGATTCAAAATATCACATCTCATGAATATTCTAGTGACAAGGATCCAAATTCCACTTATCATAACCTAAATGAGGGCCTCATTAAATTACTCTAAGTTATTTAGGTAATAATTATTTCCAACTATAGTAACTTGAAGTTACTTGATCAGTTAAGTGGACCCCCAATATTTAAATCCTAGATTTATATTTCCATAACACTTTCCTTCATGTTACACCAAGTATTGTGATGGTAACTACTTTGGATTCTAACTTGTTTAAGTCAACCCAAAACATTCATTAGAACTCCCTGATAAATAGAAGTGTCTCAATGAGGGAATGACCAATACTTTGATCTATGGTTTAATCCTAACTCAAGCGATGGAATATTTTTATGAATTAATATTTTATTAAGGGATTTCATTTATCTTATGCATAAATATTCTTAATTTTATCCTTTATACGCCTTATTAATATTATTTGGATTTTACATAATTAATTAATTATGTTTGATAAAATATTTTTCTCATAATCCATTTATTTTATTTAATTTTTCATGATTATTATTTATTAAATTTATTTGGTCACATTTTATAAAATTAGAATGCATCACATGAATAAATAACCATGCATTTGAAAAATAAAATAAATAAGTGACATGATCATAATATTCTAACTATTGGTTAGTTTTTAGGGTAGAAAATAAACTAATATTTACCCTAAGGCCCAACATGGATTGAGTTTCATCACTTATCCTTTAATTAATGCATCTCCTTGGTTATTTTCACCTCAACTTGGTCTTGAACAATCTTCTCTCCCCAAGAGCTCCTTCCTTTACATGTGCTTACTCACTCACAGGCGAGTGGAACTAAGGGTTTAGGGTTACATAAATAAACCATGGACACATAAACTTATACCTAATAAAGAGGAAGGGATGATTCACATATCACCATATTTAATTTAATAATAAATTTATCACAAAAACCCATGTAATGAATATTTAAATTAAAAAAAACCCAACATGTACATAGGTCACTCAAACTCATAATCAACCACAACATGTAACCACTATGCATTTAAAATTGATAACATTCATTTCAATTCATTCTTTATTAAGATAAATTTCACAAATTAATAAATTAATAGACTTATTAATTAATTAATTCTTTATCTTAATTATCTATCCAAACAGTTCTTGTGATTATAATCCTCTTTAATTTAAAATTAATTAAATAAAGTGACTTTAATTTAAAATTAATAAGTATATGGCATGTATTGGATACGACATGGTTTGTACCATTTTGTGTTTACTTAAATCCATTTCTATAATTTAACCATTACATGATGTATACCATCACACATCATAATGTGTGACTAAAAATTTGTATGGTCTTTATTGTGTATAGTGTACATACATGACATGTATTCTTATAATATGTGTCATGATATTACATGACATGTAGTTCTGTGGGTTAGGCTGTGTAGTCTGCATGATGTGTTTGACCACATGACATGCCTGAATATACATGGTGTTCACTACTAGTGATTCCCATGAAGTACATAATGTGTACAAAAATAATACATGTCATGTATTTTCAAAATTACATGGAAAATAATTAATCAAGAATTTAATTACACAAAACATATCAAAAATTACTCGGTATGTACTATGTGTGGAAAAACCCTATCACACAATGTGTATATCCAACTACATACTATGTAGTTTAGTTTTACTTGAGTTAATTTTTCTTTCTATGTGTATGAATCACACGACATGCTTTTCTTAGTAATGTACCTTCCATGAGTTGACCTGAGTTAACTGACATGAACAACCTACTACACATTCTTTACCAACCATCCAAACTACACACCTAGGGACTTATCATGTATCATGTATAGAGAATCACATTTTACAAGGCATTTACAAGCTATCTATATACCGTATACTTCATGTGAGGCTGTATTTATTGACTAAAAATCAATACACAACATGTGTTTTAATTACATGCCATGTACTTTGACCACACAACTTATGCGATTTACATGGATTCAAAACTGTGTGGGGTTACACGATGTATATGCCAACTAAATTTCATGCAGCCCCTGTCTGGATATGTTCTAAATGGTGGACAACATGTAGAATATAATTACACCACATACAAATTTCCATTCGACATGTAGTAATGATTTACACTCATCCTTATGTGGTTAACCATGGGTACACGATAGATCTTCAAGAATACTTAACATGTTCCTGGCTTGTTATTGGTCATATGAAACTAAACGATCATGTTATCTCAACTTTTAGATTAAAGATTGAAAAACCATACATGAAAAACTAACAATCAAAAGTGTAATTTATAAAAAAATATAAAATAATTATAAATCAATATGTGACCACTCAGATTCCACTTAAAGGTTTTGGGGTATAAGGAAATTAGTCGGGTCCATGACCAATAATGTTTTTCATTAGTTTATTAGGATAAAATCATTATAACTGGATGAAAACAACCCCAAAATATTCAGAGAGAGGATATTTTCACATATAATTTATAATTAATTTAATATAAGAATTATATTGAATTATTTATTCTTTCTTTGTCGATGAATTCAATGGATGCTATTATCACACCCTGACCTCACTTTCCATATTATTTTATTTAATTATTTATTTCTAATTTTATTTCTCTTATTTATTGGTCTTATCTATGCTTTTAGGTGTTATGGGGGTGACCTATAGTTTTAGACTATAGACTTTCGTAAGTCATGGTGTGACCACTAGGTTTATACCATGCCCCCCCCTGCTTGTACTACATAAGGGTAAGGTTCCTGTGCTATAAGGGTAATCAATGTTACCCTTATGAAATTGCGGTAGGCTACGACATGGCCTAAGGTAGATTACATCATAACCCTCCCATTTTGTCAGTAGACCATGCTGCAGCCTTCAGGTTGTGCCATGGTGGCCTGGGTCCCCAGGATCAGTCTACATTTTATTCAGGGAACCTTCACATTATAGATGTAGGGTCATTCCATAGGGGTTTTCGGGAAGGGGAAACCATACTCTAGAAAACAAGGCAACACCGTGGCTCGTGTCTACCCAACTTTTCTTAAAAAATGAATTTTTACCTATATTCCCCTCTCCCATTTTGAATATTTTAGGGGTCTCTACCTCCCCTCATTTGATTACTTAACCCCAACTCACCTTACCCTTCATTCGCATCTCTTACATGGTTATTCCATGCGGTTTACTTCAAGATTCAAGGTTGATTCTTTAAGGTAATCTCATCTAGACCTTCTTCCAGCTTCTTCCCTCCCTCCTTTCTTCCTTAATTATTAATTTTCTTTCCTTGATGAGGCTTCGAAGACCAAGGGTTCCATCTACTATGATTTTTGATTGGGTTTTTGTGATTTTAGGGCCCATCTTGGTTCCCCAAGGATTGTTATTTCTTTTTAAGGGTGGAATAATACATCTCTTGGTGGAAGCGATGATTCAAGGTAGGTTGCCTTATGAATTGACCTATAATTCTAGAACCATTGAATTATTTCCCATTCAAATCCATGTTTTAGATATCTATTAGTAATATTAAATGTGTTCATGGATGCTTTAAAGATAAATTAGGTCTTTTATTGATTCCCTTAAAATTCAAAGGCAGTTTCCTTTTTAAATATGCAATTTAAATATGTTTTATAAACCATACACACCAGATGTTTGATAAAATTACCGAATTGATATTATAAAGTAATTTTGATATTTCAAGAGGTGGTTTGGGTATTAAACTGATATTCAATGTTTACTCTAGTTTTAAGGGGTGTGATTGGATCTTTAAAAAAGTTATTCTAAACTATAAAAATGTTTTAGATGCTAGGGAGGATCAGTTCCAAGTAGTTAGTCTGGGTTGTATGTAATGTTTGAAGCCTACGGGCAATGAATTCCTCTAAGGCCTACAGGCCATGTAATACTTACACCTACGGGCCTTGTAAGGGTTCCATCTAACCCCTTGAAAGGTATATTATCAAAAATCAATAAAAAATGAAGGCCTTAAGGCCATTGGATAAACTATAAAAATGTTTTAGATAATTTATAATGTGATATAAATAGTAGAAGCCAGAAATATGCCCCTGTTTGGGCCTTCGGGACACCAATTTGGTCCCTGAGTCCTGTAATGCCTTCGGGCCACCCAGGCCTTCAGGTCAGTAAGGCCTTTGGGCCACCTCAAGGCCTTTGGGCCACCTTAGTGCAGATGAAAACCAGACAACCTACAAGGAACAAGCTCTACAAGGAGGATGAGCAAGGAGCTTTCACCACAGCAGAAGCTAAACAGATTGAAATAATGAGAGGGTATGACACCTGCCATCGGGAAAATCCTTCTCATGCATGAGAATTCCTAGCCGAACAGCCATGCGAAGGTGTAGAGATGATTTCACGATGAAGATGCTAGGGAGGATCAGTTCCAAGTAGTTATTCTGGGTTGTATATAATGTTTGAAGCCTACGAGCAATGAATTCCTCTAAGGACTACATGCCATGTAATACTTACACCTACGAGCCTTATAAGGGTTCCACCTCACCCCTTTAAAGGTGTATTATCAAAAATCAATAAAAAATGAAGGCCTTCAGGCCATTGGATAAACTATAAAAATGTTTTAGATAATTTATAATGTGATATAAATAGTTTTATAATTTTTTTACAACTATTAATATTTAAAGTATGTTTATGAGGCATGATTTTCATAATCTAAAGATGAATTAATTGGTGAAGACACACCCTTGGGATATATCCATTTTCCTTATTTGTTTTAAAAGAATGAATTTATCCATGGTATAAGACATTTTTATTATATTGATAGAATTGATGAACAAGGGGTTGTCCCCATGAAGGGTGTTCCGGGGGTGATGCCTTGGTTATGATTCCATCTTTGTATAATTATATATATATATATATGCATATGTATATAAATATATACTATTTCTTATTACCATTTAAATTGGCTCACCTATATTTTACATATCATGGGGAACCAAGAGTGACAAGTGGAACTTTTGAGAGAAAATTCTACACTAGTTTAGGATTACACACTGGATAGTGGCCCTTATTATGCATTATGTACTTCTTTGGAATTTTGACCCTCAGTTAAGCCAAGTATGGTATGATTTAGTGTTAGGGTAGTTATATTACATTAGGAGTACTGATATTATGGATCTTGTTTAGTATTTTTTTAGATGTTCCCCTAAGCTCCCAGGTATTCTCATTATCATTGGTACTTGGTTGTATTATATTGGTTATTTTAACATTATTTTTATTATAGTAGACTAGATATTGTTTCTTGTTTCACTTAACTCATTGTTATTTCCACCATTATTATTATTTTAATCATTTATTATTGTCATTGTACTCTTTTTGTTAAAATTAAATTGGTGATTTAACATTTTGAAAATGGTTTGGAACTTTTTTGTCAAATATTAAAGGGATAAACTCTTTTAAAATGTTTTAACCTCCATATTTTAAAGGAAAACATTTAAAAGGAAAAATGTAAACATATTGTTACTGGTTGTTAATCTAAAAAAATAAGGAAAAATTATGTTTCTAAATTATAGTTCAAACTAGATTGAATTAGATCTTTTGTTTAATGATTATGCAAGGGATGTGGATCCTGGAATACCTAATGATATTTGTGATAAAACCTATATACATTTTAGTCTTAGGTATAACATATGGATTCTAATGTATAATTGTGGTATTGAGCTTGGATGGTGACTTATAAATTCACATAAATACTAGGTTGATTATTATTTTATTTTTGGTATTATTGTTATATCGCCCAAGTCATCCACATTTATATTTGATTATATTCTTATTAATATGTTTTACCTTGAGTGGGTTGTCTTATTAATTTATTATGTCTGGTTTGGTTTTTATTATTTGTAAAACTAATTGTTTTTTTCACATAGATCTCTGATGTATGAAGTGGTCATGCTAGATATCTAGGTGGACGATTAATGTTTTCATTTATTTATTGGGTGAATTCATTCCCATGAGTTGTATCTGATTCCTCGACACTATTTGTTTGACCATGGTAATCAAGAACACACCTTGGGTATTTCGTAGGATAGTTCAGGTGATCTAATCCGGGTGGATGAAGTTTGTTCATGACAAAATGGTATCAAAACCACCCTTTCATTATTTGGTAAGTAATGGTAGATTAAAGATAGGATTGTTGGAACTTGGGGTGTAAGTATGGAGAAGTGTTTAACCAAAAATTTCAACATAAAAACTTGAGTTACCATGGGATATCAGGCCTTGGGTCTTGAATTTTGAGTTTTGTTCATTTAGTTTTAGTGTATCTTGGTTTGTGTTGATGGCATTTTTGATTTATTTCAAGATTACAAGAGCTGTGGCTTGTGAGTATTGGATTTTGAGCCTTTATCATTTATTTCAAGTATTTTTCATTCCATATCAATGTTTTTAAAAATTATATTAATAATATATGGATTATTTTAAGGAATCCTATGTTTTTTGGGATGAAAATGGGAGTTGAACTAGTGGTACATGGTGAGATTGAATGGTCTAGAAAACCATGAGTTTCCTAAGTACATGGTTTGGTATAACTCTCAGTGGAAGCTGCATGAATGACTCATGGTATTCTAGATCATATAGTTGTTCTATGCATGGACACTAGTACCTATTAGGTAAGTTTTATGTTGTGTGGTGTGTTGATCTATTTTCATTGATTTTAATTAGTTTTTAATGATATTTTGATTTTTAAATGGAAATGGTCAATTTTGAAATTAATAAAGAAGATTTTAAAAATGGGGAGAAGTGGATTCACTATTTTAAAATGTGAATGAGGGTTTTAGAAAGAAAGGAATTGGGGTTTTAAAAATCACAAAGGGGATTCTTGATGGAAATTTGGTTTTACAAGTATAATTTGAAGCTTTTATATTTGTGAATAGGTTTTATAAGATGAATTAATATGAACTTAGTGTTTTAAAGTGGGTAAATTATTTTAATAGATCACTTGTGGAAAATATAAAATTATTTCTAAGTGATATTTTAAGATTTCAAAAACTGGGATGTGAGATTTTAAAATAGTTTGAAAGGAGATATTTTAACTCCATTTAAGTGGTTGTGATTTTATTTTATGGAGTGTTATTTTTTATCGAGATTTACTTTTGGTTGGGTATGGCTTGAGTTTAGATGATTATTGATTTATTTTGTGATGTTATTGTTATTTAGAGTACCCACCCATCAAGTATCCATAGATATTAAAGGAGAATCTATGAGTGGTTTTCCATAAGTGAACCCTTTATTTGGTCAATCCAAATATTTCCTCCAAGTGTTCCAAAAATAAAATCTACTTCTATTTTATGTTCAGTTGGATCCTTGTGAAGTGAAAGAATGAATGAAGATTATTGAAAGGGTGTTTGGTCTTATTGAGCTCCCCAAGCGTTTCAAGATAAAGTTATATACCTTTATTCTTGAAGGTATGAATTGGAAGTGGTGGAAGTCCATTGTTTAGTATAATCCATTAGAGAACCATTCATGAGATAGTTTTAAGGCTTTATCCATCTAATGATATTTCTCCAAGGCTAAGAGGGTGGTAAATGTGATGAAGTTTTATTTCCTTCAACAGAGTAATTGACCAGTTTTGGAGTACATTCACCATTTCATTGACTTAGTCCCTTATCTTATAATGATATAATTAAACTATTCCTTAAAGACCCAATATTTTGAAAGAGTTATTTTTCCTAATCTTCAGTTGAGGGTATTAATGTTTGGATTGACCTCATATATAGAAGTGGTGGGGTAGGTAGTTCAAGTTTAGGCAGTCTTTACAAGAGTGCTTGAGGTGAATGATACTTCCTATTTTATCCAGAGTGGTGAAGGGAGCTATAATAAAGGAAAGGGGGAGTGTAATGATTCTAAGAAGATAAGTAGTGGTATAAATAGGCCCTCTAGTTTCTATTAAACTTATCTTGGGGGTATGGAATTAGTGTTCTATTAGTGCAACAAGCTGGGTCATAAGAACCCTTCATGTTATAAATCTTTGAAGACCTATATCACTCAAAAAAGGAGTGGAAATATATCTACCACTTTGAAGGATCCTCATGCTCAAACTGATGAATATGATATTGATTAAGTGGAAATTTAGGGTATTATTTTTTCCTTCTTTGTTTCTTTTAAACTTGTTGACCTTATTGAAATCTTATTAAATAATTTTTTAACCTTTGTGGTAGAATGTTCCCTCTCATGTAAACTCTAAATTTTAGTGGTGATACCTGAATTTTTCCTTCATTATTGTGGGTGTACTTTGATTGGTGGAGCTTGAGTTTAATATAATCTTATCATTAATATTTTTTTACTTATTTAATTCTTAGGATAATTGATGTTTTGGTGGAATTATAATACCATTGGTATACCACCATATTTCACTCTTCTTTTGATATTTTTTTAGGGATCTGATTAGATGTCCATGTTAATTATTTATTAGTTAGTTTTAGTATTAGGGTTTTTTTGAGAGGGAGATCAAGTTTTCTCATATGATTTGTATTGTTTAGCATTATAGGACTAGTCTCAATGGTTGAGAAGGTTGAATCTTATTATTTTTATTAATTAACTGAATCTAATGTATCTTTATGGGGGTAAAAAGTGTTATGGTGGGAATAATTGTCACACCCCGACCTGAATTTCCCTATTATTTTACTTAATTATTGATTTTTATTTTATTTTATATTATTTATTGTTATTCCTAATTCTTTTGGGTGCTATAGGGGTGAACTTAAGATTGAAGAGTTAAGTAGGCCATAATATAACCACTAGGTCTATGCCATAGGGCACCACTTCCAATGATGTGTAAGGGTTAGGTTCCTATACTATGTAAGGGTAACAAATGTTACCCTTATACAAGCACCTGCACTACATAAGGGTAATCGATGTTACCCTTAGATAGGTGCACTAGGCTATGATGTGGCCTAGGGTGGACAACACTACAACCATCCCATTTTCTGTTAGACTAAACTGTAGTCTTCAGGCTACACCATGGTGGCATTGGGCCCTAGGATCAATGGCCCTGCCATTCAGGGTAGGTTAGTCAAACTTGTAAGTCTACCCTATGGTTCAACCTAATGAGCCTAACGAGTCCACATAAAGCCTACAAGTTTAACTATGAGTTTACTATGAGTCTACTAAGTTTACTATTGATCCAATATAGTAATATCATGAGTCTGAATACCTTGATTCAAGGAACCTCAACATCATAGTCGAAGTTCCATGTCATAGGGGTTCCTAGGAAGGAGTACCATGTCATAGCTAGAAGGGTCGTGACATGGTCTGTATCTACCCAATTTTTCTTAAAAAAGGTGTTTTGCCTTTATGTACCTCTCATATTTTAAACATTTTGGGGGTCTCAGCCTCCCCTCATTCAATACCTCAACCCCAACATTCATTCCCCTTAGTTTTCCACTCTTCCACGGTGATTCCATATGGGTTCCTTCATGATTTAAGGTTGATTATTTGAGGTAAACTCATCTATGCCTCCATCTAGATTCTTCTCTCCCCTATTTCTTGATTTTTTACCTAATGAGGTCTAGAAGACCTAAGGTTCCATGTGCTAAATTTTTTGATCCATTTTTTTGTGATTTTAGGGTTTTTCTTAGTTCCTGAAAGATCGTTATTAACTTTTAAGGGTGAATAGATCCTCACTTGGTGAAATCAACGATTCAAGGTAGGTTTCCTCATGAATTTAACTTTAATGCTACAACTTTTCATTTATTTATTGTTCAATTACATGATTTAGATATCGAATAGTAATTTTAAATTTTTTCATGGGGTTTTAAAGAAAAAATCAGGCCTTTTTTTGATTCCCATGGAATGCAAAGGTGTTTTCCTTTCTAAATGTGTAATTTAAATCTGTTTTCCCAACCATGCACACTAGATGTTTGATAAAATGTATGAATGGATCTTATAAAGGAGTTATGATATTTCAAGAGGTGGTTCATGTTTTAAACTAATTTTTAATGTTTACTCAGGTTTTAATGGTTGTGTTTGGTTCTTTAAAAAGGGTCTTCTAAACTATCAAAATATTTTAGATATTTTATAATGTGATATAAATGGTTTTGGAAATTCATTTTACAACTCTTAAACATTGAAGGTGGTTTATGGAGCATGGTTTTCACTTTATAAATAGGATTTAATTAGTGAAAACACACCCTTAGGACATGCCCCTTTGCCTTGTTTGTTTTAGAATAATGATTTTTTCCATGATATAAGACTTGTTTATTATATTTATAGGCTTGATGAATAAGGGGATATTCCTGTGAAGGGTGTTCATGGGTGAAGCCTTGTTTATGATTCTAGTTTCATGTAATTATATATATATATATATGTATGTATGTGTGTATGCATAAATATATATATATATATGTTTATATTATTCCTTGTTACCATTTAGATTATCTCACCTCCATTTTACATACCACAGGGAACCAATATTGGCCAATGGAGCTTTTCAGAGCACATGCCATACTAGTTTAGGATTATTCTTAGGCTAGGTCCCCTAGTATGGATTATTCCCTACTTTAGGATTTACCCCCTCACTTACGACATGTAGGGTATGACCAAGCATTAAGGAAGTTGGATTAAATTGGGAATGTTGATACAATGGATCTTGTTTGGTACTTAGATATATTATATAAATTAATTTAACCTTATTATTCTGATATTATACATGATACGATTTCACATTTCATGCTTCCATTGTCTAGTTGTTATTTCCATTATTATTACTATTATGATTGTTTCTTTTTACCATTATACTCTTTTTATTAAAATGAAACTGGAAATTTAACATTTTGAAAATATTTTTGAACCTTTTTGTCAAATGTTAAAAGGATTTACTCTCTTAAAATGTTTTCACTTCCATGTTTTAAAGGTAACCATTTAAAATAAAAAATGTCAATGAACTACTACTATTTTTTAATCTAAAAATGGAAGGAAACATGTGTTTCTAAATTTCAGTTCAAACTGAATTGAAAATGGGTATTTTATTTAGAAGTTATGAATGGGGTGTGGTTCTTGGCATGCCTACCGAGATTTATGATCAAGCATATATAAATTTCAGCCTTAGGTATAAAAAATGTTCACTTATGGAGCATTGTGATACTAAGGTTGGATAGTGACTTATGGGGCCACATAGAGATTAGGTTGAGTGTTATTTTATTTTTGGTATTATTATTGTATCATACAAGTTTTCCATGTTTATATTAAAATTTATTCTTATTTATATGTTTTACTTTGATCTGGTTGTCTTATTCATTTATTATTCCATGTTTGGTTTTTCTTGTTTGTAAAATTTCTTGTTTTGTTACACATAAATATCTGATGCACGAAGTGGTCATGTAATAATTCTATATAGAAGCTACATATTTTCTTTTATTTATTGGAAATAATTCCCATGATTTGTATCTAATTTCCCGAAACTAGTTTTCAGTATGGGGAGATCGGGAACACTCCTATGGTATGTCATAGGCCAACTCAGGTGCTCAGATCGGGGTGGATGTAGTAGGTTCATGACAACTATCATAGTCTCATTATTATGTGAAGAATCCAAAGTAAAGTTCCTCTATAGATATACACATGTGCTCCATGAATCTAGGAACATCACCATTATAACTCTGGGTACTAGTGTGGAGGAACCAAATGTATTTCATCGTTCGTCATTCATCATAACTAGTATCCTTTCAGTCTTAAAAAAGTTTTATTAGGTTTTATTAATCATGATAGATATGATGATTTTCTCTCATTATTGAAAGTGTTATTAATAGGTTCTCTTGGACTTGAGAGAATTGTCTTCATAGGATTTTTTTTACACAACCCTCACATGTCCTCAAAAATGATATATGTTTGGTTATATACTTAGGGTTAAACAATTAGTAATTTCACACAGGCCCTTAGCTATTTCTTTATATTAAGTAAACCCCATGTTAAAAAATAATAACATTATCATTATTATATTTAATGGAATTAATTGACTCACTGATATTTAAATATCACTTATTAAATAAATAAATTAATATTTATTTAAATGATATTAAATGAAATATATCATTTCCACCAGGCCCTTTAACTTGACCCGTAAATCCTTCTCGATATCTATCGAACCCCGATTAATAAATATTTATTTAATTAAATAAATATCATTATATTATTCATTCATTAAATAAATAAATATTATATTCACCAACTAAAAAATAAATATTTATTTAATATTAACCCCCCACACGCACATATTCTAAACTAGAATATAACTGCTGATTGAATTTATTTGATCGATATCACTCAAATAATTATTAAACCATGAGTAATGAATAATATTTATTCTAACTATTAAATTTAAATAGAATATAACTAAGATTCTGAAATATTTACTATGTGACTCTTTAGGCCTCTTTTTTAGTGGCATTAGGCAAAATTTTGTAAAGTCCAAGATAACAACACATTAATGAACCCATAGAAAAAGAAGTTAATGTTGTAATGAAAACAACTTTATATAAATGTTTACTATGTAATATAATACATTTGTCTCAATATCTCGTTAATAAGGTTGCATTCTTGTGTTATCAACCTATATGCTTGATATAATTTTCTTTCATTATATAAAATGAACTCATCAAAGAACTACCATATCCATGGATTTAATCAGACAGTTACATTTCAATCAAAATGACCTATGATATCTTCTTCCAGTCTTGGAAGGGAAAAAAATACTTTATTATCATATTCGATTAATGTCATATCACTTATGACACACCCAACATATCCCAATACTCTATGAGCATATGTTGTCATGGTTTTCATCAATACATTAAAGTGCATGATTCATGATATACATTAATAACAATCT
Organism: Viscum album; assembly: GCA_963277665.1. Taxonomy (NCBI): domain Eukaryota; kingdom Viridiplantae; phylum Streptophyta; class Magnoliopsida; order Santalales; family Viscaceae; genus Viscum; species Viscum album. The sequence continues at coordinate 1,307,920,727 of OY728119.1, forward strand.
CAAGTATAAAGACCAAAATGCACATCCATATATAGGAATATCCAATGACACATATAACATGTGGAATTTCAATTTTTGAGTTGTCCTCATAATCTCCTCTCTTGAATATTAAAAAACATGAAACTTCATGAGTAAAATCTTTGTCTTCTTATGGGAATCGAACATAGAATAATCAAATATCATCTACGTCCCATCAGACAGATATCATCTAGACTACAAGATATATGTTTAAGAATATTGTCAGGACACTTTAAGGTTTTCCTTACAATGGGGAACTACTATAACCTTTTGAAGTGAAAAATACTCTAAGGTGATTATCACATTAATTTCACATAGAATCACACTCATCATATGATAAGATATTAATTAATATTGATATTATGATTATAAAAAGTAAAAGTATAGCTAGTTCTTGGGCACCGGCTCCAACACCAAACACTTATTAGGCCTATATGGGCCTTACTTCTCTCTAAATCCTGTGTGAATTAAAATATTCTGGGCCAAGTTAGGGTTGGATAAAATTTTATGGGGTGGTGTAACTCAAATTGTTCCTTGGGTATGTATATTATTTCATTTCTTTGTAAACCCTCATGTTTGGTATAGATTAATTTAATCAAGTTCAAATTTAAAAAATATTTATAAATATAATATAAAATAAATTAATAATAAATAAATAAAATTATAATTTTTTATCACTTAAAAAATATAGTTGAAAAATTAATATTAATTAATTCAACTATTTCTTGTTTATGATACACTAAGAGGAATATTCGAACTCTACACGAACATTAATCGAGTATTTTTTTTACAGCTGCAAATTTATAAATACATAATTAACTACCATTATAAAAATACTTAATCAAATTAATAGGTGTCATGTAATTAATTAACGAGTGATCATTATCATCTATGATATATAGTTTAAATAATAAATAGTTACTTATTACTCCATTTTTCCTGTTTAGAGGTTTTTTTGTTATTGTTTGGGTGGGGTGGGGTTTGGGTGTACGTCCTGAGGATGATCCCCAATAATTCTTGTATTTTCACGTGTTTTTAAATTACCTAGATTATTATTATTATTATTATTATTATTTACACTGAAGTCACATTCAAATAATTAATTTTTGAAAAATGATTTTATTTTTTATGATATTTGTTAATTTAAAATCATATTTTGATAATGATAACATATTTTTATAGAGAAAAAACTAACTATATTTTTATAAATTCATATTGAAAATTTTATGATGGTAATTGAGTTATCACTCCTTGGTTTTTCTAGTTTTATGGTGAGAGTTTTTTATATATTCATTGTTTCTCAATTTATTTATTTATTATTTATTTACTTTATACCATTCACGAGTGATTTTTTTTATTATTTTTATATGTGTTTTTGTATTGTTACTTTTTATCATGTTTTTTATTTTATTTTATAAAAATATAGTATACAAAGAATCCTTAAAATTATAAGTTTTATTATTTAAGTAAATTGAATTGATTATTTTTTATTGTTTTTCTTATTATTAATTATATAATCTAAAGGTTTTTCATGTTGATGATAATTATTAGATATATTTTATGGATAATCAGAAGATTCATGGAAGAAACTCAATTTTATTAGTTTGTGTGAAGATGAAAATGGTGAAATATTCAAAAATAGTTATGTGAAGTAAAAAATGGAAATTATACTACACATAAATGTTACAATATGAAAGATATACTCAATTTAAAGAAAGTGTATAAAGAAAAATAAAAGTTATACCTAATTAAAATGAATTTCATGGAGTGAGAATGATATTTATACTCAATGTGGGTTGTTATAAAATTTACTCAACATAAATGCGTGAAGCAGTTTTGGTGAAACCATTACACACAATTTGTCAAAAAGTCATCACATATAAGGATATATTTAATTAACATGGAGTTTTAAGTTCATTGATTCATATATGAATTGAAAATAATTAAATTATTTACCACATGTAAGATAAAAATATAGATTTTTGGGTATCTGAATTCACATATCTTATAAATATGGTCAAAATAACACAAATTAATATATGGACATTTTATAATCAACATATATATTTCAAAATAGGGAATTTTATTTTTGATAAATTTAAAGGAAATATATTCTATTGTTGAACACCTTTGATGAAATGTATTTTGAATAGATTTATTTTTAATATATCATTGATTATTTTCTTAAGATACTTTTAGAAATTATCCACAATGCAAGCCAAAATTAAAGGAGAATCCAAGAAGATTTTAATTTGAATATTTTATGAATGTTTCAAGGATTAATTTATTGATCATATCCCTAATTTAGAACTGATTTTATAGAGAAAATTTTCTATTTATTCACAGATTTATAGCACAAAATAAATTAGTTTTGTGAGATAAAAGGATATGTGATTGAAGATCATTAATTGTCAGAATACAATGGTAGGTGAAACTAAATACTTTTGAACGTGAGTAGTTAATGAAGTATTATCAGGCATGAAAAACTAAATTAAGTGAATTAAGAATATTTATGAATTTTTAATGATGTAATAATTTTATAATGCATCATTTCCATATGGATAAATCGACTGAATAGAGAAAAACTAATGTGGATTTATGGGATGATATTGAACATGTTGAGAAATACTAAGATACTAAATTTTTCTAGAGAAATTTCTTGATCTTAAGGAGAAATACTCTTGGAATATCTTCACAAATATCAATGAAATAAAAGTAGAACATTCATATTGATATAGGGAAATCTTATACAACATCATTGATCTTCTTCATTTTTAATTCATGTAAATCTTGTAAATGTTAAGAGATGTTGAAAAAGGGTAAAATAATTGAATATTTAGAAAATTAAGGATAATATATTCTCACCATTTATAATATATTTTATCATATTAGTGGATTCTTTATGATTTTAGTGATACTAATTACACAAAGGATATAGTCACCCACATTGAGTGTGAACCTTGTAAAAATATAGTGTGTTGTGTTTGATTGCTATTTTTTTATTATTTTTATTTGAATGAATTATTTAAATAAAGAATATTAAAATACTTATATTCTAACTAGTATCATGTGTTAATCTAAAAGGGTTGAAAAAAATAGGGTACCACTGACCCCCTGGTGGTCTCTTGTATTCTTTGGACATTTCAATTAACACTGTAGTATCTAGTGTACCTATATTAGATCTTTGAGAGAATATATAATTTTAGTATACACATTCATTTTAATTTTTTTTGTTTTTTTAATTTAAAATATAAACTTTAAACTTTTCATATAGAAAGAGTAAACTAACATTTGATGGAAAAAACTATAATATTTGGAAGGGTGTAATGCTTCCATATTTGTTATCTCTTAGGTTTTAGGTATTGGTTTTGGCATCAATGAATCTATTCCTCCTGAGAAATGAATTTTCATGAATATAACTAATAAGAAGAATTTGAAGAATGATAGAAGGTAAAGAAATATCATTCTTATACCTTTAAATAATAAATATTAAAAGATACTATTGACACTATGTTTAGTCACATGGATGAAAAGGTGTTAAAGAAAAATACCTTAAATAGAAGAAAAGAAGATAAGTGAAGAAAGACAAGGATTGCATGCTTCGCCAAAGTCCCTCCACACCGATCCTACAGAACAATGTCGGTGCATAGGGTACTTGCAAATCAGCCTATGTGACGGACCTGCACATCAGCCTATGTGACATACCTACACGAGACAACACCTCCATCCAGGGTCCTATATTTTCCTATAAATAGGACCTTGGGGATCTTAATTTGCATGGATGAAAAATCCCAAAGAACTCCGGATGCTCCACTCAACCTAGTATTTCACCTAGACCCTTAGAAACCTTCCAAGTAGCCCTCTAAAACCCTAAGAAGAGGGAATTAAGGGGGGTAGTGGAACCAAATTACTCCTAGGGTCTAAAATACATAAAAACCTAAGCAAGTAACCCTTTTCCCCATGGTTAAAGAAAACTAGTGTGAGTTCCCCTTTCCTAACTAGGTAACTATGTGAGACACTTCCAGAAACACTTGTAGAGACCCTTGAATCCTTAAGAAAAGCCTCACCCAAGTGTTGTTTCCCGGGTGGTCCATCGCCCAAAGTACCTCTACCCTATGTGAGCCACTTCTCAGGTCCTCTTTCAAGCCACCAATGGAAAAGCCTATCTTCCTTTAGCTCCCTTGTCCAAGAGGGAATAAATTTAAACCTCTACTAAATCCTATAGACTTTAAAAACCATGGAAATAGGTATACTAGTGTGTCTCCCATTTGGGTATGCATTAATTCAGTTATAGGTGTCCCACACTTGTCTTACCTGACAGGCAAGGTCCTCAGGGTGTATGTGAGTATACATTCCCTTGGTCACAAGGACCCCAACCCTAGGGGTGGTATCAGGGATCCCCTGGTACCAGGTATGAGGGTTAGGGAATTTTTCTTTCCTCATTATTCCTGAGACTATGGGCCTACAATTCTAGGTGGGGAGGGTGAGGATCACACTTGCCTGTCCCTTCGATAGGGAATGAGATCACCCTCTCTTCCCCCAGAACCAATTTTAGGGAATCCCTCCTGGAGTAAGCCCCGTATCCTTTCTTGTAGGACCTCTCCCACAACATTTGTTATTCCTTTTCTATACCCAGGGTTCATGTATAGATAGATCATCAGAAGTGACTATCCCTGTTACCAAAATAAAAGGGGAGATCAACACTTCAAATCCCCCCCCTCTCTCCCTTTGGGTACATGGTATAATGACAGGAGGGAATGGGCACCAGATCTTGATTTATTTCCCTATCCCTTTATGATTTGGACTTATCTATTAGTGGTTGGAGAATTATGGTGCATTTTGATAGATATTTTTCTTCCTCTTGTTTCTCACACCAAGCATGAATCACATGGTCTTAGAGGTTAGCTACAATCCTGACATCTATATAGCTGGATGTATGTTTTGGTAGAGAATCTTCCTATGGATATTTCTCTCACCTTCCTTAAGAGGGCCTCCATAGGCATGGGTCCTCAAGGGAATATATCCAACATCTGGGAATCCTCATATTTAGTATAAGTCCCAATCATAACCAAGTATATGGTCATCATTCCAAGTGTAATCCCAGACCAATCACGGGACTCCTAATTGGTATAATCCCTAACCATGTCACCCAATAATCATCATCTGGGCCTCCTATTCAGTGTAATTCCCAACCATATCTAAACTCATATAAAAGGGAATCCTCTTTAGGAATAATACCCAAATTAATCATCTCAAAGGGCCATACTCCACTATAAAAAAACTTCTAGAGGGCCTCCTAGGTGTAGGTCCTCACAACCTAACTATGTGGGCTCTAATTACCATCCAAATGAGATATGTAGGAAGCCTTCTTAAGATTCAAACCCAACAACCCAAATCAACCCTATTTCTCTCCAGGAAACATTCCCAGTATAGTCTCATTCAACCTAGGAATCTATATACCTTCTAGGTTCCCTAGGATGCTATGACATAATCCCCACACCAAACTTTGACTAAGAATCTTTCACCTAGATTTCGTTGCCACATGATGTTAAACTTCACAATTTGGTCCTTATCATATGATCTTAAAAGGTATGATGTACCCCATTAAGTGGCACTGAACTACATGGGTTATGATTCCTTTTATAAGGATATGTAGAAATACCATTTAATGGGTTTGATATTGACATAAAAAAAACTCCCATCTCCCTATATAATGATATAATGTAGACCACCCCACTATGTGGCTAAAAACTAGCATCATCGTAATAATGACCAAATAATCTCTAACCACTGCATAAGTAGATACCATTTATTGAGAAACTTGGATATGTATAGATATCTCCATTTATTAAGAACTTAAGATACATACTGATGATTCTAAATTCCATGCATGATAATAATTGATTTTTAATTAAAGGGTGAACCACGTAATACTTTGGATTTAATGAAGGATTCATGAAAATATCTTAAATATATAAGAGAGTCCCAAAGTAGGCAATAATCCTCCCCAAAAGGGTGTGATGAGCCAATCCTACCATCCTCTCGACCAGTGTGAGTTCTTAAGTATCATTGGCTAAACTCACCAATGAGCACCTGCCTTTGGAAAGTAGGCCCCCATGGATATAGAACCATTGGGTGTTTCTGGTTCCATGAACAAAACCCATTGGAAACTATTTAGAAATAGTAAAACTTACATGAATGATTGCACAAAATTCAACCCCCCATAATCAATTGTCGAGCGAATGATTTTTCATCAGAAACAAAAATGGTGAACCCAATATTAATCCTTAACCAAGGTAATGGTGTCACCCACATTTTAGACCCATTTCACTCTCAAATTGAAAGAGGTACAAGAAAAATAATCAATTTTTCATGTGTTAATTTAATGAGATGCTACTTTGATATGGTTTTATTTTTTGTGTTTGTCACCTATATTCTAGGCACTCCCAACAAGATCTCCCTTAAATAAAAATTCCATCATACCAAATCTCATAGTTGAATGCCTTGGATACTATTCATGTGGGGTATTTTTCTAAGTAGATGATGCCATCACCATCCTAGAATCTTCAATAGTGGGTCTTGAATGCACTAGTTTGGGGGTATTATCAGAACGGTACCATCCTGATCCTAGAGGCTATCTGACAGGCCCTCCAACTCACAAATCCTCACCGATTGTCTAACCAGCGATGACCGATGGTCTAGAAGTAGATGAAACCAAATTCTTTCTTCAACTGTTTCAAGATATTATACCTAGAATGTAACAACCATTCCCTCCATTGTCTTATGAATGTGGATTAAGAGGCCATAAAAGGCCTCATACCAAAGACACAAGGGTCCTTCCAAAAGGCTCATGCTAGAAGTCACCATCACTAACGTCATGCGACAATGAACCCTCAACATGATGAGGGTGTTATCCTCAGTAGTCTGAATTAGGTCATCTAGACTTGGGAATGAAAGATAGACCATCGGGGGGAATAACTGGCCAATAAGGAGTAGGGCCTCACCTTTTACCCCTTCAAAAAATACCACCAATCAAATTTGGAGGAAAACTGTAAATGGGAACATACACTCGATCACCCTAATTCATTAGATAACAGACTTGACTGATAGTATCCAAGGAATTCCACTATTCAAATCTGACAGAACACAACGAGCAGGAAGATAAGCCTACCCGCACTAACCAAGATAGCTAGTATATTTATATGACAACATCTGAAGAAGCACATTGACCAAATTTAGTAGGAAAAATGAAAAGGTTCACACACCTTCCCACACTTATCAAGCCTACCAGCAAACTCATTTGAAAGCACCTAGAGAAGTTAGTTGAAAAGTTTTGATGATGAGTAGGGGGTAGACCCAATTATCTCTCCCCACACCCGAGTACTATAAGTACCCACTGGTAGGAAATAATAGACAAGAGAAAGCACATACCCTTAATCCAGATGTAGAATGGGAATATATCCCCATTCTAGTCACTGAAGTCACCAAGCATATCCTGAAAATGGTGAAAGGGTAGATGAAAATCTCTACCCACATCCTACAGGTCTTCCAAGATATCATAATGATGAAAAAATTGTGACAGAGGGGCGGACTCATAACTCCATCCCTACAAATGGGGTGGCTCATCAGCATGTCACCACGGAGCAGACACACACCTCTGCTTCAAACCAAGAGGGTTGGGGGTAAAAATCCCCCTCGATATACAAATAATTGGATTGAAAACATACACCCATTAAAATAGGAGGTAATCAACCTATTCTAATAGTCACTCCAAGGAAAACAAAAACCCCTTCCAAATTTCTAGAATCTTATCAAAAAATTCTAGTAGCAACACGTGAGATAGTCAAACAGGATTTCATACATGAAACCATTTCCCCCCGATAAGTGTCCCCAATAACTTGTAAGAAGGCATCCAAAAATAAGCCTCACATAAGATAAATGAAAAATGAATAGCTTATTTACAATCCTTCTCTAATTAATGTTGTATTTCTTGAAGCCCCTCATACATTTATCTGTAGCATCTTAGGATCTTTCTCTCCCATTACCAAATTATAGGAGTTGTAGAAATATTTTCAACAGTTTTCCCCAGACGATTCATCATAAAGTATTACTTCATGTTCATAATCCGATCGATCTTGAGATCCCATCTACTGATGAGAGTCATGACATCCCTCCACCTGACTAGAAGATCAAAGAGTAAGAGAGTCCTCCTCTTACTGTAATCCACCATGGTAGTCCTCCCTATGATGGCATTCACTATGGAAGTTCTCCCTTTAGTAGTGCTTCAATTCATCATAAGGGTTATCCCCTTTGATATGTAGTGATGATAAATCCCTCCTACTATAAGGAACTTTGGAAAACAAGTCTAGTCATGCATGATTCCTTATCATTGACAAGTGAAATCCTTTCTCAACTGGAAGATAACCCAAGGAAACATTCACTCTCTGAACCACCCTTGGATTGCATGTCTTCCAACTTAATAGAGGAAGTCCCCACCAATCTTACTTATTATGATATAGTGTTAGAAAATCATCCACTTTGATCAGACCAGGTTGAGGAACCTCTATAAAATGATAAAGAATAAATGATAAACATGAGGAAACAACTGGCTAAATATGACATACCAGTTATGTTCTAGACTTCAGACACCACTCAATATAGAATTATAGAGGTGTTGTAAGAAGATTGTATTCATGAAATACATCTCAATATATGGGAAACTCTTCATCACTTGAGAGAAAAATTATTACCCTATGATGAGTATCAAAGTCACTTCAATATAATAAATGGTATTCAATGCCAAATTGATTTGGCATATCTCATGGATGCATGAAATCCAAAGTTCTAGAAACAATAAGGATCCCTTCAATGTGCATGAATCAGCATGTTAAAAGGATAATGATAGCTGATCACAAATTCCCCTTCTAGTGTTCATATCATAGGATGGGGTGAACACATAGCATTATATTTCACCACGCTCCCCATCCAACAAATCCCACTAAAGATAGTATCATGAAATTACTTAGATTCAGGTTGGATTCAATAAATGGACTATGTTCACAACTGATGACATGATCAACAAAAAAGGCCCCAACCAACTCTCACTAACATCAGGCTAGAAGAGAGTAATCTATTTAAAGACTATTACACCAGCCATCTGAAAATATCGAACAATCCTCCCTCTCAGGGAAAGATAGTCATAAAATAATGCAAATGTTGGAAATAGCGTAATGATCTTCAGAAGCGGATGATTCATGTGCATACCAAATGATGCACTCAAACCATGCTCAAGAAAAACTCCATAAAATAAAAAGGGAATATGTAATATTACCATCCATATAAGTTTAGGAGAAACTCCATACTATAGGTCTGGGGTATTTTTTAACACAACCTTTGAGGTCAGTAAAACTAGGCCGAAGAGTTATGAAAATGAAATGGGGACATCCCTAGCCCTCAGGGATGGGGACTTTTTTTCCTCAATAACCTAATCCTTAGTGGGAGTTAGCCTTGTCCCAATTAGAAGGGATGCTGCATAAAGAATCCTCCCAGTTTATCCCATATCATGATTTAGTATCCTTATTGGGTACATGCATGAATGAACTGTTTGAAGATTACCTTCGAATTTCCATTCACAAAACAACTCCCAAAGAATAAGTGAAGGATATTACAAGGCTTCATAGAGGGTGTAGAAAAATATAGTGTCACAAAAACACTGATGAAAGGCCCACAATGTAATACACATAGGTGAATGTCATCAATGCCACCCTTGTAGATCCTAAAGAACACGAGGCCAATTCGGAGGACAAGTTGGAGGAGGAAGTTTTGGTTCAAAATATAGTACAAAATGAAATTATTGAAGGAGGTGTGCATACCTAGAACTAGAGGATTTCCCTAAATTTGTGAACTCCATAAAAAAATCCATCATTACCTCATTGAAGGTAATCTAATAAGGAAAAGGGTAAGGGTAATATTGTTCCTCACCTACCTCTTAGAGAGGTTGAACCCCTTTAACTTAAGAAAATATTTTCTCAGAAAGAGGAATAAATGAAATAATTTAGGAGACTCAATTCATAACTATTCTGAGGTATCCTTCTTGCTAGATATGTTTTTCAAGAATATCCTCATATATCTCAATAAAGAGGGTTCACCGTAGTGAATAAAATATATCCGAAACATCTACTCAACATGGGACACCAACCACCAATATACTTGGACCTTAAATTAGTAGATCAAGAGTCACCTTCATTAGATATACATCTAAAATGGGTCTAGGAACATTCTTACTAGCCCACCCCTATAGGATACCCATGAAAAATACCAGCAGTGCTGCTATAAATGTCCCTATTGGCTATTATCCCAATCCAAGTTCCTACTCATCCAGACATTCCTAAAGGGATCATGAATACCATTGATTTTCTAATGGATAAGTTTGATTCCATGGAAGAATGAAATGTGCTAGTGCAACCAGAGAAAAAACCTTACCCAGAATAGGTTGATCCGACTCTTCCAACACCAAACTTTAGGAATCCTACATTCCCAAATTCCAACAGCTCTGGGTACCCAAAGCAACACTTGAAACATTTTATCTCCCATTTTTATCCCATGATGTGGATATCTAAACAACAAGAGGCAGTGAAACTCAGGTGCTTCATGCAATCTCTGTAGGGACCAACCTTTGTATGGTACACTAGCTTACTGACTCAATCAATTACAGGGTGGGAAGATCTCCAGTGGAAGTTTATCTTATAATTCAGTTTGACATTACAAAAGACAATAGTCATCGACCTCTCAAACTACAAATAATGGAAGAATTAGAGAGTCTCAGATTTCATTACTCCATGGAAAGGGTTGACATATTCCTTAAACTTACAACTTCCTTAAGAAGGATTATTTCCCATCTATATAGTGAATCTTCGTGATGAGTTTCACACAACAATCATCCATATGAAATAAATTAGAGGGTTTCAGGACCTCACTAAGATTTCTAAAAGAGTGGAAGACTCTATCACATAAACCAAGACTAATTCCCGAGTAATTCCATCAGCTCAAGGAAAGAGAATGGGGAAAGCATAACTACCACTGTTACACTTAAGCATGCCCTTGAACCCAATCCCACTCCAAGGAATTGACTATATCCTATGGTTCTACCTCTTTAGCATAAAAAAATACCTTCCTCATCAGTATAATTAAAGATAGTATAGGAAAAAAATGTTTGAAGAGATGAAGAACACAATCTATTATTTTCTAAGTTTCCAAGTCCCTAACTTCATCATCTCAAAATTGGAAAACAACTTGATCAAGTTTCCAAATCCCAAGAATCCTAGTAAATATGGTAATGAAGATCTTAAAAACTATTTCCCATTATATAAAGTATTGGAGAACAACATCTAGGAATGCTTAATTTTCAAATACATCCTATAGAAGATGGTAGACTCTGGGAATGTGAAGCTGAGTAAGCCACCTACCTAGGTAGCATATATTTCTGACTCCAATATGGAGGAGGATAATGAATGGTATGAGGTTAAAAATAAGAGTATACATAATTTTAGTGAATGAATGGTCAGAAAAATGACCAGCTAGACTCATTCTGTCCTCTAAGCATAGTTTCAACAATTGACTTTTCCCGTGATCTCTTCTACTACAACATAACCAACTCCATCGACAACTCAATCCTTTGAAAGTTAGTCTTCCAAAAAAGTGACATGGATGGAAGAGAAAGAAGGGAAAAAAGGAATATGTGCATGTTCTAAGGATAAATTTTTCTTTGAATTTAGAGGACTTAATGCCTACAGTCCTAGAAGAACTTTCACCACCCCTTTAAATGGTATAATTAGGGTCAAACTGCCAGATGAAATCTTCATCAGATGAGGAGTTAATCTTTGGTTTCATTGATGTTATTCATTTAATGGATCCCTTATCGAATGTTGAGTGTTAATATAATCCTAAATTACCTAAATTAGATTAGGGAACTAGGGGAAGAGTCCATCAGAGTCAAGGATACAAAGGAAGATGCAGTCTTACTAGGAGTCACTACTCTAACCACGTCCCTGCTCGAACTGTCTATGTAGTTGAAACTCATGGGAGATCTCTCTAGCTATCTTAGTAGGATCAAGAAAGTTTTCCCACACATGACAGGGTCTACCCTAACATGATAATACAAGAATATTGACTAGAGGATACATCATCTTCTAATCAACCTCAGTATGTAGGCATGCCTAGTCGACCTAATCAACTGAGAGATGAAGCACCTCCAGTTTCAGTTTCAAAGGCTTATCCATCCATATCAACTGCTTCAATCCATATAGAACCTATAAAATAGAATCCACATGCCGGGAAGCATAGAATTTTGGACCAAAAATATGATTTTTTTGAAGAAACTATCCCTATTTTTGTCTAATTTTTCAATCTTGGATGCCTTGAGTCTATCGAAATACCTCTGACAAGCACTCAAAGAGGCCTTATCAAGCCCTTGGGAATTTGAATTCAAAGTCACTGCTACCAAAGTATATCGTGTAGATAGTGATCCTACAAAATTACACCCAACCATCTATTTCATAGACCAAGATGAGGATTCCATCATACAGGGACATGTGAGACCCTTGTATATATTTGAATAAATGACATTGATATCCAATGAGCCTTCATTGACAATGGATCATGAGTCAACCAAATTCAGGTACAAACACTTCATCAACTAGGTTTTAATAAGTCTAAATTCTCCCCCTCTACTATAATATTATAGGGTTATGACAAGAATAAGAAAAATCCTCTTAGTGAAATCAAACTCAAGACTTAGTTTGGGGATCTCGTGTATGACTCAAAATTCATGGTTTTATGGTAAGATACAACCATTAATGTTATTATAGGAAAAACTTGGTGACATCATCATGAAACTATCCCCTTTTTGTACCACCAATGACATAAATATTGTATGAATGGAAAAATTGGGATATTTCATGGTGAAAAAGCCCTATTAAAATCCTATGAATCACATTATATTGACACAAGATTATATCAGAGGGAAGGGAAGTGATCCATGACTAACGATGTAAATCAAATCAATTCAAAAAATGGTCTGTAGATAATTCTAGTTAATCCTTTCAAGAAGATCAGTGCAGAGTACATGCTACCCATCAATCAAATCGAAGGGGTAGAACCAAATTCAAGCACATATTCAGTGAATTCTGCGATGTTAATTGCAAAAACTGAGATCAATAGCACCAGATAACTTGTCAATTATTGGGAAAGAATCCCTCAAGGTGTACTCTAGGTATGATTTGTGCGTGATTGTGTTTGTTGACAAAACCAGATGACCATGAATGAGAATGAATAGTGTTTTCCGAAGTAGGTGTTTAAGGTGGCATAATTTCCCAGTATTTTTCAAAATTTTGGGCCTCAAAATTGGGAGTTAGTTTCTGGAAAAGAATGATTTCTACATTAGGGTTCACTATACATGGACCATGAATCACAATTATCAGATTGAAAAAGTGGTATGTGGAATGTCAAAGAAAATCAGTAGAGAAAGGGAACCACAAAACACAAAATGTAGACTGCGTACAAGAACAGTTCACGGGATAGAAAACAGATCGAGGTGAATTCATGTGGTATGTGGAATGCTTGTGGTACGTAGGATGGCTTGTCATTTTCTGAAATGAGGTGGTGATTTTAGAATCCATGAAGGGCGTCATTCATGAAATTGTGATGGTGATTTGGGTCACTGTGAAGGAGGAAAGTTAATACGCAGACCGTGTAGGGGGGAATGGTTCACGGGTGAACTAGTATGTAGAGAAGGCTGTACCACATTGGATATTTAGTAAATCTTGGATTAGAGGATTTTGTAGATCTATTTGACTATATAAGGAGTGATAATCCCATCATTAAGTAGAGTGATTTTCATAAGAAAATATCTTTACTCTGGGAATTCGGTGAAGTCCGAAAGAGGTTCGAGAGTAAGAATTCTGTGAAGGGTGAAGTGGTTCATGTAGAAGCAATTCCACTAAATGTTTTTTCGTGGAATTATAGCCTACAAAGAACTTGGTATGCGGAGGAGGAATACCTGATACACAAAGGAGGATGATCTGGTACATGGAGGAGAGATATTCTATAGAAGTAGAGGTAGTACACATATGAGAGACGATTCATAGAAGCAGAGAGAATCTATAAAGCTAGGATAATACATGGTGGCAGTTTGTAGAAGTAGAGGAGAAGTATTCCATGAATGAGGTTAGTCCATGGATGCAGAGGCAGTATGTGGAAGAGGAAATCTGCATAGCATACCCACTGCACAATATGCAGAATATGCAAATTGGTTTTTGGAAGACTCAAGGAAGCCTTAAAAATCACTAAAACAGTTCATGATAGTAATTTCCATTGACTAATATTATGTGGAAAAGTTTAATTCATCTGTGGGTGAAAAAGTAACTTCAATAGAGCATATAACTATAGTTTAGGATGCATGATTTCATAAAAATTAAGGGACCTACTAATCCAAAAAACTGTTAGTGAATACCTTCCAAGAGTAGTGAGCGAAGGAAGAGGAAGACAGTGATCCTTCCCATAGGAAGTGAGCCATAGGAAGAGACTTAGGGAGTGACCCTTGGGAATATAGTGAGTAGAATCTAAACCTTATAAAGGCAGTGAGCCTAGTCATAGAATATCTATCATGAACATTGTAATTTAGTAGTGAGCCTTAGTGAATTTGGTACAATTATCACATCATCATTGTATGATCCTTAGATGTAGCCTGATGAAGGTGAACCAAGTAAAAATATTTGTGTCCTTATAATTTCTTTCCTGCATTATATTCAAAGAATCATCATCAGATAAATAAGGAAAGATTAATATCAACATTAACATATAAGTGAAAATAAAGTGACCCTTATAATAAAGAGGTCAAGATCTAGTGGGATAAGAAGAATTTAGAAAATAATATCTATACCCTGATTTATACCCCCTCTTAGGGTATCCAAGCCTATTTTGGATGTAACAATTAGTATTAGAGTGAAGGTTATTTTATCATATTTTGTTTCTCTAACTTGGTTTAGTCGATTATTGAAGTTAAAGATTCAGTCTTCTATTATCTTGGTGTGCCATGGAAAAGGGAAGAACTTTAAAGAAGAAGTAGAAGTTAGGTGGTATTCCTCAGTGTGGAAGTTTTTATGGAAAATTTTTGATTTAGTTTAAGGAATACAATAGTTTACTAAAGAAAGGTTTGGATGAATCAGATAAGGAAAAGATAGACTCACTCAATGATGTTGTAGGAATGAGTGAAGAACTTGACATTCCAAGTGATGTTGAAACTACTATGGATGAAGAATCTCCAAGAATGCCAAAAGTGGAAGATGTCCATAAAATACATAAATTGGAGGAAGAAATTAAATCTAAATATATATAGATCCAAGCACTTGAAATTAAGGTCAATAAGTTAGGAGGTTTAAATAAAAGGCTTATTGATGTTGCTATTGATCTGAGGGAGAAGAATGATTCTCAATTTTAAGAACTAAAAAAGATGTCTATAAATATAGAAAAACCAAAATCTAATGAAAATGAAGAGAATAATAATTCAGATGAAATTCAAAATCTGAAAGCTAGAAATGATGATCTTGCTACATAGCTGTTTGAACTAGTTCAGAAGAAACAAAGGCTAAAACAAGAGAATGTATGCTGTTCTGATTCTATTTCTCAAGAAAAATTTAAAATAAAGGAGCAAAGTGACATGGTGGATAATATCACATGTGAATTTGAATATGAGGTGATTAGAGGGAAGAATCTAAAGAAATAAATTAATGTTCAACTTGAATCAAGGGATATAAAAATTAAAAAATTGAGAGATGAGATGAAATCAGTGAATAAAGAAGTGGAGAAATCCAATGCTAATGGAAAGCCTAAAATTAAGGATGTATTTCACTTACTATTTGATTATCCTTTGGTAGGTGATGATGAAATGAGAAGAAAATATTCTATTTCTAAAGATAAACAAGAACATATTTTCTCATCTCAAAGGCCATATAGTTTGAGAAAATATAGTATTAGATATGATGATCCCCCTACCATTCATGATAAGAAGAAAACTGTGAAAAGTTTCAGAGATAAGAAAAATCCTATAGGTGATGAAGATAGACCTAAAAAGGCATTTACAAGAAGTAGTGACAACATGTGCTATTTATGTGGAACTCATGGTCATACATTAAGTTTTTTTTAGAGGATCTGGAATACATTTCATGCTATGAAGATAGAAATCTTTCTAAATTTGTGAATAATCAGAGGATTCTTGAAAAATATGAATGAAAATTCTCCCAAAAGAAAGAAGTTGTCAAGTACCATTACTGTAGAGGACAGGGACACACCATGAGTATGTGTGAATAAGCCTGAGGGCTTGACATTAGAAGGACAATAGCTAAATCAAATTCTTAGCCTATAAATTATGAAATGAGGCATGAATTTAATGGAAGATGTTTTATGTGTTCTTATAATGGGCATTTGGCAAGAAATTGTAGCAAGAAGAAAGAGGGGAAGGAAAAGGAACCTAGAACGAGATCCCCAACACATTCAGTGTATAACAAAAAAATATATATTGGAAGACAACATGGTAAGCTGAAAAATATGTTTATAGACACAAGGGAATCACAAGGAGCTCAACTAAAGGTGTTTCAATCACCTCCTTTACTACACTCTAAAAAAATCCCTTGGAATGAATTTAAACAAACCTAGAAGAAAAAGGGAGAAGTTACTCCAGTTGTGAGGCAGAAGAATGTATGTTCAATGAAGGACTCACTCCCAACACATCTGAGTAATTTGACTTGGGTAACTGATAAAATAAATACGAATAAATAATTTCTTGAGAAAGTAACATTTCGTGATACAAGATGAAGAGTGAAGTCAAGAGAAAGATCCCTCCAATAGGAGAAGAAGCAAGAGTAGAATATCACTGGAGATATTCCTGCTCAAATAAAGAAGCATTCAGATGAAGTCTCAAAGAAGGAAATTTCTACTACTGGGTATAAACCCAAAATTGTGAAAAAGGAAAAACCTACAAAACCCAAATATCATAATAAGACTCATAATGTGGGAAAATAATGTTTAGTCATATGGCTAGAATGGTTGAGGTTGACTGGGTAGTTGGAACAAGCATAGAAAGATTATAGTGATTTTCAAGAAAGTATCAAAGGGTTAATCCATCAGGATCAATCATAATTCTATTCTTTAGGATTATATATATTTCCATCTCCCTATGTGTATAAATTCTATTAACTGAGGTTCAAGTGTTTTAGGTTCAAGGGTAGATATGATCCAAGATGAAGTGGCATCAAAAAATGAAAAATAGTGATGTGATGTGCTCTAGAATTTCAACTAATTCAAATCAGTCACAAGATTTGAATAATTAATCTAGAATAATTCCTTGAAATGAGTTAATGTTTTATGGGTTCTTGAAATGTATGGAAGTAATTGAGTTCAATAGATAGTGATTCTATTATTAAATTTATCTCTTGTTTCCTACATTGATTTCTAAATCAGTAGGCTTAGAGGTTTTGTTGATGGATCATTGCAAAGTGCCACATGATAATAAATGATGTAGGAGAAGAATAATATTTATGGGTCTAAACAGTGGGCCCAATAATAGAAATATTTTCACATCATAGGGGAAGCACTATATTTCCTAAATCAAATTAATGATCTCAATGGGATATAAAGGATGAAAGTTTATACTATCTGACATCAAGAAGACCGATTGGGGGAGAAGCAACAAAACTCATGCATTTCTTGATTATCTATTTTTCTCTAACAATATGGTATTAGATAACTATTTTTTGGATACCAAGAAGCTGTGATAGAATTTCAAAAATGTTTCAACATGAAGCTATAAAAGTAGTTTAAAGAAATGATATTAGTATAGTAGAGAATAAACAAAATATTTAACATAAAAATGACCAGTTTCCTTATAGAAGTAATGAGGAGGTAAGAAACTATGGGTGAGTAAAAGTGTAAAATGTTTATTCATATGAAGATAATGACGATGGATAAACAAGAGATGAAAACTGGGTTTAGGCTATGAATGAATAGTTTGGCCATATTGAGAATAAAGAGTCATGAGATATTGTTTCGAGGACTACATATAAGAATTACATTGATGCTAAATGGTTCTTTCATAATAGTATGAATGAATATGACACAATGATTTGAAAAGAAATCATGACTAGTGTGCAAAGGTTACTCCCAGATAGAGGGTATCTATGTTGATGAGACATTTGTACCTGTTTCAAGGTTAGAGACAATCAGATTATTCTTGGCCATTACAGTGTAATGAAAGTTCATAGTTTTCTAGATGGATTTCAAGTCTAAATTTTTGAATGGGGTTCTGGAAGAATAAGTGTATATTGAGAAGCCATATGTTTTTCTCATTCATGAAGACGAGAATAGAGTTTTTCAATTGAAGAACGCGTTATATGGTTTTAAGTATGCACTAAGAGCATGATATTCAAGGCTTGATCAGTTTTTGAAGAATCTTGGTTTTCATGGTGGATTTGATTAAAATCTATATGTGAAAAATTATAGTAATCAAAGGATGATAGTGTTGGTGTATGTTGATGACATAATATTTGGTGGACCAGATGAAGAATAGTGCAGATAGTTTTTTGTAGGTATCAACTTTGTTTTTGTTCTGCTTTTATTTATGGTTCTTTTATTTGAATGGTTTTTCTTTGGTTGGTGTCCTTTTTGCATTATGGATTTTTTGTATGGTTCCCACTCCACCAAAAAGTGTTTTATGAAAATTAAAAAATGTATTTGGAGGTGACACAAGGAAGTAATGACACATTCATTTCTCAATAAAAATATGCCAAGGAAGTTTTAAGAAGGTTTGGAATGGATAATTACAAGGAGATGAAGACTCCAGTTTCTACCCAAAAAAATATATCAAAAGATGATGATGGAAAGGTATTTAATATCACTAAATATAGGAAAACTATTGGAAGTTTACTATACTTGACAATGAAAAAACTTTATATTGTTTTTGTCACATGCTAACAACGAGATATCAAAACAATCCCAAGGAAATACACATGATTTCAGTGAAAAGAATAATTTGGTATATTAAGGGCACTATAGATTTCAATTTGATGCATAATGACAAATATCAACCAGAACTATTGGGATATACAGATACAGATTGGGTTGGATTAGTAGATGACAGAAAATCAATGTCAGGAGGTGCTTTCTATCTTTGTGGATTGTGTATTTCTTGGCTGAGCAAGAAATAAGATTTTATTTCATTGAGCACTATAGAAGATAAATGAATATATTACAGCTTCTAAATCATGCATACAATTATTGTGGATGAAGCAACAACTTGAGGATATGGGAGTTGAAGTGAAATATCTGATCGAAATCCATTATGATAATTCAAGTGAAATAAATCTTAGAAAAAATCTAGTCCATCACTCAAGGACAAAGCACATTGAAATAAAATACCATTTTATCAAGGAGAAAGTGGAGTAAGGTCTTGTGAAGTTGGAGTATGTTCCTACAGAACAAAAGGTTATAGATATTCCAACAAAGGCCTTACCCAAAAAAACATTTGAAAGGAATCGATTGGCTCTGGGAGTCCAGTTGATTTCATGCACTTGAAAAAGTTTGGATGTGGTACCCCCTCTCTCTGAGGTATGGTGTTTTTACCTAATTTTCTAATCTATGTTCTTTACCCTCTTGAATACCTCAAAGTATTGGCCTTTGGGTTCATTTAAAAATGGGGAGAAATTATGGCTATTGAAGGGATAAAATGCATTAGTCAAGACATGAGAAGAAGCCATTAAGTGGAGCAGTGAGATAGGGGGAGTTGAAGCTGTTAAGGGGAGTAGTGATGTAGGGATAGTATTAAATATAATGATATTATACTTGATCGATCAAATGATACATATCATGATAACTGAGGTTCATGATGAAATCAAAAATGTTTTTTGTAATGAAATGAAGTGATTCACGGGGAGTATAAAATCTGATGATGCTAGACATAATCAATCAAAGGATATATATCACGATGGCTTAGGATCATGATGAAAGAAAAATAATGGTTTTGGAATTTAATGAAGTGATTCATTGATAAAATTTTCATTTTAATCTTATTTCTCACACCGAGTATGGCTCATATAGGCTTAGATTATGTGTTGAGTAAATGCTTGATCGCTATCTTAAATCGCAAGAAGTAAATGCTAAAAAAGTTGGAAGAATATTTAATGAGATATAAAATTATGAAAGTGTTTTCAACAATCCCAAAGGGGGATATTGTTGGGAAAAAAATCCTCAAGGTGTCCTCTCAGTATGATTTGGGTGTGGTTGTGTTTGTTGAAAAATTCAGATGACTGCGAATGAGTATGAATAGTGTTTTCTAAAGTAGGTACTTAAGGTGGCACAGTTTCCTAGTGTTTTTGATATTTTTGGGCCACAAAATCAGGAGTTAGTTTTTGGAAAAATATTATTTCTGCATAGGGGTTCATAGTATGAGGACCACAAAGCATGGTTCTTGGATTGAAAAAGTGGCATGCATAACATCGAAGGAAATTGGAAAAGAAAGGGAATCGTGAAGTGTAAAATGCAGACCGCGTACGAGAACAGTTTGTGGGATAGAAAACGGTTTGTGGTTAATTCATGTGGTACATGGAAGGCTTATAGTATGTGGGATGGATTGTCATTCATGGAAACGAGGTAGTGATTTGAGAAGCTATGAAGGGTATCATTTGTGAAAACATGATGGTGATTTGGGTCACCGTGAAGGAGGAAAGGCAATATGTGGACCGCGTAGGGGAGAACAGTTTGTGGGTGAAGTAGTATACGGAGAAGGCTATACCACATTGAAGATTTAGTAAATCTTGGATTATCAGATTTTGTGGATCCATTTGTCTATATAAGGAGCACTAATCCCATCATTAAGTAGAGTGATTTTCATAAGAAAATGTCTTTGTTTCGGGAATTTGGTGAAGTATAAAAGAGGGTCGCAAGAGAGAATTATACAAAGGGTAAAGTAGTTCTCACAAAAGAAATTCTACTGAAGGTTTTTTGGGGAACTATAGCCCACAAAGAATGCAGTACACAGAGGGGGAAGACCCGATACGTAGAGGAGAAAGATCCGGTATGCGGATGAGAGATAGTATATAGAAGAAGGGGTAGTACATGAATGAGAGACTGTTCATAGAATCAGAGATAGTCTATGAATCTGGGATAGTATGAAGAGGCAGTTCATGTAAGAAGAAGAGAAGCGGTCCGTGAAGGAGGTCGGTTCATGGAAGCAGAGGCAGTGTGTAGAAGAGGCAATCTGCATAGCATACCTACTGCGCAGTACGGGGAATAGGAAAAATGGTTCATAGAAGACTCAAGGAATCCTTAAAAATCACTAAAATAGTTCGCGAAAGTAATTTCTACTAACTAACAATATGTGGAAAAGTGTACTTCATCTACGGGTGAAGAAAGGACTTCAATAAAGCATCTACCTATAGTTGAGGATGTGTGATTTCATGCAAATGAAGGGTCCTACAAGTCCATAAACTATAATCAGATCCCTTCAAAGAGTAGTGAGATAAGGAAGAGAAAGACAATGATCCTTATCACCAGTAGTGAGCTAGAGGAAGAGACAAAGGGAGTGACCCTTGGGAATATAGTGAGAAGACCTTAAACCTTGTAAAGGTAGTGAGCCTGGGCATAAAAGATCTATCCCGAACATTGTAATTTCTTAGTGAGCCTTAGTGCATTTGGTATAATCGGCACATCACCATTTTATGCTCCTTGGATGTAGCCCACTAAGGGTGAACCAAGTAAAAATCATTGTGTCTATATGATTTCTTTCATGTATTAAATTCAAAGCATCATCATTAGATAAAGAAGGAAATAATAAGATCAACATTAACATCTAAGTGAAAAAAATGTACCTTATAATAAATAGCTAAAGATCTAGTGGGGTAGGAAGAATTTAGAAAAGAATATCCATACCCTGATTCACCCCCCCTTTTAGGGTATCCAAGCCCCTTTTGGATCTAACATCAACTCTCTGAGTAGTAATGTAATCCTGTATAAAAATGCCTTCATTTCATCCCCAGAGCTTCAATAAATCCCTATTCCATCAACTAGGATTGAATAAGTTGTCATGTCAATTAGAGAAAATGAAAATGTTTATTCTCAGTCCCTCATATCCCTTTCAGAGCTTCAAAAATTCCTCACACCATCAATTGAGCCAGAAATAGTTGCTTCATCTTTTAAATGTCCAAATGTCGACTCCTACCCTAACTCTGAGAAACTTGCTTCATCACCTACTTCCCAGGTAGAGGCAGAAGAGGTAAATAATAAGGTAGAAGAAGAGGAGGAATACCTTAAATATGATCCTCTAGAATTTGAGGAAGGTGTTTCCACTATTGTTGATGAACTCAGAGAAATAAATCTGGGTATAGAAGAAGATCCATATCCCACTTTGATCAGTGTGGCCATAAATTCTGAAGAAAAAGAGGTATATAACTTATTCATAAAGAAAAACCAGGATGTTTTCATCTATAATTACACAGAGATTGTAGGTCTTGATATTGAGGTGGAAATTCACCACTTGGGGTTTCCATAAGACCATTGAGGATATAAACAGGCAGCCAGACAGACACACCCCACTCACATATCCAAATTTTTTGCTGAAGTGGACAAGATCATCAGAGAAAAATTCACCTAGGAAGTTTAGTATCTAAAATGGCTAGCTAATATCATACTAGTAAAGAAGAAAAATGGGAAATCAGGGTCTTCATCGACTTCAAATATCTCAACTAACACTATCTAAAAGATGACTTCCCAGTTCTAATTACAGAACTACTGATTGATGAGATGACTGGTTATCAAGACCTCTCCTTCATGGGTAACTATTCATGGTACAACCAGATTTGGATGACCCTAGAATTTGAATAATCCACTACCTTTAGGTCCCCCATGGAGTATTATATTATTACATAATTTTCTTTGGCTTGAAGAATACTGGAGCCACAAACCAACATGCTAGGCACCGCATCTTCAAACCCTTCCTAGGGAAGTTTTTTAAATACTACATTGATGATCTAGTGGTTAACTCCTAATAATTTCATAGCCACCTGAATGATCTTGAGACCATATTCCATAATCTATGACAACATATCCTGAAAATAAACCCCTTAAAATGTGATTTTGGGGTTACCTTGGGAAAATTTATTGGATTTTTTGCATGTCATCGTGACATCAAAGTTAAACCTGAGATAAAAAAAGATATCCTTATCATGTCACCTCCTCAAAACCTTAAATATTTGGGAGAACATCAAGGAGACTTGGCCTATATACAGTTCTTTATATCCAACCTTGCAGGAAATTGTTTTCCCTTCACCAAACTGATGAAGAATGGGGTCACATATCTGTGGACCAGTTACTTTTAGGATGCATTTGACGACCTCAAGAAATACCTCTCGATACCACCAATATTAATGCCACCAATTGAGGAAAATCCACTCATTATATAAGTGACGACTCTAGAGTGATCACCAGGCACCTTCCTTGCACAAAAGAATAATGCTGGGAATGAAAATAACCTTTATTATATCATTCAAACCATGATCTATTCTGAGACTCATTATTCAGATATTGAGAAGAGATTCCTAGAATTAATCTTTAAAATTGAGAAACCGAGGCACTACCTACAACACCATGAGGTCCAATTGGTATTTCATAATAACACGCTCAAATATATCCTCACCCATCTTATGTTTATAGGATGATTATCATGGTGGGTGGTTATCCTGTAGTAGTTTTATATACAGTTTGTACATCATAAAACAGTGAAGGACTAGGCCTTGGCAGAATTCCTTGCGGAACACCCTTCTGAAAAAACAACATTGTTAAATAATGAATTTCCAGATGAGGAAATATCATTTATTCAAGGTGGACCCCAAACATGGGAAATGTATTTTGATGACACATCTAGGATCTTAATAGGTAAGAATTGGAATACCCTAGGCTCAATAAAGTTGGGTTAGGGATCGTGTTCATTTCTTTGGAGAAGGCAACTTTACCTTACTTTTTCCTACTATTAGGAGGCTATACAAATAGTGAGGTAGAATACCAGACCCTCATCGAAGGCCTCAAAATAGAACTCCAAATACTAGTGGACCACCTAGAGGTGAAATACGACTTAGATTTTGTAATTAAATAGACCAACAAGGATTATTCTATAAGAAAAGAAGAGTTAATCCCCCTTCTTGACTATGTCCGAAGGTTAATGGTAGAGTTCCCCTCAAAACCAACATTGAATAACATCCTGCGATCATAGAATGTCTAGGAAGATATATTGTAAAATGAATATATAGCTTTGGTGGATCCAAAACGAGATGAAACAATCATTAAAATTTCTCATATCCAAATAGTTTCACCTTTTGTTTAAGTCATAATGGAATAGATCAATTAAATCATCCTTATCCCTAAAACATATGATCCTACCATTGGGTGGATGATACCCATCATGGAATTCCTTTAGGATGGATTAATCCCACCATATTGAGATGGAAAAGATCAAATCTAGTGTCAAGAAACCAACTTCACTCTTTATGATGGCCCAAATCATGAGAAATTCCTCTATAAATAAGGATCCAATGGATTCCTTCTTAGATGTATCAACAAAGAAGTGACTATTGATATCATGAAAGAAGTACACTCAGGATCTTGTGGTTCCCACCAACCAGGATGAAAGATTTCCAACCAAATATAGAGGCTTGGATACTTATGACCTTCGATGATGCAGGATTTCATCGATTTCACCAAGAAATGTCATTCCTGCCAAGTGCATGCCAACTTTATCCATCAACCCCAAGAGTTTCTACATATAACCAAATACTATTGGATATTTTCCATACAGGGAATTGATGTTGTGGGGTCATACCCTCCATCCACATCCAAGTAGTTCAAATACATCTCAACTACTATCGATTGGTTCTCTAAATGAACCGAGGCAATACCCCTCAAAGAATTTGGGGCCAAAATCATTGTCAGCCTCATGAAAGCCAACATCATTACCTAATTAGGTGTCCCTCATATAATAATGATGGAAAATGACACCAATTTATATTATTATAAGTTAGGAAAGCTATATTAGGAGTACAATATCAAATCCAACCATTCATCCCACTACCATGCAACAGCTAACAAACAGATAGAGGCCTTCAATAAGACCCTATTGAATATACTCTAGAAGATGGTGGATAAATATAAAATTCTTGGACTAAAAATATATTTCATTACTTATGGTATTATAAGACTACAACTTATACTTCTACATGGGAAACCTTTTATTTGAGGGTATATGGAATATAAGTTATCCTACCCATTGAGTTTCAATTTCCATCACTTTTTATTTCTATCTGTGATCAAATATCCATGAATGAGAAATCCTAGAAATTATTGGATGAATTGGAGTGTCTGGATGAGAAAATATTGCATACCCTGCATCATTTTGTGTCCCATAAAAATGAGATAACACGAGATTTTAACAATAAGGTCCACCTCCATTCATTCCTCTAGGGATAATTGACACTGGTCCTTAATACCCCAATGATACCAAGAAAGAAGCCGCTAAATCTTGAACCAAAGTGGTATGGACCTTACTCCATACACATGGTCCAATCCAATGGGGCTTATTACTTGATTTTGATGGATGGGAAGATCATTAAAACCCAAACCAATGTAAGGTTCCTGAATAAATATTTCATGTAATCTCCTGACACTCATCCTAGATATAGGATGTTAAACTAAAAAACACTACCAAGTGCAAGCTATAATACTTTAAACTGTGTAGCATGTTTTCCTAACCGTATGATGATAAACTACATGGCATACATCTTAGCTGCACGATGTTAAACTGCACAATCGTTATTTTCCATATAACCTCAAAAGTCATGAAAGTCATCCATGTCACAAGATGATAAAATGCATGACATCTACATCCTAGTCACAAGATGTTAAACCATATGACAATTTCCTTTCTGCATGATGTAAAACTACATAGTTCCCATCCTCATTACATGACATAAAACTACATAACATTTTGATTCGTTTTTGAGAGAATCACAACCATCGATGTTGGTACCCCTATCACATATTTATTACAAAACTACATGTGTCTTGATTCACATTAAAATGAGATACATAGTGATTCCCAGACCTCCCATCTTAGGTCCAACCATGATAACCCCCCTTTCCCTGTGTATGAATCAGACTTTTGTAGGGAAACTTTCAATAACTATGTGTGGATTGATTCTCATTACAATGAGATACACAGTGACACTTAAACCTTATGTCTTGGGCCCAACCAATATTCTGGAAAATATGAAATCCCCCTTTTCTCTATTTAAAAATTGGATTGATGTGGGAAATTATTTTTAAGAACTACGCGTGGCTTGATTCTTGTTCTAACAAGATACATAGTGATGTCCAAGTCTTATCCTCTGGTCCAACCACAATTTTCCCACATTGGATGACCCATGTCCTTACCACAAGACGTTAAACTACATGACTAACATCCTCATTATTTGACAATAAACTACATGATTTCCTCAAGAACTACATGTGGCTTGATTCTCATTCCAATGAGATATGTAGTGACGCCTAGATCTCCAATACTGGGACCAACTATAACAAAATATGAAAAATTACCCACTCCCTATGTATGTGTCAAACCTATATAGGTAACCTTTCAAGAACTATGTGTGGCTTGATTCCTACCATCACATGATACGTAGTGATGCCCATATTTCTATTCTTGGGACTGGCCACAACATTTCCCTATAGAGTCATCTTTTCCCTCACTACATGATGTTAAACTGCATGATATTCTAGAACTACATATGGCTTTATTATCATTATAATGAGATATGTAGTGATTCCTAGATCATACATCTCAACCCTTCCACCATACAACCTAAATTCCCCTATCCTTCACCTGCATTGAGTTTGTGTCATGGAAGAAGCTTTTATCGCTCCTTGTTTCTCACACTAAGCATAACTCACATGGGATTAGGAGTTTTGGTAAAGAATTTCCCTACATGAGTAAGTCATATCAATTCACATCAGGGTTATCATGGTCCTGGATACAAGAACTTAAATGGAACACCATATTTCTTTTCCACATGACATAAAACTTCATGGATTTCTTAGAAATACATGTGGCTTGATTCTAATTCCAATGAGATATGTAGTGACATCCATATCTTCAATCCTGGACCCAACTACAACACAATATGGGAAAATCCCCCACTCTCCTATGTACGATTCAGATCTACATTAGAGGATTCAATATGAAATATCATCCCATGTGTGAGCCCATATTAAAAAAATCCCCTTTTCTACACACATGAATTCAATCAGTATGGTTAATCCTTCTTTAAAACTACATGTGGCTTAATTATTACTCTAGAAAGATACATAGTGATGCCTAGGTCCTATACCTTGTTCCATCCACAATATTTCTTTTTTCATGCTGATCCACCTTCATCCTTACCACATAATGTTAAACTACATGGATAATGTCCTAGCCACATAACTTTAAACTGTAGGGTATCTCAAGAATTATGCATGGCATGATTCTCATTCCAGTGAAATATGTAGTGAAACCTAAGACTTAGGTCCAAGTCCTTTCCATATGGTAAAGAAAAATGCCCCCTCTTCTACATACAAACAAAGATATATGTAGGAGCTCTTAATTTGGGTACCCTCATTCAAGGGTCCACCAAGGAAACTGAGATTACCCTCCTATATACGAGTCAGATATATGCAATTTAATATATAATTAATGGTAGATATTGGTCTAATTACTTCCTTTATGCTTGAAAATATCCCTTCCACACATCATACTCCCAATCTTGGACACTTTTGGATTTTCATAATCTTTCTTCAGCTACCGGTGATATAATTTTTGATACCTAGGGACTTTTTTACCTAACTATGAAATAACACACCCTAGTTGGATTTACATAATCCACCCACATAACAGGCCTATCATATAGAGGATGCCACTGTTTGACTATGCTATAACACACCCCAATTGAATTTGTATAAAGTCTCCCATAAAATGGGTTTGTCAACCAGCGATAAATTTTCCCTTGGGAGAAGTCTCTTCTATCTCCATAAGCTTTGACAACATTATATTGAAACATACTATTTGAATTTGGTCTGTGGTCATTACCCACATACTTGTCCCATATCATTTCTCCTTATTTGGAAACACCCAATATCATGGTTTACAATTTACTTCCTCATGTATGAAGTATGATAGAATAACCTTGGTCTGGTAGGCCTCATATTACTCACCATTTCCATAATACTATGGTACTATTCATATAAAATAAAACTACAAACACCATATCATTCTTGCCTACATGATGTTAAAATTCATGGTAAGTCCTAACCACAAAACTTTAAACTACATGGTTTTATCAGAACTACATATGGATTGATTCTCATTCAAATGAGATATATAGAAATGCTCAGACCCTTTGTATTGGGCACAACCTCAATTTTTCCCCATGTTTGGGTTAAACTTGTATAGGAAACATTTTACCCTATTCTTCAGTAATTTTGACTTAAATTACTCCTCCCATATTTAGGTACTTCCCTTCCACAAACCAAACTCTGTGTTTGGGGAAATCCAAATCTATATAAACTTCCTCTGGCCATCAAAAATAGAATTTCAGAATTATTGAAGACTCATTTTCCCGACTATGCTATAAAATTCCATAATTAGCTTTGCATAAGTAACCATAAAGTTTCAGGGCCTGTTAGCCAAAGGATGCCACTATTTGACTATACAATAACACACCCCAGTTGGATTTTCATAAATTAGTCCCCAAAATAGGTTTTTCAATTAGAAGTAACTTTGTCCTTAGGAGAGACCTCATCTATTTCCATAATACCTTTTCCCCATACCACTCTTTAAATCTAAATATCCATAGATTATAGCTTACAACACCCCCTCCTCATACCTAAAAGTTATGGTTCATTCCTAGAAATATTACTATAAAAAGGGAGAATTATTAACCTTTTGATCAAAGGTAAAGGCCTTATATCCCCATAATTTTATTAATGTACAAAATTGAACTACATAGAATAATTTCCTTATAGTATGAAATTAAATTTCACCACATAATGTCCTCACTGTATGACATTGATCTACATAACATAACTTCCTAGTCACAAGATGTTAAAATTGTACAAAAATTTTCACACCGTAAGATGTTAAACTACATGGTCAATGTCCTGGTCACACGACATTAAACTACATGATGCTTCAACCCTTGTCATAAAGGCCCCCCTTCCATCATTCATTTAACAAAATTTACCATCCTTTATACAAGAAAAATTCATATAGGATTAGTCTCTCATTCATAGCCAATTAAAATATAGATATTCCCTTCATTCTTATACATCTTTCCTGGGAAAACCACCCATAATGGTTTTGAGAAATCAGAATCCCCATAAACTTACTTCGACCTTCAATAATAGAACGTCAGAATTCCCAAAGACTCCTTTGCCTTACTATCCTGTAATATTCCCTAGTTTTCTTTACATAATTCAACTACCAATAGGGCTTATCAGCCCAAGGATTCCACTATTTAGCTATGCAAAAACATACCCTAGTTGGATTTGCATAAAGTCACCCAAAAAAAGGGATTTTCAACCCATAGTAACTTCAACCTTAGGAGAGACCTCCTCTATTTATATCATGTTTTAGATTTATAAATCACAAAATTGTGACTCAAAATATCCCTTCAGGTATCTGAATAATGTTAGAACATTATTGTCCCACAATCCTTCTCTGGGTCATCATTTCAAAACTTATGGTCAAAGATGTTTGACCTAAAACACTAGTCCCATTATTATGGCTTTCAAGACTTTAAAATTCCTACAAAAAGAGGCATAATACTTTCTAAGTTGAAATCCCACAAAGGAAACTCTAGAAAAAAGTTGAGTCTCAACTCTCTAGACATTCAATCCATGCGGATCAAGCACTGAAAAGAAATAGGCACAAAACTTGTTAGGATAAAAACCCAAAAGGGTGGTCTAATCAAAATCTAAGTCTCACCCACTAAGTCTTCCTAATATTGGACATAGAAAAAAATTAGGGCGATGAAACAAAAGATAAAAATTTTGTAGGGTTTTCCATATAACCTTATCAATATTCAAAATACACTTTCTATTCCCCATGGATTAGGAAAAAAATTAGAGCATCTCCCCATCCCTGTCACTGTGGTTACAACTAGATGATACAAAGATGTTTTTCTATGAAAATAAACTTCAATGTTATGTTATGATCATAGAAGGAAAATAGTTATGAAGACATAGATGATTAGAAAAAAAAATTCATTTCATTTATGAGCCAAAAAAAATCCTTAGAGCATAAAAAAGATAGATCCTCTCCAATAAAATTTACAAAATAACGTCAATATAACTCTTCATTTATTGAATGGTATCCCAAGCCCCATCAATAGTCTGTCAATGCCCATCCAATTGAACAACTTCGGTCTCCTCAGCCCGATGAAGTTCATTTACTATGATAGCAATAGTAGTCGACCCTTTGATTTGGGATCCTTCTAGTGAATAATGAAGTCGTATGAGCTCCCCATGAGAATCATCCAATTATAACTAAAGGCACCATATTTGAATAGTCTTATCATTAATCTGTTGTCTAAATTCCTCCAAATTATTATCATGGATGGCTTTCGATTGAGATAATACAGCTTGGAGATCATCAGTGTTAACAAGAAGTCTTTTCTTTATGAGGTTCTATTATAGCTCATGTTCTCACTCTTATTTTCAAATAATCTCCTTCATGACAGCATGAATCACGCGGTAATAAAATCTTCCATATCCCAGCAAACCAAATAGGATTTTTTTTGAAAAAATCATGAAGGAAAGTCTTCAAAATGAATCTCTAATATTATATTTCAGATGTCCCTCCAATATAAATGATGTGTAATGTGAAGGGAATTATGAATATCCAAATCTGACTCATTGTTACTGTCAAAGGGAGAAATGTATTCTAGGATTAGAGCACTCAATGAGGAACCCTACCTCTCTCCCTCCAGTATAGTAATGAATTATCTTTCTAGTATTGGATGCATTAGTGTAGAGGCTTCACCCTTAGACCTAGCTACAAAATTTGATGGTGTTGGAAAGTGGATAAGATTCATTGTTAGCCTCAAAAGTATAACATATAGAAGAAATGGGGAATGATTAAATCAGTTGGTGACACTCACTCAATAACGAGTCAGTGTATTAGTTAGATTCCTCCCTGATGTTCCTAACCTCAGTAGTTTGAGCTAGAACCTCTTGATAAGGGGTAGTATCCTGATTCTGCTTAGAGCTCACCGAGATAGGCACTGAAGATACCCTACTTTGGGACCCCCTTTAATTGGTGCTACCTTAATAGTGGGAGTGGTATGGACTTTGACACCATGTTCATGCATTGCCACTGAAACATTTTCCATGGACGAAGCTACAAAATTCAACCAATCATGATCAAAACACCAGGCATAAAAAAACTAGTTGCACAAAAATAAAGACTCACATTCATTCAATTCCGAATTAAATTCCTCAAACTCTTTTATAGAGGTGGGGAGATTAATATATTCCATCATTTATTCAAATATCATGTCATGATTTCTCATGGAATTAATTAACATACCAATACCCATGGTAGTTTCACCCATGGGGATTCCAAAAACATTGGTTTCAAGACCCTATGAAACACCCTCCTCCCATGACCTAAAACCCCAAACAACTTCCTCAGAGACAACTGTAGGGTCAACATCAGTCATCATAGGGTATTACAATGCATGAGATAAACTTGAAATATCACAAGGAATAAAAGTCAGCAGTCGACATATGATTCCTTATGATGTATATTTTACATTACCAGAATTTTCTTCCCTTTATACGGTGCTAGGGGTTGTGATAAGAGTAGATAATGTATCATCAACCCTTATCACTTCTTCAGTCAAGGGATCCTACTCACTAGTAAGAATCCATGTTTGGTCCAAAGCATCCTTCTCAACTCTTAGAGGCTCATTTCTAATCCCCTTGAGTGGGGATAGGGAAGTATATTCAGCTACTATAGGCAGGGTTAAACATTTGTTCTAGATAAAGCATAGATATACGATACCTTGGATATTTACCATCACTGAGGAAGTGATTATCCAAATATTTTATTCTATAATGTTATTTATTTTTTGATGGAGGAAGACTAGCACTAGCCTCCTCAAAGATAGGTATTTTATGTGGTAGTGGATGTTATCCCACTATCTCGGTCTCCATTGTCTGTTGGACCAGAGATAGCTCTCCTACTTCAGGAGATGATTTATTGGTTCTAAGTGGGGTACCATTAGGGCCATATTTGGGTGATGGAATCTTAGCTGATTTCCCTCTAGACCACTACAAAATCAAGATGAATTTACCCTCAACAATATGACTTCATTCAAAATAAAATAAAGGAATAACAAAAGGGGAAATAATAAAAGAAAAACTTACACCCTTGGGATCAATGTATTCAATCTATTCCTTAGAAGACGGGTGGTCAACCCCTTAAACATCACCCCATCTCAACATGTCCTTCAATCATCTCATGGCAGGGATATAGTTGTTAGTTATATAAATAAGAATCTATAGTTCCTAGATATAAATCCCCACCTTAGTGGGATCATCCTCAAAGTAAATATTGGGTGGGTCTTGAGTATATACAATTTATGGAATCTTCATCCCAGTACAAAGAAGTGACCATATGATTTCAGCATCCGAAGTCATATCCTTCTAAAATTGGACTACCTATAGTTTCATATATTTATAGGTCATCTTGAATTGCTGTGAATATGATTCGACAACCTTTATTTTCATGAGATTCCCGACTCTCTCCATCACAAATGAAGGGTGGGAAAATGGAACTTGAGTCTCCTCCAAATGATGATGAACAGACCACCTAGGCTCAACATCGGTTGGTATGGCCCTTTTGATCCTGAATGATAGACTATACCATGCACAAGGTCATTTGGGAGAGATTAGGGCCTATTAATTTGTATCTTTGGGAGGAGACGACACACCTTCTGGAGGAGGTAGAGCCTTTCTACCTCGCCTACTGTGCCCAATGATTGTTTCAACCCTGACTCAAGGGACATATTATGCTAACACTCCCTCAGGATATGATAAAATCCAGGCCTCGATGTACCAAGAGGTCAATCTAATGGATACACCTACTAGAGGTAGGTTGATTACCACTCAAGTTAGCTCCATCACTATAAGAATCCACAACTATCAGGCTACCATTGGGTGCTTTTCAAATTGAACATTCACTTGATGAGATACAATTATTTTTACTATAAATTTAATTGGTGTGAAAACCTATATGGAGAATAGACCTCATATATAACCTCACCATCAATATGGGATGCCTGCATACAATCCCTTAAATTAATCATGTACGATCTTAGCTCATCACATGATTTTCTATCATTAGTAAATCTCCCAATAGTTGGGTCTCCATATGGGAAGAGGTTTAACTCCTTGAATAGGTTCACCCTCATCAAGGTCTTTAGGTACAAGGGTTGAATACTATAAATAGCCTAAAAAATGGTCAAAACTAGACCATAGGAATCTCAACCCCACTTAACAAGAAATAAAACCTAAATTGGTCTATAACCCATCCCTATAGTACCTGGAATGGCCCTAAAATTCTGGAAGGGGCCTTCCCTATGTGAATATGCAGCAGGCATCAATGAATCTTTACCAAGATAGGGATTTATATCCCAACATGCTTATTCTATGCCTTCTTGTCTATAATGATGGATGCCCTTGCCCCCACACCACCATTGGAGTCATAAATAGGCAGTAGGTAGACGCTTAACCACATGGATAAAAATCCTGCAAGACATGTCTTTGCAGGTACGATGGACTTGTGTCTGTACCCCCATTAGTTGTATTCCCCCTTTTCCAAAGTGTCCCATAATTTACCAGGAGTTCCATTATTTTACATCTTGGGAAATCTTTTAGGACATTTCAAGGGGACCTTTTCCCCTTCAGCTCCAAGAAATCACTCATCCATGCTTCAGGATGGATATCCCTCCTCAGGTGGGGATTTTCCTTCTTAATGTCCTAGGATATCTTCAATAGCTCATGCTCTATAATTGGAATCCTTTCAGTATCATCCCATATAAATCTTGGTGGGATGAACTAATCATACATATATCCAAGTATTAGATCCCTAGAGATCTTGTGGATGTCCCACAGGCTAATACCAACTTCTCCATACATCAGGTGGAAAGAGTTCATTTGTGGGATCCAACATCTTAGTAGCTTAGGGATGAATTATGAGTTTTTATATATGTATGTCTGAGCCAACTATATGTATTCATATATGTCCACTACTTTCAACTCGATTACAAAGTCATCTATGGTATGGCGCACTTAGTATGCCCACACCCACTCGGGCCTAACACCCCCACCTGGGCGGAGATCTCAGTCTTCCCTCCAACCCCTCAATTGGTCTATATTGGAATCATGAAAGATGGATGGGTAACAATTTATCTTTAATTTAGGAATTTGTAGCTTAAAATCTAGAGAACATTGGTTGTGATGCATGACACATGCCATGGATGATGTCCCAACATTAATGAATATACCCATGCTTGAGATGTTTGTAGTAGTGAAGTTCCTATAGTATTAAAGCCAAGAAATAGGAGTGTAATTATTTGACTATGGTATGAAGACCTCCTTCAGATGAATATGGACATAGAGTAGAAGATAGTTACTCTTAGGGTAATATCGATGATACTTTGTCTGATTCCCCACAAGATTTGGTAGATTAGTATCACGTACATCATAATAGTCATGCCCTATAACTTTTACCATATCCTTAATGTGATTTCCATATTGTTCATCAGAAATTATAGTATTTTGAGTGGCCATTGAACCTATAAATAATCACTAATATTTTCATTAGAAACAATCCTTCATTTCAAAAAAGTTATTGTAATGTGGAAATTTAGAAAAGGCATGAACTTGCATAGGGTACCCACACAAGTGACCTTGCAC
Organism: Viscum album; assembly: GCA_963277665.1. NCBI lineage: Eukaryota > Viridiplantae > Streptophyta > Magnoliopsida > Santalales > Viscaceae > Viscum > Viscum album. The sequence goes on from OY728119.1 coordinate 1,307,955,851, forward strand.
AGGTCACTCACCCAAGAGACATTGCACAAATCACTCACTGAATGGTAAATATCGCATAGGTAGGTGCTACCTTGTGTACATGAACAATTCTTTAGTAAATAATATTAAGTGGAAGGTTTGCACAAGATACTAGCATGGTGAGACTAGAGGTACAAAAGCGTGAGGACCATCCGTGGAAACTAACAACCCCATTTATAGATACAGGAGCCCCTATGCATGGATTGCATGCATGCCTCACCTACTTGACTGACATGTGCAGACAACCTGCACGAGACACCTATATAGATTACCTCTGTGATCCATGGTCCCTTTTCATCCCTTTACCTCAGGATCATACCCTCTTCTTTCAATCAGATCCAATCTTGAGGGGGGGGGGATTTTGTTGACACTCCATTTTTTGACATGGATGAAAAGGTGTTAAATAAAAATACCTTAAGGAGAAGAAAATAAGATAAGTTAAGAAATCCAAGGATTTCACACTTTTCTAAAGGCCCTCCATGTAGGTCCCACAAAACTGCATTAGCATGCAGGGTACCTACACATCATCCTACGTGACGGACCTACACATCATCCTACGTGACGGACCTACACATCATCCTGCATGACCAAACATCACATTAGCCTATGAAACATACCTACATGAGCCAATTTTTTTTTCTAGGGTCCCATATTTGCCTATAAATATAAACCTAGGGATCTATATTTTCATGGAAAAAAATTCCTAAAGAAATCCCAACACTCTTCTCTCCCTAGTATTTCTCCCAGGCCCTCAAAAACCTTCCAAGTAGCCCTCTAAAACCTAAAGAAGAGGGAATTGAGGGGGGTAGTGGAACCAAATTCCTCCGAGGGTCTAAAATAGATAATAACTTGAATGAGTAACCCTTTACCCCATGGTTGAAAACACTAGGGTGAGGTACCATTACCTAAATATGGATATATGTGAGACAATTCTAGGAACACCTATGGAGACCCTTGAAGCCTTAAGCAAAGCCTCGCCTAAGTGTTATTGCCCAGGTGGTCCATCTCCCAAAGTACCTTCAGCTCACACAGGCCTATCCATACGAAGAACTCCTAGGTCATATAAGAAAACTCTATGTGAGACCCCCTTGGATTTCCCTACCTATACCCTATAAAAACTACTTCTTAGGCCCCCTTCTAAGCCACCAATGGAAGAGCCTCTATTCCTTTGGATACCTTATCTGAGAGGGACCAAATTAAAACCTTCATCAAAGCCTATAGACTAGAAAAACCATGAAAAGAGGCACACCAGTGTGTCTCCCATTTGGTTATGCATTCCTTTGGTCAGAGGTGTCCTGAACCGGTCCCACTTGATGGGTAGGGTCCTCAGGGTTCATGTGAGTATGCATTTTCTCAATCATGAGAAACCTGACCCTAGGGGAAGAGTTAGGGATCCCCTGATATTGGGTATAAGGGTTAGGGCCTTTCCCTTACCTCATTATCCCTAAGACCATAAAACTCTCATTACAAATGAGGAGGGTGAGGATCATGATTTCCTTTCCCTCCAATAGTGAATAAGCTCCTCTATTCCCCTGGAACCAATTTTAGGGCATACCTCGTGGAGTAAGCCCCTGGACTTTCTTTCAAGACCTCTCTCGATTCATTCCTTCTACCTTTTCTATACCACTGGTCCATGGACAGATAGATCATTAGACATGACTATCCTAGTTACCAAAATAAGAGGGGATATGGGCACTTCAAAGCCCTCCCTCTCCCTTTGGGTACAAGGTACAATGATGAGAGGGAATGGGAACCAGAGCCTGCTTTCTTTTACTCACCCTTTGGGTTTTGGACTCATCCATAAGCGGATGGATAAGGATGGTGTGGTTTTCTGGATCTTCCAATTCCCCTTGTTTCTCACACTAAGCATAAATCACATAGTCTTAAAGGTTAGCTATGATCCTGACATCCACACAGTTAGATACATGTTTTTACAGAGAATATTTTTCTAGATCTCCCTCTCACCTTCCTTCATAGGGCCACCATAGGCATGGGTCCTCAAGGCCATGTATCCAACATATGGGAATATTCCTATTCAATATAAGTCCCAATCATAACCAAGTGTATGGGCATCATTACAAGTGTAATAACCAACCAATAATGGGCCTCATAATCGGTATAATGACTAACTATGTCACTAAAAAATCACTATATGGGCCTCCTATTCGATGTAAGCCCCAACCGTATCTAAACTCATATCAAAGGGAATCTTCTTCAGGAATAATCTCCAACTTAATCCTCTCAAAGGGCCATACTCCCCTACAATACAAAATTCTAGGGGGCCTCCAAAGGTGTAGGTCCTTGAAACTGAACTATGTGGGGTTTGATTCCCATATAAATGGGATATATAGGAAGCCTCCATGAGGTTCAGTACCAAAACCCCAAATAAACCCTAATTATCTCTGGGGAAAATTCCCAGTAGAGTCTCATTCAACCTGGGAATACATATCCCTTCCAGGTTCCCTAGGATGCTTCATCATAAGTAACACACCAAAGTTTGACTTGGCATGTTTTTCCTAGACATCCTTATCACTTGACGTTAAACTGCATGGTTCAGTCCTTATCACATGACCTTAAAAGGTATGATGTGCCCCATTAAGTGACACCAAACTATGTGGGTTCTGATTCCTTTTATAAGGATATATAGGAATACCATTTAATGGGTCTGATTCCAACATCAAAAAAACTCCCAGCTCCCTGGATGGAGATATACTCTAGAGCTCCCCACTTTGTGGTTGAAAACAAGCATCGTCATAATAACAACCAAAGAATCTCTAACCAGTACATAAAAGGATACCATTAATGGATAATATTAGATACATATGGATATCTCCATTGATGAAGATCCTCAGATACATACTGATGATTCTAAATTCCATACATGCTAATAATTGATTGTTAATTCAAGGGTGAACCATGTCCTACTTGGGATTTAATAAAGGATTCATGAGCATATCTTAAATCTATAATATATTCCCAAAGTAGGCAATGATTCCCCCCATAAGTGTGTGATGAGCCCGACCTTCCATACTCTCGACCAATGTGAGTTCTTAATTGTTATTAGATAAACTCCCCAATGAGCTCCTACCTTTGGAAAGTAGGCCACCCATGGATATAGAGCCATTGGGTGTTTATGGTTCCATGAACAAAAACCATTGTAAATAATTTGGAAATAGAAAAACTAACATGAATTATTACACAAAATTCAACCCTTTAAATCAATCATCGTGCGATAGATTTTTCTTCAGAAACAGATACATACTCTAACAAGTAACATGAGTTGATCTTAAAGGGTTATAAAAATAGGGTATCATCATCCACTAAGTGGTATCTTGTATTCCCTATACATTTTTATTGGAATTAGAGAATTCAATTTTTCAATGTTGGATCTTTGAGTATACATTTAATATTTATTCTATATATCTATATTTTTTTTGTTTTTTTGATTTAAAAAAGATAATTTATTTTTATAAAAAAAAATATAATAACATTTTATGGAGAAAAATATCATATTTGGAAGGAGGTAATGCTTCCATATTTTTTATATCTTGGGTTGAAGATATTGGTTTCAATCAAAAATGACTTCATTTCTCTTGAGAAATGTATTTTCATTCTTATCACTAATAAGAATAATTTGTATAGTGATGACAGATCATGAAATATCATTCTTACATATTTATCTGAGAAATAATTTACCAATTTAACAAGGTGTAAAAATGACAAATATATTTAGGATAAGTTGTAATATATATGATAATCCACTATAATATTAATAGAAACACCTAAATATAGATCAATCCCAAACTCAATCTCTTTCATCAAAGGTAATCTTATAACATCCTCTAGGAAAACATTAATATAATCTCTTATAACTCAAGGAAACTTCTACATCCCTACATCAGATGAAAAAAGAATTAAACTCACCAATTGAGATGTAATATATTGTGTCTTAATCCATATATTCCATAAAAAAATTCCTCCCCAAAAAACATCACATGATCACCATCTAAACTAGATAAAATCTCTCTTCGTATACGTTTATGCCAGTAGAGTTTGGGAAAAAAATCAAAGGGGACACAAAGCCCAAAAGAGAAGGAACCATGTGATTGTGTGATTACCATGTTACCCAACCATATAAGGAACCACACTACTATTGGGTTTTCATGCGGGTCAATGATGGGATGATCAGATGACAACACCTCTCACTACCACAAAAACAGTTTTTCCCGGCGCCAACCTTTATCAGCGCTAACGAAAAAGTGTTGATAAAAGTACCCCTTTATCAGTTATTTTTTTAGTACTGATAAAGGTACCCCCTTTATCAGTGATTTTTTTAGCACTGATAAAGGGACCCCCTTTATCAGTGCTTTTTTTAGTAGCGCTGATAAATGGTCTACTTCAAAAGAAAAAAATAATAATTAAAAATAGTATATTAATATTTAAATATATAAATATAGTTATATTGATATAAATATAATATATAATTTTTAAATATATTTTAGATAAGTATAAATATACATTTACACTTAATATACTTAATATATAAGATATTTAGTGAAAATGGATTATAAAAAAATTTAAAAAATATTTTTAATTAATAATTTTATAATTATTATGGATTAATAGTCATTTAATAACAATTTGAAGACTAAAAAAATTAAAAAAATTAAAAAAGATCCAAAATATGTTGAAAACGCAACTCGAACTTCAAACGGCCATAACTTTTGATCCGAGTGTACGTTTAAGCTCTACCACATATAAAATCAAAGACTGAGATGAGATCTACACCCTTTTAAGTTGGGGGATCCCCAGTCAAGGTTTTTTTGAGGCCAAAATAGGCCCAGAAGGCCTCCAAAACTGAGTTTTTAGTCAGGGTACCCCGATTTTTTAACATTTTGTGGATTTTCAGACTCATTTAAGGGGGTATTATAAGCTTTTTTTGGTAGGTACTGAATTTATTCCAAGTTATTACATTAAAATTGATATTATGTCTTTGAAATTTTATCATTTTTTTATAATGCACTGCTATTTATAATCAAATATATAACTATATGTACTTATTTTTTATATATTCACACATAAAAATTTAATTATAAATATAAATAATAAAACATATTTATATATAAAACATATTTCTCTATATATAATATTTATCTGAAGAAAAACTAATATTCATTTTATTTAAAAAACACATATATGAATATTTATATACCTATATAATGTGTGTGTGTGTGTGTTTATTTCTATGCGTTTGTATTAACAAACTGATATATATTATCTATATATTCTAACATATGTATATACATATTAATATATAATATTTGTAAATATATATAAATATGTATAATTATACTGACACATACACATATATAATATATTTGTGTGTGTGTGTGTTGTATATATGTATGTATGTATGTATTTATTTATTTTAAACACAAAAAAAACATATTTTATAAATTTATTTAAATTTGATCTTATAAATATATATTAATATACGAATAAATATACAAATAAAAAAATAACTAAATATATATAAATTAATAGATATAAATATATATTAATATATGAATAAATATATATATTAATATCACTATCAATATATATATTAATATAACTATATATATATATATTAATATAACTATATATTACTATATTAAAAAATATAACTAAATATATATATAAATAAATAGATATGTCATTAACTAGAGAAAAAATTAATTTGGCAGAGTGGTAGAGGCTTTAGGCGCGCAAGGGGGAGGTCTCGAGATCAAATCTCGGTGGAGGCAAGGGCGCGCGCATGGGGGTGGATTTGGGGGCTAGTGCTGATAAAGGGGTGGGTGTAGCACTGATATAGGGTGGAGGGGGGTGCGTGTGGGAGCTGGAGGGGATGAAAAGCGCTGTTAAAAGGGGGGATCAATCACTATAAAAGCCCCTCCGATTGGCATGATTTTTTTAATTTTTTTAATTTTTTTAATTTTTTTAATTTTTTTTAATTTTTTTTACTTTTATCAGTGCTAAAAAAAGCACTGATAAAAGGGGTCTTTTATCAATGCTAAAAAGAAAGTAATAATAAAAGACCCTTTTATCAGCACTTCTTTTTAGCACTGATAAAAGACCCCTTTTATCATCGCTTTTTTTAGCACTGATAAAAGTTGTCTTTATCAGCGCTTTCTAGAGCACTGATAAAGGGGACCCCCCTTTATCTTCACCGACTTTAACAATGCTATTATAGAACTGTTAAAGACCATTTTTAGTGCTGATAAAAGGCATATTTGTAGTAGTGTCTATAGGGGGAACCAACCCCATGATTTCTAATCAATTTCATGGTTCTCAGATGTTCACCTTAATGGAATCCTACTCAGTTGTTGAAGCCTATAGAACATGATCACTATGTGATTATACCCTTCTATACTACACAACCACTTATCCTATAAAGAATTTACTCATACATTGACTTTAAATACCTGGTTCTATTTTGAGAAGTGAAGGGACCTGAAGGAGGAGCAAAGAGAAAGAGGAATCCCTGGAGAAATTCACAAGTAATCCTTAATCCACCAAAATAAATCCCTCCATGATGTTTCATGTGTGAGACTAATGTGTAGTTATTATGGTTCACAATACTACCATACAAGCCTACACCTCTTGTGCACCTACCATGCGGTCTAGCCTTTCACACACCTACATACTAGGATAAACTTTTCTTTACATGATTATTAGTTGGATTTTCCTCCACCATGTTCCAACCACATGGATGGATCTTCCCTATGAACTTATAATGTGAATTGGTCCATTCCACGAACCTACCATGAAAAAAGACCCTTTACTACATGATTTCCAAGAATGTTCACCTTCTTCATGGGGTCCCCAAGAAAGGACATTCCAAGAACACCTACCATGTGGGACTAACCCCTCATACTCATCTCCCACATGGGATGTCCCTTCCAACCATGCACCAAACACATAAAATGGTCCCACTAATTTGATAACCATGTGTTTTGCCTTCATTATAGAGTTTTAAACCCCTCTTTCCACTGATATTGTAATATCATGGGTTTTTCTATGAGGTAAATATCTTTTTTTTTTCAGTTTAACTCCTTTGTTTTGACCTAATGTGAGTGAATTTTGGGATCATGAGAGTTTCAGGGGTTTCTAGGGCTTATTAGAAGCTTGGATCCCTGATTTTTGAAAAAACGGTTAGCTATAAAGTTAGTAGAAACTGTGATGGACATGCCGCATAGTTACTTGAAATCGTGTGAGACTTGAAAATGGGGTAAAAGAGGCTACATGGTTTGAGGAAAACCGTGAAAAATTAGGCTCATGATCATGTACCTTTATGTAGTTTTTGGATAGAGGTTGAGACATGGTTTGTACACGGTTTATCAAATTATGTACATGAAACTATGTGAGGCCCCATTTAACATAGAGAATGGAACACAGTTGCTGCATGACTTGGCCAATCATGCGGCCAAAGCATGCAGTCAGACCATGCAAACCAGTATTTCTCAGGAAAATTACCATTTAACCCTTAAAAATCCTTATAACATAAATCTAATTTCTTATTACTTTAGTGGATAGAGACTTCATGCTTGGGAGCTCCTTTGAAATCCAATTCATAGGATTTTATCCCATTTCATCATCCAAACTTAGATTCGAACACTTTTTATCTCGTTGGATCTACACTAATAAGTTCTTTGATTATATTTTGAAGTTATTAATTTTTTTATATCAATGGAGTTATTTATATGTAAGATAATATGACCTATTTTTAGGTTCTTCATCCATTATTTTCTTTTCTCTCATTCTGGACTGAATCAAAGATCGATACCAGACAAGTGCTATACTACAGACCTATGGTTGGTGGTTTATACCTTTACCTTGTGGTTTGGTGTTTTATATAGATATTTTCCATTGTGTCACATGCTAAAATTTCCTAAGTTTCCCCTAAAAGTAATTTGATAACTGAACTAAATGAATCAGAACCTGTTAGGTTTCCCTTGAGTAAATTTGAGATTATCAGAGGTTGCTGCCCCAACCTAGGCCTCCCATGGGGCATGCCTTTGTCTCTTACTTACTTTACACCACCCCACTAGGTGTGAGAATGATCACCTTATTATAGGGAGCCTTTATAAATTTAATTTAATTGAATTCATATGATTAGGAGATGGTGATACCTCCTTTTAAATTTTATTACATGATGTTAAATGATTGGTTTTTTTGAATGAAAATTTTGAAAATGAGTTGGATGAACTCATGAAATATAAATTTTATGAAATGATGAATGAAATGAGATGATTATTTGATTATGGTAGTGTATGACTTGGTCAGTATACCTTGGATCCTGATTCCATAGGATTCTATGGACATTTCTACTATATGGGTCTTAATTATGGTATTGGATTCCTTGAACTTATTTACTCCTTAGATATTGATTATATAGGATTCCATGGGCCTTGCTACCCCTTGGATCTGGATTGCTTGAAATCACATTGTACATGTACTATCGACATGCTCCTTAGACTCCACCCAAGTCTTTACCGAGTTTCCATCAAGATTCTCCTAGGACTCTACGTAGATGACTTAGTCTTTTATACCTTGGATCTGGCCCCTCATGTTCTAACACTTTTAATTACATGAAATGGACATTGTGGACACTTATGATTATAAGAAATAGACATGATGGGTGTTATATAATTGGTTATACGATGTTGGCATGATGGATTTATTACAGTGGATAGACTAGACTGTATCAAACCTGATATTTCTATTGAAAAATACCCTAGTTATTAGGAGATTGATTATTGTTTACAGGGATCCTTGTTTGGATTTAGAATATCACTTTTTTGTTACATATTCCTTGGGAACTTTACTTTCAGTACTACCATACTTGTTATATGTTTCACACTGCTTTATCTTGTTATACAAAAATTGGAAATATTATAGACACCATTTGTGGTGGCCTAATGAGTGTTATCTAACACCCTGTTTGGGTCTTTGTTGGGTGCCTAGATAGATTTCATGGATGCAGGTAGGGATCGGGACAAGAGCTCATTATATTATGCTTTAATTTTCATTACTTAAGATCAAGGGAGCACATGATCAAGCTATGCTGATGATTCTAGCTAGGATAGTTCCTTTGTGGTCTTTTTTATATTTTGATACATTTATTTTACTGGATGATTGTATACCTATTTTCCATATTTGTAGAGACATGACATGAAACATCATTTTGAATATGTGATTACTTTTGGAATTTTTTATATACTCCTATCTTGGATTATTTACGTTCTATATAGTTGATTTACTACTTCCTCTATTGACTGATATGTTTACTACCACTGTGCTACACTCTAACATGAGGAAATATTCTATCCATAGACACACCATAGGCCCTCACTACTAGTCGATATACTCTAGCGTATGGGGAGGAATGATTGAGGCCATGTGACCCACCGGCTCGGGGAACAATTTAGTGGTATCTAGGTCAGGATGTTACAGATACATCTATATCAGGTATCCAATTATTTTATAAAACCCTTTTCCCAAGGAAACCATAAGAAATACAAGATAATACCCCCTACAAAACCACTGTACTTACACGATTATGACATGTGCATCAGTGCACACCCCTTTGATAATGCATTACCTTGATAAAAGGTGGATTCAGGTTGTCTTCCCAGATAGATATAACCCTTGGGGGAATCATAATCATGGAGTCCATTGATAAAAAGGGTCCCTATTAGTAATAAACTTGAGAAGTCTCTCCTGGTTCATGGATGGATTTATTCTCTATTCAATGAGCCATGTCAAATAGGAAATCCCTCCTAGAGTAAGAACTTGATCTTTCTTACAGAATTCTATAATTCTCCTGCCTCTATATCCTACCAGAACCATAAATAGGAAAAAAATGGGAGGATGGCATTCCTCTTTAGGTATATGACCCAAGATGGGTCTTGTTAGCGATACATTCAATGAGACAGGGATAATTATCAAATAGAAGCCCCAGTGCATAAGCCCCATTCAGATTCAATTGTGCATTATCATATAATTCACATGATCTTATACTATATCTTATTTATCATATAGATCATGACTCATGTGGCCTTATAGATCTAAGTATATCATTCCATTAGCATAATTAAAATGCATCCTATATGGGTATCCTACTGGGTGTAAACCCCAACTTATCTTTAAAGGGAAGACTCATATGTGTAATCTCCATTCAATCCAATGTCTTCACACCTTTTATGAAAAAAAATTCACCACAACATGACATTAAACTTTATGGATAACTTTCTAGTCACATGATGTAAAATTACACAACAACATCCTTACCAAATGATGTTAAACTTCATGGTGTGTTCTTATTACATGAACTTAAATTGTGTCACTCAAACTACATGATATTTGATTATTATTTTGATGGGATATGTTGGATGCCTCCTTGAGGTTCAAACCCATTGTCATCAATCCCCCCATTTCCATCCTCATGGGTCCATAACCCATATGAGATCACTTACGTCCCTCACTTTCCTGGACATATTCCCACAAGCCCGAACCTCCCTTTTTCTAGGGACATATTCCCTAGGGAATCTTCACATTGGGCCATATTCTAGATAAAATCATTCTCCTGCCTGGAGGAACATATTATTTTTGTGTGACTATAATATCTTTCTCATTCGAGCTATATTTTTTATGAGACCATATCTACCACATAGATCTATATTCCTTGTGAGTCCCAATCTATCCTCATTGGGTCATATTCCCTTTTAGGTTAACTAGAAATGGGTCCTCATTCATAAGTCCCACACCAACAATTGTAAATAATATTTCTCCTAATCATTATTTTCACATGATATTAAACTTTATAGATAGATCCTTATCACATGAACTTAATAGGTATGAAATTTCCCGTTAAGTGGAACTGAACTATATGGTTTCTAATTACTTTTCACAAGGATACATACGAAGCCCTTTTTATGCACCTAATTTTGACACCATGACACCTACCGCTTACCTAGATGATGATAAGATCCATATCACCCAGCTATGTGGCTTTAAACCATAAAGCTCTAAAACCAACATAATTATGTAATAAAAAACAAATATATAGAACCTATGATACATAGAGATGTTACTATAGATTTAGAACCTCTAATACATATAGATGTTTACATTGATAGAGAATCTCTAATACGTACATATGTTCACATAAACAAATTAAAAAAAATACTTATTGGAACAAAGGTAACTTATTCCGCACTACTATATAGTAAATATTCATAAAATATATCTTAATTATATAAGAGAGTCCAGTATTATGCAATAATACCCTAAAAAATGGTGTGATGAGCTTGAACTTCCACCCTCTCGACCAATATGAATTCTGAAGAATTGTTGGAAAAACCACCCTAGCAATTATATGCCTTTATAAAGTAGGCCCACAATGACGTTCATGTAGAACCATCATAGACACAAGGGTGTATCGATGTTTCCTATAAAAAATGTTAAACCCAAAGTGAATATTTCAATTGTGCTAGCCCTTCATAACCAAACATTTAAAAAAAAAATGGAATGATGTTTGAATTCTTTAACTCTGAAAGAGATTGGTTGAACATGACCTTTTAATTTTAATTCTACATCGACACGTTTTATTATTTATGTTTTTTGATATTTTTAGGATTTTATTAGAACTCCCTTTAATCTAAATTAATTGTGTCACATGAAATGACATATGTATGCCTCAAGTACTACAAAGGCTGGGGCCCCATTGAATTGAAAGACATTTTCACTTATCCAACACCAAGTGATGAATGAAATAGTTTTGTAGTACCACTTAAATGATATAATATCTACCCTAGAGGTTGAATGATAATCCCTCCTATACATGAATCCTTACCATCTATCCGCACAATGAATAGTCATAAAGGCGAATGTGGTACCTATCACCACCCAAAACCAATTTAGGAGTCTCTTCCAAAATCACTATAAAAAACACATCCCTTATCTTAGGGAGGTTTATTAGGAGGTAAAATAAGGCCTCACCCTAGTGTAAGAGTCACTTGGTAGGGATCCTATTAATAGATATATCATCACCAACATTGTGCAGTATCAATCCATCAATAGCCTACTGAGGACACCACTATATAGGTCCCTCACCCAGTCACTTAGATTCAGGCATCTAGGAGAGTCCACCAAGGTTAGTGACCATCCAACCATAGAAAGTAAGATCACATTCTCACTTCCACTAAATAATCCCATCAATATAAATTTGCGACAAATGAAGAATAGACTCATATCCCTGTTCGTGATCACCAAGCATGCTATCATACTCTATCATCATCTGGGGAAGTATGCTAGAATATCCAAACATTAACCATGGGATATACACCTATTAATACCCCATATATAAATCCCACTAGAACATACTAATGGTAACTAGAGGATAAAAGCAAGAAAATATCCCAACTCACACTAATGAATGGGCACACATCCCCATTCCTACTATAAAAGCCCGTAAAAATATCTTGGAAGCAATGGATGGGATGACATATATCCTTGATCACATCATACAAAACTACCATCATATATTGACATTGACAGTAGAAGAAGTTCATCAACACATCCTAGTGACCATTAGGGGGTAGATACATATTTACTCCCCTATACTAGAGAATATATCTAATGTACTTCAAGAGATACTTAGGAGTAGATATATATTCATACTTCCATTTAGAAGTATCATTAGTGTATTATGATGAATAATGTAAAACCAAATGGGGAACATATTCCCATTCCAACTAGACATAGAAAACAAATTACAATGGCCACTTCATGGCATGAACATATTCCTTCCAATTCTATAAGGAATTTTCAACATATTCCCATAGTCACTCAAGATTAGGTACATATTCCTACTCCCCTTTAGAGAGAATAATTTCATCAGTATATCCTAAAGTAAAATAGAGGCAGGTTTTATTCCTTTACATTCTAAAGAACACCATAGACATATTTTGATGGTGATGTAGGATTCACCTAATAAGTCTCCCATATATGAAGGCCATTATGCAAAAAACACAATAACAACTGACCAATAGAGAAGATATAAAAATAATCCTCACAAATGTAGAGAAAACCCATATCCCTAGCCTGATTAATGATAGAATTCTTGAGGCCCTAAAACATATTTTAATAATAGAACAAGAATTTTATGAATCATCATCAAATAAAAGAATCAATTGCAATTATGAATTTACTCCCCATAATATTTCTAATAGCAGCTCTGGAGGTTATCCCTAGAGTGTTCTTCATGAAGTTCCTCCCCATGAAAATATCAATATCGATAATGGGGATTCCTCTCATGATGTGAGGAACAAATATACTCCTTATGGTTGAAATAAAAAGTGGAAAGAAGTCCCCCCTTATTACTGTCCACCATGAATGTCCTCACCGAGGTATATGCTATATGAATTTCTCATAAATCCAGACATTTAAGCATGATTTTAATCCTCCCCATAGTGGTGTTCACTATAAAGGTCCTCCCCATAATAAAAACTCATTTTGGAAAAAATGTCTTCCCCTTGTCAAATCAACTATGAGAAAGCCCTCATATTACATGGCACTCGAGAGATTCATCCCAATTACACAAAACACCCAATATCTAATGAGAAATATTCTTTATCAACCATAATATATCCAAAGGAAATGATCATTCTCTATACTATATTTGGATTATTTAGCTTCCTATAAAATAGGGGATATTATAAATGGTCCGGTGTACTACTAAAAATCCGGGTTTATCCAATGCTAGGGATTTAACATCACTAGCTAAAAGTGCTGTTAAAGACCCCCTTTTTCAGTGATAGAAAAAGCATTGTTAAATAGGGTCTTTAATAACACTTTTTAGTGTTGTTAAAGGGGGTATTTAATAATTCCAAAAAAGTGATGATAAAGGGGGTCCTTTATTAGTGCTTGTAAAAAAGTGCTGATAAAGACCCCCCTTTATCAACAATAGAAAAAAAAACTGATAAAGGGCAGACCTTTATCAAAATTTTAAAAAATCACTAATAAATGGTATATTTCATAAAAAAGACATTTTTTTAAAAATAATATATTAATATATAAATATATTTATATTAATATAAATATAATATATATTTTTTAAATATGTTTTAGATAAGGATAAATAGTCATTTACACTTAATATATAAGATATTTATTTAAAATTACTTATAAAATAATTTTAAAAATATTATTAATTAATAATTTTCTAATTATTATCAAGAAATAGTCATTTAATAATAATTTGAAGATAAAAAAAATCAAAAAATAAATAAAAGATCTAAAATAAGTTGAAAATGAAACTCAAACTTCAGACGAACATAACTTTTGATCCGGGTGTCTATTTGGACTCTACCACATATAAAATCAAATCTTGTGATGATCTATATGACTTAGTGACCTGGGGGAACCCCCAAACATGTTTTTCAAGGCCAAAAGCCCTAGAAGTCCTCCAAAACTGAGTTTTTAGTTGGGGTATCCCAATTTTTTAACATTCGATAGAATTTCAGCCTCGTTTAAGGTGGTATTTTTTCCATTTTTAGTGGGGAATGAATTTATTCCTAAATCTTATATTCATATTAATATTATGTTTTTGAAATTTTATCATTTTCAAAATATAGATTTATTTATATTTAAATATATGCATATTTTCTTATATTTACTTATAATAAATCATTTGTATAAATACAAATCTCAACATATTTATGTAAAAATTTATTTTTAAATATATAAAATAAATAATTATTATTCATTTTATTTAAAGTAAATAATTATCCATTTTATTTACCTTATAAAAATTCAATAATATGTATATATAATTTTTATATATACATATGTGTGTGTCTTAACAAACACACACACATATATTTAGATTCTAATATATATAAATGAATATTAATGTATAATATATTTAAATAAATATAATTATATATATATATATATCACACATTTCAAAATATATACAAAAATAGACTAGTCATTAAATATACAACAAAACACCCATGTCACAGTGGCAAAGATCATCCAATCGCATAAGGGAGGTCTTGGGATTAAATCCAGGCGCACACAGGTATTTGGGGTAGCCTTCTAGTGTTGAAGAAGGGTGGTGAGGTGTGTGATGGTGTATGGGGATTGTAAAGAATTGAGAAATGGGGGATATAAGTGCTGAGAAAGGTGGGTATAGGGGGTGTGTGAAAAATTATTATTTTTTTCAATTTTTTAACAGCTCTTTTTTTAGTGCCGTTAAAAGAAACCCTTTAATAGTAATAAAAAAGAATTGTTAAATAAACCCTTTAAAAATGTTTTTTATGACTGTTAAAGGTTATATTTTAACATCTCTCACAATATCAAAACTAATAAAACCCTTTTACTAGCATTGTTAAATGTCTGATTTGTAGTAGTTTCTCCTCCCTTGGTATGGAAACCAAAAAATGATCGCTTTAGTTGGATTAGGTGGAGGAATATATAACTATAGATGAAGAGGATAAAATGATGGTGAGGAAATAACTAGATAAAGAAAATATATCAATCATGTTCTGACCCATATCCGTGTCTTGGTATAACATTCTAAATACTTTGAAAAAGGAATACATGCACCATCTTCATTTAAACATATGGATGACTCTTCATCATTTGATGTATTTTTTACCCTATGTGGAATATGAAAACAAAATTAATGAAATAAAATAATTTCACTATAAAATTGACTTATCCACACTTTTAGTTTCATGATGCCCAAAATTGGGAAGGAAGTGTAAAAGTTTACAATATACATGCCTTAATTCCCTATAAACTCTACACTAATTAATTAATGATACTCCATTTAATGTACACATCAGAGGATGGGGTGAGCATGAATTAATAAATTTCATTTCACTCCATAGTTAGTATATTATTTCAAGCAAGACTTCATGAAATATCATCAATTTAAGTTAGATTCTAGGCTTGATCTTCGCAAATTCTAACCACTCTATCCAACACAGTCTTGTTATCTCAAAATCTTATAAATAACAAACCTAGTGGGAATGATCCATCTAAATACTCCTACATCATGCCTCTAAAAAGGTGATACAAACTTATCATTTGAGAAAATATAAATATTTAGTATAAGTTATACCCTTTCTATGTAGTATATTACATTCAGAACATTCACTACGCCTATCCTATGCTTAAACAAAATCCCAAAAATCATTAAGGTAATGATAGTGGCTATAATAGAATTAATACTGGAGAAAAAAAAGCCTACAGATATAAGAGATTTTTTACCACCCCAAAAACTCAAGGATAATTAAATATATGATGGGTTAAATATTTTATAGTGAAATAACCAAGTCATCCATAGCTTTTAAGGATAGGGAAATTTTTATCACAACCCACTCTTGATCTATGAAATTTAGTCTTCTCTAGACTAGAAGACATGTCACAAGAGATACCTTCATAATTTCTACCTTTATGGGAATCATCTATTTATGTAGGTATGTGATAAAAAATGTTTTTGAGATAATCTATTAGGATTACTATCCACAAAACAATCCTAAAGGAGCATTAGAAGAAGAATATAAGGCCTTAAAAGGGCCACAAATCAAAATGGTCTTCCAAGAAAGGGAAGACCAAGGAGAGTTGTGATTTTATTCTCAATAGAAATTCAAAATGAAATCAATATTATTACCCTTATAATGAGGGAATGAATCTATCAGAAATCTACCCATCAGTGAATTTCAAAAATATAGTCCCCACTAATGATCTAGAGCTTGATTCTAACATGGAAGAATGAGATACAAAAGCATCTTTCAAAAACAATGACTACATTGAACCATGTGAAGAATATGTGCATACTCATCAATAGAGGTAGACCCAAAATTTAAGGGGCTCTCCTAAATGATCCATTTCCACCTCTATAGTGATATTTAACCATAAAGTATGGGAACTTTGTGACTAAATCTCATCCATTACCTGAATAAGTTGAGCCTCTTACTATAGAAGAAATGGTTTCTCAATATGAGGTGGATATAAGGAAGCTAAAGTGAATCAATGTTGAGATAATCATGGGGAATATTCCCATAGATTATAATCCCCAAGTATAAAATTACATTTTCCATTCATTAAATCTCCCTAAGTATGGATAGGCTACTCCACAATTGAGAGAAAAATCCATCCATCCAACTAATTTAGGATTCAACCAGCTAGTCTACCTGGACCCAATGGATAGGGAATTTCAAGAGTTTCCTCTATTTTAGTGGAATCTAGAACCATATTAGGTGAGATACTATAGGATAACTCATGCCCGTTATGAAAGAAATACATGGGAAAGCTGAAAATATTAGGCCCCACCCACTACCTCTGCCCAAGTATCTTTCCAACGAACCATCCCATCAGATATCATTCACTCCATTGGATCTCTATAAGATCAAATAGAATCCATAGAAGGGAGGAATTCACTAGTGAAACTAGAAATGAATCTATACCCCGAATGGGTGGATGAAAATCCTCCTCCATCTAACTTTGGGAATCCAATCTTTCTAACCTTCAATGGAAACATATATCCATAGAAACATCTGACACACTTTGTATCTTGATGTATTACAATGATGGAAAATATCAAAAAATTTGAGGCATAAAATATTAGATGCTTTGTGCTGACTCTGTATGGGCTAACATTTGTATAGTATAACATTTTTCCATCTAGATAAATCATAGGACGAGAATACCTTCACTGGAAATTTATCTACTAATTTATCTCTATACTGAGAAAGACAATGATTATTGACCTCTCAAACTAAAAAATAATTTTAAAATGAGAGGGTCTTAGAATTAATTTCTAGGTGGAAGGGTTTGAAATATTCCTTGAAATTTCAACTTCACCAAGAAGAGTTTTTGGCCATAAGTATAGAGAATATCCATGATGAGTTTAAAACTCTACTCATTATAGTAAAATATGTGGGAGGATTCCATGAGATTACAACAATTGAATAGAGGTTAGAAGTTTCCATTCAGAAGACTACGATAAATCCAAAACCAATACCAAAATCTCTAAGAAAGTGGAATGGTGATATAGAAATAACAAATGTTATGCTTAAATTATCTTCGATACTTGGTATGACACCCAAAACCATAAAATATCATGTGGTATCCCCTCTTAAATAGAAAAAAAATTTGTCAGGAAGGGAGAAAAAAGTAGAGGCACACACCGTATGAGGATTAGAAGAATAAATTATATTCTTTATGAAATGAGAAGGTTCCTAGTTATTTAACCATAGTCAGGGAATTTTTTTTATAAAGCTTACAGAGCCTATAATTTTGATCAAGCTGGCCTTAGTGACCACCTGAATTATTTCCCCTTCCACTAAATGTTGTGATATACCATCTAGGTGTGCTTCTTGTTTAAAGATATCCTCTAAAAGGTGGTAGATTTTGGGCGAGTGAGGTTTGTAATACCACCATCACAAGTGTATTGTGTTTCTACCACTTTACCAATAGAAGAAGGGGAATGGAAGGAAGTTCTGAACATAGGTTCCTAAAAATTTGATGATTGAATGACTAAGAATATGGTCGATCGAGAACATGCTATTCTCAAGGAACAAATGGATCAACCAGTTTTTGACCTTGAATCCCTGTGTAGTAGTTGAACCAACTTATTTGATTCTATAATACTCAAAGATTTAGTATTATAAGAACCCGTGAAATAGGTATAAAAAAATAAAGACACAAGATTATGAACTCATGCTGAAGTCCAAGGCAATTTAAACCCTCTCAAACTTTATGCCCCTGGAACTGGGAAGAAGGGTACCGCCCTACCAAATAGTCCAATAGTATCCAACCCATCAAACCAATTCCTAATCTAATGAAGATTATATATAAATATATTTCAATGTAATCCACTTGGTGGGGACCCTTCTATAATAATGAAGATATATACTATCCTGAGTTATTATCCCACAATCTAGGAGGGAGAGGTCATCAAGGTTGATGGGGTCAATGGAGAAGAGGTTGAAATAAATATCACTATTAAATTCATATACCTATGGAAACTATATATATTGTAGAGAACCATAGACAATAAATTTATTGGGATAAATAAGAAAACTAGTATACTACTGAATCATCTAGGGCTCAGTCAAGCCAAATTAAAATGGAGAGTCAGTTAGAAAATTAGTATACATCTGATCAACATAAAAATGTGGTAAGGTCAACTATATCTAATCCATATATGATTACCTCAAATTATAATCAAGAAAAGTATCCACCAAAACATACATCCACAAATCCCAAGCCTTAGACCAAAGTGTAACCACATGCAGAGAACAACAAGCCTTTATCTTAGAAGTATGGCATTCTGAAATAACTGGCCATTATTCTAAACAAGATTTCAATTCTTTATGCCCTTTATATTTAAATGGATATTCAAATAGAACTTATTAAACCTCTACTAGGACCTTAATATTTTTAATACAAGGTGACTATCACTGAATTATATCATGTAGAGATTAACCCTATTGAATCTCATGCAATCATTGCCTTCACAAAGAAAGATAGAGACACCTTCATACAAGGGTATATCACGACCTTATACATATTTGGAAAGCTAGAAAACATTGAAATCTATAAATCTATTATTGAAAATGGATCTATAATCAATATCATCTCAATTAGGACACTCCAACACTTGGGTTATAGTGAGACTAATTTGTCTCCCTCCACATTGACAATCTAGGGGCATATCAAAAGTGAGAAAATACTCTTGGATGAATCAAGATCAGATAATAATTTCATCACCTTTTACATAATTAAAATTTAATGGTTATAACACACCAACAATTTATTCTAAAATAATACCATGCTTGATATCTTTCTTAACATGAAATACTAATCTTTATGTAAATTGCTATATACTGTAAAAATAATATTATTTATATGTGATCACTATAAACTAGCTGTTAAATTTGAAGGTTTGAATAATAATGATAAAATTATGAAAAAAATATATACAAAGTTTTTAAAAAATGAAAATATTTTTATTAATTCATAATAAATAAATACTCAATTTTAAGTAGTCATTTTATGCTTCAAAAATACATTTTCCTCAAAAATGGGTTTTATTGCAGTTTTTATAAGGAAATTATAAATAATATCTAAATTTTTTATAATTTTTTTGAGGTAATGAATATAATTTTTAAATTATAATTTTAGTATTATATTAATGTTATTTTTTGATATTTTTTTTTAAAAATCATTTTTTATTGAATAGCGAAAAATATTATTTTTTTTGTAAAACTTTCATTTATTTTCATTAAATCAAGTAATTTAAAAGTAGAATTATGTTTTAAATTTAATATTAAAGTAAAATAAGTCTAATTTAATTATTAATAATCTAATTAATTACATAATAATCACTATTATACTTGATTTTGGTATAAGTTCATTTTTGGTATTAAAAACACTTTTATCTAAAAAATGTTCTTATGTGCACAATGTGTTTTTATCATAATTAATTAAATAAATCAATATTTATTAATGATGTTAATGAATTTAATAGATTATACAATCAATAAAATGTTTTAACATTAATTTTATAGTTTTTACTATGTATGGAATAAGAATAAATCCAGTTTTATGCTTAAAAACGAATTTAGGGAAAAAACTTCATTGTATTTTGAACACTTAATTTAAAATTAATCTCTACCACTTTTAGAAACTAAATTTGATAAAATGGATTAAATATTTGGAATAATAATTTCCATATTTTTTAATGACCCCACTTTCATTTTTGTTCATAATTAATAAAAAATAGTAAAATTTTTATTACCATAGTTAAGGTTAAAATGGGTTTACCAGGGGTTTGAACTAAGATATAAGGGTGATATTAGCATATAAAATTTTCTAAATCCTATTAGATGGAAATATTTAGATCCCATATCTTATCATATTTAAATATGAGTTATTTGGAATCATTTTTATTGAGTATGAAATTATTATATTTTACTATTTTGAAAAATAAAAAATGTATCCCCACCCTTCATTATAAAAGGAAACCACCTACCCTCTCTTATACAAACTCAAAGAGACTCTTATTATTAGGACCAATTTGAAAAAAAGTTTTTTTTAGAAGCTGTTATAAGTATGTGAAGAAATTTTTTTCTTTTGGTGTCAAAGAGAAAATAAATTAATTCACTTTATAATAGATGAATTAGACTCACCAACATAATCATATGATTGAACTAAAAATGTTTAAGAATGTTCATCAGATTAGGAAGATGTTTTCTGGAAGGAAACAGTCATCAAACTCACCTTGGGTTTGGAAAGGAATTCTGATTGTAATGAGGAAGAGTATTAGAGTCTGAATGGATTTGATGAAAATCTGATGATGCTTTACTGATCTTGGAGTTCTAATAAATAATAAGTTGTCTAGAAAAATTATAAGGCTATAATTATAAAGAAAATGGAGAGAACATGTGATACCAATCGTATTGAGGTTTGGTTGGAAAGAAAGAAGTGCTGTAAGGATGGGAAGTTATAATACTTCCAAATAAAAGTCATATGATGCTACAAAAATACCAAACATTCTTAATTTCATGATGATGTCATGATACAAGTTGGACTTTATTGAAGAATAAAGTTTATGAAGACAAGGTTTTATGGTCTTAGTTCATTGGTGTGAGATCATCGGAAATCGAATTATTTAAAAGATGGATATTTTGTTTGAAGCATGATAAGATAGAGATGCTGGTTTTTAGTGTGACCCATAATCCACAAGATATAAATCTTTAGAGAAAGAAGTTGGAGTGTATCATAATTATAAAAGGAAATAAGTAACTAAAGTTAAATCTGTTGATACCATCTCATCAAACTCAGTTTTCCACCGATCATATAATTAATGATGAAACCTATCATCAGATATAGTGATGATTATAGAAGTAAATAAGAGGCATAAAAGTTTGTTGATGAAGAAAATAAGTGAAGTTTATTGGGAACGATGCATGTAAGAAAGTCAGGGATTGATTGATAATGTAATCAACCCTTTTTATTATGATGAATTGTTGGTTGTTTTCAATTTGGTAAAAAAAAATAAAATAAATCCAATATGTTTTTATTAATTAGGTTAAGATTCATCAGAGTGGAGCTAACACTGATTCAATAGAGGAAGACAGAGGTCGATCCATCTGACATAGGCTAACACCGATAACATCATCAGACGTGGAATCACTGGTCTGAGGTTAATAAGAAAAAGGAGAACTACTTAATGTAGTTATGAAAGAGTTTTCAAGGGGATATTGAAGTTTTAAGAGTTTAGAAAATATGTTTTTCAAAGAATTTTGAAGCTGGTGCTGAAGAATTTCTAAGGAACTGTTGACATCTTTAGAAGTTTTCACTATTTTTATGGAAGAAAGGTTTCAATGTCTTATTTTTATTAGTTGGTACGAAGCATTGTAATGAGAATATTATTTTTCAATTGGTGTGGAGAAATATAATGAAGAATATACCATTCTCATCATAATAAGGAAATTATAATAAAAATCAAAATCATACTGAAGATTGTAAATAAATCCTAAAGTGATTTGAAGTTATGAGAATATTAGAGAAGGTTCGATAAGAAATGAGAAGAGTTAATAAGCATTGAAGAAGTCTAATATAGATCCAAGATTTAATGAAATTTGAATATTTGGGAAATCTAGTTAAGAAGGAATTTTTTTCAGAATCCCAACTAAATTTTTTTTGAAACAACTATAAATAGAGGTAAGTACATTGTACTTTCTAATATAAGTACTATTTAAAAGGTGTAGAGAGAAAGTGGAGTGCAAAAAGTTTCTAGTGAGAAGGATTTTCTAGATTGAGATTTCTTGAGGAAGTTTTCTAAACTGAATAAGAAGAAAAAGAAAGTAGATCATATTATAAGTTTCTTAGATCAGACTGGGCCATCAGATAGGGCAATCATATTGGGATTTCTGGACTGAGAGAGAAGTATTTTAGATTTATTTCAGTGATATTCTGGCAGAGTTTTATTATTTGAATGAGCAACCAGACTGGAGAATCGGACTGGGAATTAGACTAAGTATAATTATGAAGTCTAGAGAAGTTCTTAACTATTATTATTTAGGAAAGTGAATAATTTTTTTGAGGATCATATTTGTGAAATTTGACAATGCATCACATTAAAATATTTTGAATCAACTGGTGAATTTTTCTTATCTTGTTGCACAAATTGTGTTATATCATTTTATGCTACTTTAATCACATGCACTATTGTATTGATCATAGTGCTACATAAGTGTAAAGGAATATCCTACTTATTGTATCAATACGAAAGGATTGTTTTATAGTGGATTGTGTGGTATTGGATTTTTTTTGAACCATACCAAGGACATAACTACTCTTGTTGAGTAGTGAACCTTGTAAATTATTATGTTCCTATAAACGTGTAATTGTTTTGTTTTTTAGAAAAGTCATAACTCGTTAACATGAGGTGAATTTTTTTTCAAAAGAAATGAAACTTAAAAGAAAAATATATCACTGATTCACCCCTCCCCCTGTCAGTGATACTTAGATATTGTATGGGTAATTTCAATCGGTATCAGAGTGAAGGCTCCCTTCATTTACTCTTTGTTGAAGCTTTTGATGAGAAGTTGTGATAGAGAATCTAAATTGTGTGAAAAATAATGGAATTATAGTATTATATGGTAATAACTATAATATCTAGGAAGATATAATGTTTCCTTATCTTATGTCTCTTGGGTATGATGTTTTTGAAGCTATAAAAAATGTATTTCTTCATATTAATGAAAAAGTTCCTCTCACATTTGCTGACAAGAAGAATCTTGAGAATAATAGAATATCTAAGAATGATTTACTATTATCACTTTATGAAAGTTATTTTTTAAGATCTAAGGGTGTTTCCACCACCAATGTTATATGGGAAAACCTGAAAAAAAATTATGAAGGAAATAAAAAATTGAAGAAGGAAA
This sequence comes from Viscum album, assembly GCA_963277665.1. Classification (NCBI taxonomy): domain Eukaryota; kingdom Viridiplantae; phylum Streptophyta; class Magnoliopsida; order Santalales; family Viscaceae; genus Viscum; species Viscum album. The sequence goes on from OY728119.1 coordinate 1,307,979,883, forward strand.
AGTTACAAATTTGGAGGATGAAGTATGAATATCTCATGATGGGTGAGTATGAATATATTAGTGACTTCTTTACCAGGTTGAATGACATTTTTATTAGTATTATATGTCTTGGTTAAAGGTTGAAAGATTCTACTGTTGTGGAAAAGAGCTTGATAATTATTCCTAACAAGTTTGATGCTAAAGTTTCCTTATTGTAAGATAGAGATCTAAAAACATTACATATGGATGATTTTCATAGTATTCTCATTACTTATAAAATGAGAAGGGAAAAATCTATTAAAATAAAAAAAGTTGATAGAGAAATGTCCTTCAAGGATGCTAAGAAAAGAAAGTCTAAAAATGTTCCTGAAGAAGAATAAGTTGCTGGCTCTGATTCCAAAAATGTGGTATGTAAAAATCTTGATGAGTTTTTATCCTTATTTTTTAAAAATGTGAAAAGTTGTACAAGAAAGTATAAAGGGAAACATCCCTTAAAATTCTTTGAATGTGGATATATTGGGCACTTTTCTATAAATTTCCCCTAAATAAAGAAAGAAGAGGATAGTGATGAAGATTAAAGAAGGCCAAGAATATCATGGAAGAAACTAGGTGATAAGGCCAAATATTATTTCAAAGGGAAAGATAGAAAATTATCTAAATCAAAAAGGTAAAGAATTTTATCTAAAATTATGAAGAAGAATATAGTGAATTTGAATTCAAAAATTCTACTGAAAAGGTTGAAGAGAATACTTTAATTGAAATAGTTAACAATGAAGAGTTCGAAAGTAGTATTTCTGAAGAAGAAGAAAATCAATTAAAACTTCATCTAAAGGAAGAATTAAAAGAATGTCTGAGAAATATTGGAAGTCCTGAGAAAGAAATCAAGAAATTAAAAAAATTAAAATTCTTCAACAAACAATTAAGAATTTTTTTCTAAAGAAAAAGTTAATCTACCGGAAGAGATTGATGAATTGAATAAATATATTGAAAAAGAAAAGAATCAGAATAAACATATGGAAGTAAATTTTAATGAAAAAGAAGAAGATTTAGAACTTGTCCAACAAAAAATTTATAAAGTTGAATAGAGGTTTACAAGTTTCAATATTTCTATATTTGAAGTTGGTGAAAGCTCTAGAAAGGGTAAACCTGAGAAGGATCAAAAGTTACCTTCAAATATTGAGAAAAAATTTTAAATTGTTTTAGATATTAATAAATTTGGAAAATTTATTTATGTGGCCAAAACCAACAAAGTGGAGAAGTTAGAAGTTTCTAAAAATCATGAGTACAAAAAATTTCTATTACTTCTGGTTCTGATAAGGCTAAAAATAAAACTGAGCTAAAAAATAATATTTTGGATGATAATAGAAAGGTTGATGGCCAACAATGTTCTGATAAGAAAGATAAGAAGGTTGCTAAGAAACACGCTCACAACTCCATACATTATGAAAGTTTCATAGGAAAATATTATTTCTATGGATATTTCTAGTATTGTGATGGATTTAGATGCATGACAAATATGTTTTTGTTTAATCAATAATATTACAACTATTCCACAAATTACAAAAGGAAAAGTTTGTGGGAGATTCAATCTCTCAAAGAAAGAAGTTTGAGAAGGTTTTTTTGAATAAAACTAATAAGGATAGTGTAAAAGTAGAAAATAGGTTTCAACCCATGGAAACTATTTGTGAATGATGTGAACAACTTGGACATCTTGTAAAAGTAAGTCTTTTTTTGTTACCAGCACAACATAAGTTTCTTAACAATTCTCAGAATCCAATTGTAAAGAAAGATAAAGGGAAGTAAAACAATCTTATTATGGAAACCAATTTCAAAGATAAAAAAGTAGAATGAAATTGGATCTTGGATAGTGGGTTTTCTTCTCATATGATGGGAGACTTAAATTTTTTGAAGAATGTGAAAGACTTCAAATAAGTAATAGTGCCATTTGGAAATGACAAATCTCTCAGAATCAAAGGCATTGGATCAACCATCACTAGGGAAGAAAATTTGAAATCTAAAAAATATCCGTTTTTTGATGGGTTGAAACACAAATTTATAAGTGTTTCACAACCTTCTAACTGTTTCACAACTTTTTGATAAAGGGAAAATATTTTTTTTCATAAAATAAGGGTTTTTTTTGTGAAAATAGAGGAAGATTGAAAGTTAGTTACAAGAGGCCAACATACAAAAGGGAACTTATTTCAAGTTGGTGAGGTTCAAAATTATTTTTACTTAGTTATGGGGGAATAGAATCAATTATGGAATAAAAGTTTGTGGTACATGTGTTAGATAAATGTGAAAAAGTTATTAAAGTAATATAATGTTCATGGAATTCCCGATATATCAAGTTAAAGATATTGGTGTTTCAGTATTTTTCAGAAAGAAAATATTACAAACCCTGTGCATAAGAAAGTCAAAATTTGTTCAAAAAAACCCCTGGAACTTATTCATTTTGATATCTGTGGGACAATGAGAAAAAAATCAACTCATGAATATAAGTACTTCATTACCTTCATTGATGAATTTACTTGCATTACTTATGTTATGTATATGAAACATGATTTATATGCTCTAACTTTTTTTAAAAGTTTTAAGAGAAAATATGAGAAGTAATGTGATTATTCAGTAAAGAAGTTGAGAATAGACAATAGTGGTGAATAAAAGAATTAATAACTTGAAAGTTATCTTGATAAACATGGAATTAAGCATGAGTTTAGTACACCATAAAATCCTCAACAAAATGGTGTTGTTGAGAGGAAGAATAGAAGTTTGGTTGAAATGGGAAGAACTATGTCACTTGTTCATGGTCTCTCTCATTACTTTTAGAGGCAAGCCATGTGAAATTCCATTTATATTTAGAACTGATGTTTCTAAAAGCCAAGTTTTAATATGAATCCTTATGAAATGTTTTATGATAAAACTCTAAGTTTGAAACACTTAATAGTTTTTAGGAGTCCATGAATCATAAAGAAGAAAGGTGGAAACCTTTGAAAGTTTGAAAAGATATGTGAAGATGAAATTTTTTCTTAGCTATGCTTCAGAAGGAAGAGGATATACATGTTTTAAAAAATAAATAGGAAGATTAGTTGACTATATTGATGTGAAAGTTTTTGAAAAAGTTGAGGAAGATGTTAAATAGACTCAGGAAGATAAGGAAGATGAACATAGTGGAATAATTTTTGCTAACAATTGTAATAAGGATGCTAAAAATGTTAATAATACTCAAAAAGAATAATCCGACTCATCTATTTCAAGTGATGAGGAAGAATCTTGAAAATATCATCCTAGGATAAGGAAGGAAGTGAAATCTCAAAACATAATTGGTGATTAACATCAGATAGTTCAAACAATAAGAACATCAAAACTATTACACATATTTCCTTGTATTAAAAAGTTGAGATGAAATATGTGAATGAAATGTTTAAGCATTTATAATGGGTTTAGGATACAAATGAAGAGATAGATCATATATAAAATAATGATACTTGGAAAATCATACCTAAATCAAATAAAAAAATATTATCGGTACAAAGTGGGTTTTCTAGAACAAGTTGAATGAAGATAGTGAACTGATAAGAAGTAAAGAAATATTATTGTGAAAAGGTTACTTACAAATTGAAGGCATTGATTTTGATGAAACTCTTTCTCTTATTGAAAGGTTGTGAACTATCATAATATTTCTTTCTATTATTGCACAATAAAGGTACAAAATTTTTCATATGGATGTGAAATTATAATTCTTGAATGGTGATCTTGATGGGAAAGTTTATATTAAAAAAATATGTGGATTTATCCTTGGAAAGGAAAATTTATGTGTTAAAGTTGAAGAAATCCTTATATGGGATAAAACAAGAACTGAGGGAATATTATTCTAAATTGGATATTTTCTTGAGGAAGATGAGTTTTAAGAAATGGAGAGTTGATAGTAATTTGTACATCAAATAAATTTAGAAGTTTTCCCTCATTGTAATTGTTTATATTGATGAAATTATCTTTTCTAGAAATGATGAAAGAAATTTTGAAATATTTTATTAAGAAATGAAACTATTTTTTGAGATTTCTATATTGGGTGAAATGAAACACTTTCTTGGGTTAAAAATTTCACAAAAGAAGAAAAATATATTTCTTTCCCAATAAATGTATGCTAAGGAACTTCTTAATAATTTTTACATGGAAAATTAGAAACCTATTTTCACACTAATTTTAGTGGGAACCAAGTTTAAAAAAGATGAATAAGGAAAAAAAGTTGACTCTAAAGAGTTTCAAAAGCTTATTGGAATTATTTTGTATTTGACTGCCTCAAGAACCAACATTTTTTATATTGTTACCTTGTATTCAAGATTTTAGAATGCTCTAAAATAATCACATCTATTGGTTAGAAAAGTAATTATCAGATATATCAAAGGCATAATACATTTTGGAATCAGGTATGATAGATTAGAAATTATTTACTTGTTTGGGTATTCAGATAATGATTGGGCAGGAAATGTTGATGACTAAAGATCCACATATGGTCGAGTTTTATTTATGGGAAATTTTTTTGTTTGTTGGAATGAAAAGAAAAAAAATTCAATAAATCTTATTACGAATGAAGCTAAGTTTGTTTCTGCCACTCAAGATGCTACCCAAATTATATGGATGATGACTCAGTTAGAAGACTTATTTGTTGAAGTCAAGTTACCCTTAATCTTGTGTTGTGATAATAAATGTTCCATAGAAATTTGGTACAATATTATCATTTAAAACATATTTTCATCAAATACCACTTCATTAAAGAGCATGGGGATAAAAATTAATTAAAGCTGGAGTATGTTCCTATATTAGAAAAAGTTTCTAAATTTTTCAAAAAACCTTTATCAAATGAATATTTTTACAAACTAAGGTTGAAAATGGGCATCTAAACTCTTTCTCCTCTAGTATTATGTATGTTTTATTTTCCTTTTTCTTATATTTTCTTTGGATAATGTTTTCAATGGGAGAATTATTTCACAAATCTATCCATTTTTATGTGCTAAAACTTTTAAGGAAGCATGTATGTAGGGGGAGTTGTGGGTAAGATATGAATCTAACATGTAAACATGTGAAATATTCTAATAATTTGTGGTTTTAGGGAAATTTTATTTTCAAGAAAGTATATGAAGTGAAGAAATGCGTGAAGAAAGGTTTAAGAAGTTTCATGAGTCACTACTTTGGACATCATGGTTTTGCTGTCAATGATTATTTTTTCCTACAGTGACTTAGATCATATAGGATTAGAATTGTTGATAAATAATCAATATCTCGAGGTTACAAAGTTTAGTGATTTTTTAACCTTGGTTGAGAACAAAATTTAAAGGGGTATATTTTTGGGACCAAGTTGGCTAGAAGTTGTTTTTTGAAGATAGAAGAATTTTGGGAAGAAAGTGTTTTCTTTTGTTGTCGAAGAGAAAATAAATCAATTCACCTTGTAATAGTTTAATGATTGGAATCACCATCTTAACCAGTGAATTAGACTCAAAATGTTTAAGAATTTCTATTGGATTGGAACGATGTTTTCTAGAAGGAAAGGGTCATCAAACTCACCTTGGGTCCAGAAAGGAATTCTGATCGTAATGAGGAAGAGTATTGAAGTCTAAATGGATTTAATGAAAATATGATGATGCTTTATTGATATTGGAGTTCTCATAAATCATAATTTTTCTTGAAAAATTATGGTCCTATAATTATGAAGAAAAAGGGAATAATAAGTTCCTCCAATCATAATGAGGTTTTTTTGAAAGTAAGAAGTGCTGGAAGGATGGGAAGTTACAATAATTTTTAATGAAATTCAAACAATGATATGATAATCCCAAACATTATTAATGTCATAAAGAAGTAATAATACAATATAAAGTTTTTTGATGAATAAAGTTCATAAAGATAAATCTTTTTGTTCTCAGTTCATCAGTGTGAGATCATTGGACACAAAATTGTTTGAAAGATGGATGTTTTTTTTTGAAACATGAAAAGGTGGAGGTGATGGTTTTTACTCAGACCAAAAATATACAAGATATAAATATTTGAATAAATAAATTGGAGTGTATCATAATCATAAAAGGAAATAATTTACTGAAGTTGAAGTTTCTCATACTGGTTCATCGGAATTGGTGTGCCACCAACCATCAAATTAATGCTGAAACCAATAATCAGATATAATGAAGATTACAAAAGTTAATTGGAGGAAGAAAAGTTTTTTGAAGAAGAAAATAAGTGATTTTTTTTGGGCATGATGTGTGGAATAAATTTTGAGACTGATAAAAAATGTATTCAACCTTTTTCATCAGGATGGATTATTGGTTATTTTCAATTGGGTCAAGAAAAGGAAAATAACTCCAATATGTTTTCATCAATTGGGTTAAGAGTCATCATACTGGAGTTGACATCGATTCACTAGAGGAAGATAGAGGCCAATCCATTTAATATAGTCTAACACTGATAACATCTTTTCACACAGAATCATCAGTCCTAGGTAAATAAGAAAAAGTATAACTATTTAATATAGTTATAAAATAGTTGTCAAGGGGATTTTTAAGTCTTAAGAGTTTAGAAAATATGTTTTTCAAAGAAGTTTGAAGCCGGTGCTGAAGTGTTTCCAAGGAAGTGATATCATCTTTAGAAGTTTCCACTATGTTTATATAAAAATGGTTTCAATTTCTTATTTTTATTAGTTGTTATAGAGCGTCATAATGGGGAGATTTTTTTTCAATTAGTGAGGAGAAACATAATGAATAACTTTCCATTCTCATCATAATAAGAAAATCAGAATGAAAATCAGAATCATATTGAAGATTGTAAAGAAATTATAAAGTGAGATAAAGTTGTGATAATATTTGAGAAGAAACAAGAAGAGTTAATAAGCATTAAATAATTCAAAGATAGATCCAAGATTTAAGAAAATTTGAAGATTTGGAAAATTTGGTTAAGCGGTATTTTTTTTTCATAATACTTCCTAAACTATTTTTGGAACACCTATAAATAGAGGGAAGTACATTGTAATTTATAACATAAGTAATGTTCACAATGTCTATAGAGAAGGAATAACACTAAAAGTTTATAGTGAGAAGGAGTTTCTAGATTGAGCTTACTTTAGGAAGTTTTCTAGGCTAAAGAAGAAGAAGGAGATCATATTTTGAGTTTCTCAGATCAGATTGGGCCATCAAATAGAGCAATCAAATTGGGATTTTTGGACTACGACATAAGTAGTTCAGATTTGTTTCAATGATATTATAATAGAGTTTTATTATTGGAGAAAGAAATTATACTGGATAATTGGACTGAGTATCATTATAAATCCCAAACAAGTTATTACCTATTGCTGGGTAGGAAAGTAAAGAATTATTTTGAATATCATATTTGTGAAAGTTGATAAGGCTACACAATAATATGTTTTGAAGAAACTGGTGAAATTTTCTTTACTTATTACACAAATTATATTACATCATTTTATGCTACTTGAATCACATGCAATTTTTTATTTATCATAGTGATACATAAGTGTGAGGGCATATCCTACTTGTTTTATCTATATAAAAGGATTTTTTTAGTAGATTGTGTGGTATTGGATTGTTTATGAACCATACCAAGGATGTAGATACTATTATTGATTAGTGAAACTTGTAAATTATTGTGTTCCTATGAAATTGTGATTGTTTTATTTTTCAAAAAATTCATAACTCTTTAACAGGAGGTGAAGTTTTTTTCAAAAGGAGGGAAACTTAAAATAAAAAGATATTACTGATTCACCCCTCCTCTATCAGTGATACTTAGATCCTAGATACGTAATATCACTTATCTCATCCAATACCAACAAAAATAATTTCCTAACATCCCTCACTAAGCCATATATATTCTTTCTTGATCATAATACCATCCTTTTATGGTTTAAAGTGTAAGCTAAAAAAGGTCTCTCAACGAAGAGGTATAACTCTTAACCGAGTACTTTCAATTTTATTTATTCTTACACCTTATCTAAATATATGGTACCCATTATAAAATGATAGTTCAATATATTCAATATAATTAATTATTATTACGATGATGGATCAACTAATTTATACCACCTTTCCATCAAATGGGAAATGAAAGTATCACTCGTGCGTATGTATAAACTATCGGCTTCGTGAAACAATATGAATCATTTTCCATCACCATATTTCATGAATAGTTTTTATGATGTATTTAATGTTTATATATGATATTTGTGACATAATTATGGTTCTATAATTATAATATATTATCTACCTTCTTACTATCCCCTCCATTGGGAAATGATAACATCACTCATGCGTATGTGTGGACTACTAGATCCATGAAGTGATGTGATTCTTTATTCATTTATGCTTTAAATGGATAGTAAAAAGGATATATTTAATAAATATATATTAAATTTATGATATAATAACGATTATATAAATGTAAATTATTTTTTAACTTTCTCTCATTCCATCCATTAAAAAGTGGAAACATCACTCGGGCATACGTACAAACTACCGTATCTATGAAGTGATGTAATTTATTTTTCATCACCAATTTATATGAATGGTTATAAAACTATATATAATGATTTAATATTATATTTATGAAATTATTAAGATTATATAGATAATGGAACCACTATTAAATTACATATATTATAACTTTTAAACCCAAACTTTTATGAGAAACAAAACAATTAACACTCAAAAACAATGATTTTAATGAGGAATTATTAATAAATGTCTGTTTAAATGTTATAAGAGGATAATATATGATATTATAAGTATGTAAATTGTTTTGGTATAGAATTATAATAAATTTAAATTTATTATACAAGATTTAAGAGTACTTATGAAGCATGTCAAGCATGAAGTAAGAGTTCTTCATCTCAATTTTGTTCTGTTGAGAAATGTTTGATGTCATACAACTATTTATACTTATGAGGTGTATATATAGATCCTTTAAAATGTTATATCCTGGATAATTATTAATTCATGTTTTTTAAAATTAAAAATTAAATTATTTCAACCAAAGTATTTTGGTTTAAAATTGACCAAATCCGTAAGGGTTTCACGTCTTAAATTGTCTTATTTGGGACTTATATTATGTTATACACCTATATTATTTTATGAGGTGTATATACTACCCCTTTGATATATTTTATCATGAATATAATTATTTTAATGGTATTTAAATTTTTATTTTATGTTATTCATTTCTTGAGAATTATGAATCAAAAATCACCAAAGTGATAAGGGATTTATGTTTCATTCTCATTTTAATAAGGATTGTTTGTGCTTGAAATTAAATTGGGGTAAATTAAATTATCCTTATCTAATAAACAAATTTAATTTTATTATAATTTTTTTATTTCTTTATAATACATGTTTTCGTTTAATTTTCTTCTCTTTAAGTACTCAATAGAAAAAAATAATGTTTATAAGGAAAACTAAATTTATTTCTCTCTTTGATCAAATTTCATATCTATTTTTTACAAAATAATATCAAGAATATTTTTACTAATATCCAAGTATTTTTTAAATTCATTTTTACCCATGTTTTACTTTTTATAAAAATATTTAAAAATAATATTCTTGTCAATTTCCAAACAAGGTACTTTTTACTAAAGGATTGAACATAATCTTTGTTTTAATGATTATTACATAAATAGAATTTATCACCATCATGAGTGATAAATTATTTGAATATTACTTTAAAAGTTACCATGTTTATTTTTAGAGAAAAACTTTTCCTTAATATTTAGTAATTTTCTAGATTTTAAATAAGTTATTTCAGAATGAAAAGAGTATTTTCCTCAAGAAGTATTCCAGTCATCTTTTAAAGGAATTTTTTTATCTATGATAACAACCTTTGATGTTTCATATGATTCACTAGGGATATGATTCTATGATACCATAAATATTATTTATCTATATGATTAATTATTATGATGATGAAACCCATTTTCTTTTCCATGGGTTAAGTTATTCTGAAATGATAAATGTTTTCATGATCTTGTAGTGTACATATGAATGGATAATGATTATATAATGAGTGGTTCTATTATAGACCTCAAATTAATTGGGTAAAGATTAATGTTTAATGAGCTAAAAGGGTACATGATAGGTTATCCGAATACCAAAATAGGGTACATGAGATGTTATCCCAATCCCAAAAAATAGGGTACATGGGAGGTTATCCCAAGAATGATGCAGGTACATGAGTGGTTAGCCCATTCCTAACATGTGATGAATGTCATGGTGAGTATACTTGATATAAGGTTTATATGATTATAATTATACCACACTTTATGACACTCTTTTATGATATGAAATTATTCTAATGTTATTCACTCATATATCATGTTATTTGATTCCTTTATGATTTATCTCTTATGAACAGTCATGATTTATGCCATGACTCATGTTTATGATCTATGATTTGATGGGTATGGTTTTCAAATGTTAATCTCATGTTCTCATACCCTTATTCTCCTGTTATTTTTAAATTATCATTGATATCTCCCTTATTTACCCTTATTGAACATCTAAGATCACCCTTTATTATGATTTCTTTTCCAAAGGATATGAAGAAAGTTTTTAAGTGTAATATGTCTAAGAAGTGTTCTAGTTATGAAGAACTAAGTGGGAAATATGTAGATATACCAGTTGTTTTTTGTATTCATGTTTCCAAAGACACTAAACCTTTATGGTTTTGGCATGGATCATAATGTTATGTTATGAATATTAATCTAAAATGATGTAATATTTATATATGAAAAGTATGGGTCACTATAATTGGTATTAAAGTAAGGTTTAATTATTTTTATAAACTAGGAGGAGAAAAATTTATTGAGAACCCTTAGGATAAGCTTATATACAAGAGAACATCCTAAGTTACAGTAAATAAAGGAGTGTGGTTTTCTTAAAAAATACATCCCTGTCTAGATAATATAAAGTGGATGTGACTATAACATAGATACATCTAGGGGTAAAAAATATAAATATGGTATATTGGGTATTAAATCGATTATCACCGATGCATAATGAGTGGGACTAAGACTGAATACCTGACTGGACACTCTTGGGGGATATGCGTGGGTTAATTTACATTTTCTTTATAAAGCATTATGAATTATTTGAATAGATTATAACCAAGGATAGACTAGGTTAAACCTAAAGTTTCATAGACTTAAAATAAGGTTCATTATTTAGGAATCCTATAAATTATTTTCATGATTATATGATTTATCAATACGATTATTATTTCTCACACTACGCTTTTTGGTTTTATTCAATGGATGGAACTAAACTGATTCATGTTAACACTAAATTTGATGGATAATGGAATGATTTTACTTATGATAAACCAAATAAAATAGTAGCTGGAATGTGAAAGCTGGTGATTATGCCTAATAATCTATCCTATTATACGATTAACAACCTCAACTTGGTTGAGTTTCCTAACACACACACTACAAAAAAATGGGGTGATTAGAAGGGGTTATAACCCCTTTTAAACAAATTAGCGACGATTACTTATAACCACTGGTAATGTACCCGCCTACTCTGATTAGGGGTTGTTTTGGGTAAGTTCTGGTAAAATAACCCTGAATTTAGCAGCGGCTAGATTAGAGGGAGTTTTAACCCCCACTAATTTGTGACACCCAGACACCCCCATGACCTGCTCAGACTGACTCATAGACACCCCCCTGTGACACTTCATACATACCCGCAGACACCCCATGTAACACTGAAACACCCCTTGAGACAGCCCGGATAGACCCACCCCATGTAACACCCCGGACAAACCCACACCATGTAACACATCGGGTAGACTTGAAGACACCCACCAGACACCCTTAGACCCCCCAAGAATGCCCCCAAACAACCCCCCACCCATGAAAAGCACGCCCCCAGACTACTCGCACCCCTAGTACCAAGACTTTTCCACCGCTGGCCTCAGTGTGCATAGCGCACTTGTTCACCGATGGGAAATAGAGTAAAAAATTCGTCATGTGCTGGGATTCGAAGCCACGACCTTCCATAACAAACCCTGTACCCTAACCACTGAGGTAGTTCAACTTTTTATTTTAATATACAATCCAATATATTTAGTTAGATAAATGAAATTTATAGAATATATATATATATATATATATATATTTGTCTATACAAATTTAAATAATATAATATATTTGTATTTGTGTATAATATATAATATATTTTCATAATATATATATATATATATATTATATTCATGAATATATAATATATATAAATAATTATATTTACACATATAAATATATATTTATACATATATTTATAAATACAATTATATATGTGTGTGTGTGTGTGTATTTATATATTTATATAATATTTACATATATAATATAATTATAATATATATATATATATATTTATATCATTATCTTTATATACTTATATATATGTATGTGTGTGTAATAATAATAGCATTAATTATTAATTTTTTTATTATGACACCTATTTTTTAAACTACAAATTATTTGTTGGTTTGATAATTACTATAAATTTATATGTTTTATGATTTATATTATAAATATATTATATTAAATACATTTATATTATATATTTATATATGTAATTATATACATTTATATTATATCATGCACACACACACACACAAAATAAAATACATTTATATAATTGGAAATATATCATATAATTAAATGATATATATATATTTACTAAATTAAATTATAATTAATATGACGTACTACAATATATATAAAATAATTATATAATATATATAAATTTATATATAATAAATATTTTATAATATAATATATATATTATATATACATATATTCAATTGTTTCTATATAATATATATTTGTATACATAATATAGTATAAATGTATTTATACATAAATATACAATAAATATGTATTTAATATAATATATGTATAATATAAATCATAATATAAATTAATAGTACTTTTTAAAGCCATTTATAAATTTTATATATTTGAATAAATATATTTATAATTTAATTTATATTATGTATACCAATATTTATATTTTTATACATTTTTATTTATATGTATGAGTATTTATTTAAAGTATTTATATAATGTATTTATATATATATGTTTATAATGCATTTAAATACATTTATATAATGTTTTTATGTAATATATGTATACACATATATGCAAACACACATATATATTATAGAATTTGAATTTATATGATATTTATTTTAAAGAATAAATAAAAATTTAGACAGGGTTAAAAAACCCTCTAATCGAAGGGATTAATGGCACAGTTTATGAACCACCTCTAATTTCATGAATTAGAGTGGTTTTAAAACCCTTTAAAATCTAACCAAACATATAGTGACACTAATAATTAAATTTTCAATTGTTTTGAAATAATCTATAATAAAATCATACAAAATATTCAAAAAATAATGCTAAAAAAATTAGTGGGGGATATGAACCCCCTCTAAATTCGATGATTAGAGGGGGTTATGCATAACCCCTTCTAAAAAACCATCTCTAATCTTCTGTTTTTATTATAGTGACATAATAATATAAAAATAGAGTTTCATGGGAGTTCAATTGATGATGTCTATGGAGGTAAGAAGATTTACTTTCCTATATATCAAGTATGTGGGAATAAGCACCCAAATAAATGTATTAAAGGAAAGATAAAATGTTTTATGTGTAGAAAATAAGAGAATAGAAAAAATAATTTTTATGGAAAAATGAAGATCTATATGGTGAGAAATGAAGTTCATCCTAAGATACTATTTATAGTTCAATGTCTTATTTGTGGGGAGCTTGTGAATTATCTGTGTTAATACCCTAATCTAAGGGTAAACACCTAGACCAAGGAAATGCCAATGCTATGACCATCATTAAAGTGGAATGAATGAAGTGTTTATGTATTGGGATTTGATAATTATATTATAGACATGTTTTATCAATGATATTATGGTGATAAGAATCATGAATCATATAAGGACTATTTTAAGGTTTGTAATCATATGTTGAATGGTACTAATAAACTAGAAAAGTGATTTAGTGGTAAGGGGATATTTTATGGAAAAAGCATGATTGAGAGATAAATAACCCTTAGTATATTCTTTATGTTGAGATAATAATGTTTAGTTGTAATAAATATATGATTAATATTGATAAATTAAACTAGATAATATTTATTACCTTGGAATTGATTAGTTATTTGATGACAAAGTGGTTTATGTAAAATTTAATGAAGATTACTATATTTTTGGATTTATGGAATATATTCGATAGTCTATGATTTTATTTAAGGAATAAGGATATATTTAATTTTTGGAAGCATATATATTTTCATTATGGTTTTATACTAATTAAGGTTATTATAATGTTTTGGGAGAATATATGACCAAGTTATTCACATGTTTATTATGTGACATTATGAACTAATTTATACTATTTGGTGATTAAATTTAAGTTGAATTTGGAAATTTAGTGATATTATTTCTAAATTTTTGGGGTTGAAATTGGTCAGACATATTTTGGAGGAACCTTATGTTTAAATACATATGGAATGGTTTAAGTTGAATATTGGGTTCTATTGTTAAGGTTTTATAGATCAATGTATTATTTAATCATATGAATATTTATCCCTATTGGGTAAGTTTTTCTAAGCATTTTGGATTTGGTAAATATATAGAGATATGAGAAATAAATTTTCATTATTTTATGAATATTATGATCTATTAAAAGTTAATTTTAGTGACTCATACATGAAAAAATCTTCTTGAATGATCAATTATTGGAGTAATAGATGAGAATATAAGTGAAAATTTATTGAATCATAACCAAAGTATGAAATTGTGCTTATGAGTAGTTTAATTAACTTTTTTTACTTGTGAGGGGGGGTGAAACTATTATTATTAAATGGAAATAAATAAATGAGTATTTTTTTTATTATATTTTATGGTAAATGAATCCCTTAAATTTATGGAAAATAACTTTAAATAAAAATGTTATTATTCTACCTCTATTTTTGATGATTTGATGGTCTTTTTACCCCCACCAATTTATGGTTTTGTGGGCATTAAATTTCTCATGATCAAGTACTATATCACTATGTTATTCCTAAAATATTATTTTTATCATATATATATATATATATTCACTTCCCACTAATTTTCTCCTTATCCGGGAACTCTATTATGTGTTATTTTAGGTAACCTTTATATTTCTTTCTTCCCCTTTTCAACGGAAGTTCTATTATTCCTTTTTATAATGTGGGTTTTCAATAAAGGTATTTTAAAAAATTTAACCCTTGTTTAATAAGATAAAAACTGTGAGGATGAAATTTTTTTAAGAGGGGGATAATATAACAACCCAAAAATTTAGTTTAAAATAATACTATGCTCAATAGAATTCTTAACACATAATACTAAGCTATAAGAGGAATGCGATATACAATAAACATAATATTATTTAAATACTTCCATTATAACCTAGTTGTTAAATTGGAATGTATGAAAAATAATAACCAAATTATAAAAAATATGTATAAAGGTTTTAAATAATAAAAATTTATTGATTTATGTATAATAAATAAGTACTCAATTTTAAATAAAGTCATTTTACTCTTAAAAAATATGCATTCTTCAAAAATAGTTATTATTGTATTTTGCGCTTGAAAATTATAATTAATTTCTACCATTTTTATAAAATTTATTTGTGTTAATTAATATCATTTTTGAAAGTATCATTTCAATATCATCTTAAAGTGATTTTTTGATATTTTTCTAAAAAATTTATTTTTCAGTGAATAGTGGAAAATACATATTTTTGTAAATTTTTTATTTATTCACATTAAATCAAGTAATTAAAAAGTCTCATTTATGATTTAAATTTTATCTTAAAGTAAAATTTTAATCATTTAATTAATAACAGTCTAATTAATTATATATGAATCATCATTATACTTGATTTTGGTATAAGTTCATTTTTATGCTTGAAAACACTTTTTTTAAAACAGTTTTTATGTGTGCAATGTGTTTATATATTAATTAATTAAATAGATAAATATTAATTAATTATATTAATGAAACTTATATATTATATATTTAATCATATTTTTTAACATTCATTTTATGGTTTCTACTTGGTATAGAATAATAATAAATCCAGTTTTATGCTTAAAAATGCATTTATCAAAAAATAGATTTCATTATGTTTTGCACACTTATTTTAAAATTCATTTATTAAAATTATATAAATAGAATTTGGTAAAATGTATTGAATATTTTTAATTATAATTTAAACATTTTATAGTTATACCTCTTTCATTTTTGCTCATAATGAACAGTAAAACAGTAAAAAATTTGTTAGCATAGTTAAGGTTAAAACAAGTTTACTGGAGGGGTTAAACTAATAGGTAAGGGTGATATTGATATATAAAATTATATAAATCATATTTTATAGACATATTTATACCCAATATCATCCCCACTTCAAATATGAATCATTTTAAATCATTTTCTTTGAGCATGACATTATTATATTTTAATCTTTTGAAAAATTCCATGTGTGTTCTCTCCCTCCCTTATAAAAGGAAATCAGATATCCTCTTTTATAAAAAATTAAAGAGACTATTAGATCAAAAAATACTAGAATATATACTTTATTAACATCCCTCATCATGTCATATATGTTCTATTTTGAACATAATACCATCCTTATAATGATTAAGGTGTAAGCCAAAGGAGGTCTCTTAATGAAGTAGTGTAACTCTTAACTGAGTACTTTCAATTTTATTGATTCTTCCACCTTATATAAATATATGGTAACCATTATAAAATAATTAATTCATTATATTAAATATACTTAAATTTTTATTATGATGATGTATCAACTATTTTCCACCCCCTTTCCATCAAATGGGAAATGAAAGTATCGCTCATGCGTATGTGTGGAGTACCGCCTCCATGCATCGATAAGAATCATTTTTCATAACCATATTTAATGATTGGTTATTATGATGGATTTAATGTTTATATATTATATTTATAAAAATAATTATTATTCTTTAATTATAATATATCATTTACCTTCTTACCACCCCCTACATTGGAAAATTAGAATGTCTCTCATGCGTACGTGTGGACTACCACCTCCACAAAGCGATGTGATTTGTTATTCATTTACACTTTAAATGGATGGTAAAAAGGATATATTTAATGAATATATATTATATTTATAATATAATAATTATTCTATAAAGGAGAATTATTTTTTACCTTTATTTTTTTACATCTATCGAGAAATGGAAACATTACTTGAGTGTATGTACGAACTACCATCTCCACGAAGTGATGCAAATAATTTTTCATTAGAAATTTATTTTAATGATTATAAAAATATATATAATGATTAGATATGATATTAATAAAATGATTAATATTTTTTAGATTATTTGACCATGATTAAAGTAGAAGTACCAGAACTACTGAACATAAACTTTCATGAGAAATGAAAGAAATTAACACTCAGAAACGGTGATTTTAATAGAAAATTATTAAAAAATGGTTGTTGAAATATTATAAGTAGATCATATATGATATTATAAGTATGTAAATGGTTATATTATATAATTATAATAAATTTAAATTTATTTTATAGGTGTTTAGAGTGCTTACGAAGCAAATAACACATGTTGTAAGAGCTCTTCATATAAATTTTGTTTCATTGAGACATATTTGATGTTATGAATCTATTTATGTTTATAAGGAAACTTTAATGATACTTTGAAATTTTTTATCATGGATACTTCTTAATTCTTGGTATTTAATTTAAAATTCAAATTATTTCATCCAACGTATTTTTATTCTAAAGTTACCAAAAGTGGTAAGGATTTATCATCTCAAATTGTCTTTTTTATGACATATGTTATGTTATACACCTATATTATTTTATTAGGTGTATGTGAAACACATTTGATATTTTTATCATGAATATAATTATGTTAATAGTATTTAAAGTTTCATTTTATGTTATTCCTTTCATGGGAATTATGGCTCAAAAATTCCCAAAGAGTTAAGAGATTTATGTTTCAAACTCATTTTAATAAAGATTGTTTATGATTTAATTTACATTGAGGAAAATTATATGATCATTATCTGATAAACTTATTTAATTTTATTTTAATTTGGTTATTTATGGAGAATAAATGTTTTCTTTTCATTTTCCTCTCTTTAATTACTCAAGAGGATAACAAAATGTATTTAAAGAAAATCAATTTTATTTCTTTCTTCTATCAAAAATACTTTTTATTTCATATACATGTTGTTAAAAATGATTTAGAGAATTTTTTTAATAATATAAAATTATTTTTTAAATCCATTTTTAGCCATATTTTATTTTTTATAAAAAGTTTTAATAAGATTATTCTTATCATTTTCTGAATGTGGTATTTTTACTGAAGGTATGAACACAATCGTTGTTTTAACAATTACAACATGAATGAAATTTCCCATTGTCATGACCAATAAATTATTTGAATATTACTTTATAAGTTACCACGTTTATTTTCAAAGAAACTATTTTCCTTAATATTTGGGAAATTTTTAGTTTTTAAATAAGCGATTTCAAAATGAGAAGGGTATTTTCCTCAAGAAATATTCCAGTGTTATTTTAAAAACATTTTTGATATATGATAACTGATGAGAGGGTTTTGTTGCATATCCCTCACCAATAAATTATTATTACATAAGAGTGTACCGTAGTGGCACAACCTAAGGTCGATCTCAAGGAGGCCGCTCACAACACACCAAATTTCTATTGTCACTGTTTATAACCTAACTAAAATAAAACTACTTATATACTAATATAAATGGGGGGTTGATTCTGAAAATACATTAAATATAATATATATTAATAATAAAATTAAAAACACAAAGGAAAGAAATAATACACAAATAAGTTAGTGGAGAATCGTTGTCATTCTTGGGAGATCATGGTGATAAAATCATTTGTTCTTTAAAAATATTTATTCCCAATACTCTACTAAATGTTAAGATCAACCCTATCAATCAAAAGCTTCCTGTGAATTGTTATTATCCCATACCAACCCTCCGCGTTCAAGATAATACTCCCTCGCGTCATCACTAAAATGCTACTCCACCCTGGATGCAATATTATGATGATATTGGAGAGGAAAATATTAAAATGGAAAGAAGAACTAAATAGATGTGAAAGTGGGGTGAACCATATACCAAAACCATTTCACCACTATTAAAATTCTCAGAATAAAATAGAGAGAAATATTTAGGCACAAAGAACTCAAGAACCACCACTCCCCCCTTGAACGACAACGAGTGTTAGTTCTCCACTTGCATGGAGATTAGAAGTATCATTATGGGGGAGCAAAAAATAGAAAATAAAATAGAAGAGAAATGCACAGAATAAGAAGAATAACTAAGATAGAATATAATTAAAATATAAAAAACTATTATAGATACTAAACTCCATCATCCCCCCTTGAAATAGCTATATTGTAAGAGGTAGAATATATGAAAATTTATAAAGAAAATGGATGAGAAAATATAGCTTCTAATCTGTCCTCCTGATTGATCTGAAATTTATTCCCAATAAATGGAAAAATCATAGAAATTTTCATTCATAAAGGTTGTTATGACCATTTTAGTCTAGAGCATTTAATCTGGTTAGTTGATTTTTCATATTCTACTTTTTCAACTTCCCACGCCATTATGAACTTTAATAAAGCTAAATACCACATGTAATCCTTTATTAAAGTGTATCCCCAACTTCTTTTCTATATCTATACCAAATTGGAGATTCATTGGACTGGTAAAAAAAGAGATATAATCTCAATAGTAAAAGTTTTCAAATCTATACATAGTTTTCGAGGCCCGATTTGTGAGCTAGATTTTGGCCTCAAAATGAATGATTGAGCTTTAAATCCAGAAGGATGAAATGAGACCCATGATTTAAGTAAACCTAAAAAAATTTAATTTCACAATTTCATTCATTTTAGAAGAAGTTATGTCCAAAATACATAATATAAATAAAACAATTAAATCTCAAAATTAGGCCATTTTAGTAATTATGATCAAAATTCATCTAAAACATAACAATGTGACAATTTTCCATAAAATAACACTATGGTGAAATTTAAAAAATTTAATTAAAGTATAAAATATGTGAAAATTTTGTCTTCATAACTCCCCCACACTTAACCATTTCACTCCCAGACAATCATCATATATTAAAATCATAATCCACACAAAAATCAACCTCGAGAAAACATCAATGATAATTTTTCAAAGTAAAATTACATCATTTATCCTCTATGAAAAATAATCACTCTCATTTTCATTCCTCACATTTAAAATTTTTCAACCTCATAAATCCATCCGTGTTCCAATCACAACCTACCTCACATATAATTTTATGTTACTCTTCACTCAAGAGAAATTAAATATAGAGTTATGCTCATACTTGGAAATTACATATATCACCACATGCTTGTGAAAATTATCATTTCTCCACAGTGTAAAATATGAAAATATTTTCAATCATGAGGTATTTTCTAGGTGAATTATGTGGCTTAGTGTTGGTGAGAAAATGATTGAAAATTTAAAGTTAAAAAGAGAAGGTTTTGTCTCTTAAGTACAATGCATGAATATTCAAGTGAAAACACAAGACGAACCTCACTCAAATAACCTTGAAAGTGTGAAACAAAACTCCAAACCCCCTTTTATGATGTGGAACATGAGACAATAATTGATTAAAATTAATAATATCATCCAAATTATCCTTTTTTTCCTCATTTGTTTAGCTCCATAAGGGCACAACTTTATTTTCTTTTTTTATTTTTTTTCTTAGAGAATGATCTGAAAACTGAATACAATGAATGGATGAAAATCATTACATTTATTTGAAAGAGTAAAATGATTCATAAAATGAGGTACAATGAAATATTCAAGCTCATCTCTACCTTTTTTCATCATTTGTATCAATTTTTTTGAAGGAGAACCAGATGGATTAAATAAAGAACAATGAAATAATGACTCAAGCATAATTATCTCATTATCTAGTTCCTATAATATTTACACAAACCTCAAACCACCAAAAAGTAAAAAACATCCAAAAAAAACACACGAAAGGAACTTCCCCCACACTCAAACTCGAAATATCCATGCAAAATTACCAAGAGTGCGGGTAGGTAAGGAAAAATAGGCTTTTAATGTGGCTTAAACCTATAAGGAAATTCATGGAATCTAAGAGTTAATGAAGGATATATGTAAGGGTGGATTTAAAGATAAAAATATGGTTATCCAAATATATTCCTCAATTATATCAAAAACATTCCATGAAATCCAAATCTTTGAAAGAGAAAAATTACAAATTATGGTTCTCACACACAATCTAAGTTTCCCTCAAGAATGTGTGGGTATTAGGAAAAATATTTCAAAGTGGTTCAGAATACCTCAAAGGACTGTAAAAGTGATTTGAGTCAGTGTTTCATGGTCATGGATTTAAAAAATTGGTCAAAATCATAAAAATTATTGAAAATACAATTCAATGAGAATTTTTTCACATAAAAAATCATTTAAAATAAATTTTTTCAAAAATCATTTTAATTTTCTTAAAATAAATTAATGCATGAAAAATAATCAGAATTTTTATTGAAGCTCAATAATCCTAAAAATAAGAAAAGAAAAAAGGAAAATCGCACATGAAAAACTAAGAAGGTTGATGTTCCCCCACACTTAGATTTAACTACCCCTCATTTTAGTATAATAAAAATAAATGCAAGGTCTGAAAAAAAGGAAAGGAAAGATACAACCTGACATTATTTTTCAGTGGAAACTTTGAGATCAGCTCCTAGCTGCTACCAATTCTTCATGGAAATAAAGAAAAATGTATAAGAAAAATAAATAAAAATAAAGATTCAGGGAAAATAGGATAAAACATGGTTTAGACCCCCATGTGGGTGATAGGATTTTACTGCCCCTAATCAGGTAGTTGTAGTGGTTTAACCCCAATCAGATGGTGGGTGTGTTTTTATTGTGATGAACCACCCCATGTGACTTTTCCTAGTGTCAATGAGTAGACACCGAGAATGGAGAACCCATAAGAAGATAAGAAAATTACCAACTCACAAGAAAGAATAAAGAGATAAATTAAGGTCTAGTATTGGATGGAAAAGAAGATAAGGGTACTGCCTACTGACTTTCATGATGTTCTCCTCCATATGGTATGTAATTTGTTGTAGAGGAGGTAGTCGAAAAAAATTCTTCCTTATATATTCTTCTTATTTGACCAACACCACATGGGTGGTGCCTTTCTTAACATCGAAGGTATTCTCCATTTGTGATTTGTCATAAATTTTAGGAAAGGATATGTTTGAAAATACTTTAGCTTGAATAAGATTAAAACATGAAAAATCAATAAATAAATCTTCCCTTTCAAGTAATTCATCTTGGAAATTGATCTCTTTCGGAAATGCCATTGGAAACTCCATCTCAACAGGTAAATATTCTGTATCATCTTCCAAAGAAAGAGAGAGGTAGAATTGTGCTGATTTTTCATTATCAAATATGGGAGAATTTCATACCTTTTCAACTTCTATAAAATATTCCCAATATTCATCCAATTCACCTTGATCTCCCACATGTGAATTATCTAGAAATTATTCTTCTTCAACCTCCTATGGAAATGGTATGGATTGGTTTGAGGATATTTTATTTATAATTTTATCGTCACATGGATCTTCAATTGAAAATGTTGGAAAAATAAGCTCTGATTTCTCTTTTTCTTGAGCCTCCTTTTGATCTTCCAATTCCTTCAAGGAAGATGAAATAAATGCCATTTGATTCCTTAAATCTTCTATCATTTTTTCATTCTCATCCAACTGAATCTTTAGTGATAATTATTTGATATCCTCACAAATATTTTTATCATGAAAATCATATAAAAAAATTCCTTGAAATTCCATCATTGAACCAAGAAAACAAATATATGCAATGAAGTTCAATTTTTTTTAGTTTATGAAATTTACGATTTTTTTGGTTTTTTCTGAAAAACAGTGTAAGTAAGTGCTTGGCCTCCCTGGAAACGATGCCAAATTTATGAGAGGGGTTTTTTCACAGATCCCTCACCAGTAAATTATTATTACATAAGAGTGTACCATAGTGGTACAACCTAGGGTCGATCTCGAGGAGGTCTCTCACAACACGCTGAATTTCAATTGTCACTATTTATAACCTAACTAAAATAAAACTACTTATATACTAATATAAATGGGGGATTAATTCTGAAAATACATAAAATATAATATATATTAATAATAAAATTAAAAAACACAAAGTTAATAAATAAGACACAAAGAAGTTAGTGAAGAATCATTATAGTTCTTAGGAGATCGTGGTGATAAAATAATATGTTCTTTAAAAATATTTATTCCCACTACTCTACTCAATGTGGAGATCAACCCTATCACTCAAAACCTTCCCATGAATTGTTATTATCCTGTACCGACCCTCCGTGTGCAATATAATACTCCCTCACATCATCACTAAATTGCTACTCCACCCTGGATTCAATATTATGATGATGAAGGGGAGGAAAATATTAAAATGGGAAGAAGAAATAAATAGTTGTGAAAGTGGGGTGAACCCTACACCAAACCCATTTAACCACTATTTAAATTCTCATAATAAAATAGAGAGAAATATTTAGGCACAAAGAACTCAGGAACCACCACTCCCCCTCAAACGATAATGAGAGTTAGTTCTCCACTTGCATGGATATTAGAAGGATCATTGTGGGGGAACACAAAATAAAAAATAAAATAGAAGGTAAATGCATAGAAAAATAATAATAAGTAAGATAAAATATAATTAAAATATAAAAAACTATTACATATACCAAACTCCACCATTCCCCCCTTGAAATGGCTATATTGAAAGAGGTAGGAGAGTTGACAATTTATAGAGAAAATGGGTGAGAAAATTTGGCTCCCAATCAGTCCTCTTAATTTATCCATACTTTATCCTCATTAAATGGAAGAATCTTGGAAATTTTCCTTCATAAAGGTTGTTCCATTTTTTTCCTCAATCCTCCCTACAAATTTCAGCTTTAATGGAGACGTGTGTAGATATTTATGGCTTTTTTAGTCTGAAACTTTTAATCTGGTCAGTTGACTTTTCATATTCTACTTTTCCAACTTACCACACCATTATTACCTTTAATAAAGCCAAATACTTCATGTACTAAATTATTAAAGTTTATCCCCAGATTATTTTATATATCCATGATGAATTTGAGCTTCATTAGACTGGTCCACAAAGAGATATAATATCAATAGTAAAACTGTCTAGATCTGTATACAGTTTTCGAGGCCCGATTTGTGAGCTAGATTTAGTCCTCTAAATGAATGATTGGGCTTTGACTCCAGAAGGATGAAATGAGAACCATGATTTTGGAAAACCTAAAAAAAATTAATTTCACAATTTAATTCATTTTATAAGGTGTTATGGCATAAATAAAATAATTAAATCCCAAAATTAGGAAATTTTAGTAATTATGCTCAAAATTCATCTAAAATCTAACAATGTGACAATTTACCATAAAATAACACTATAGAAGGATTTAAAATATTAAATTAAAATATAAAATATGTGAAAATTTTGTATTCATAAATAACATACTTTTATGTTACTTATGATTTACTAGGTATATGATTTTATTACACTATAATTATTATTTATATGGGCGGTTAATAATTATGATGATGTAATATTGATGAAACTGGTTTCCTTTTTTAGAGGTTAGGTTATGATGAAATGATAAATGTTTTAATGATATTGTGGAAAACATATAAATATATTATGATTATGTTAAGGGTTAGTATATTATATAATTCCAATTAATTTGATAAAGATTAATGTTTGATGGGCTCAAAGGGTACATAAGAGGTTATCCCAAGCCCAAAATGGTGTATAAGAGCATTTATTCCAAGCCCAAAGAAGAGGGTACATGAGAGGTTATCCCAAGCCTGTGGTATGTACATAGGTGGTTAGAATAAGATTAATATGTGATGAATATCATGGTGGGTATCCTTGAAATAATATTTCTATAGAAACCCAGGCTTAACATACATGGATATTGCATCATTTTAGATAAATAACCTACACATTAAAATAATACATGCCTGAGGATCGTAATAGTTTAGTGTCTTTGGAAACATGGAAATATAATCTTCTAACTGGTGGAAGATCTTAAACATCTCCCTTAAAGACCTACCCCTTTAGTACTTCTACTTAAAAACCTTTATTCATAACTTAGGGAAAGGAAACACAATAAAGGGGTGAGATCAGATGATCAATAAGGGTAAACAAGGGAGATATATTAACATAACATAAGAATAAGGGTATGATAACATGATCATAAAATTAAAATATCATACCCTACATATAAAAGATCATAATCAAGAGTCATGGCATAAAGATTAACAGTTCATAAGACGCAAATCATAAGGGAATTAATAGAATAATCCCTGAGGCCATAACAGAGGAATAAGACATGGAATTATGGAATACACATAATCATAGAAAATCCTAATTCAATCCTATCTACTAAGACCTTCATAACATGTTAGGCTCGTGATAATCACCAGGGTACCTACTTCAGGCTTGAGATTCTCTCTTATGTACCCTCTTGTTTTGAACTTGGGATGCCCACCTGTGTACCCTCTTATTTTGAGATTGGGATGCCCTCCCATGTAACCTCCTGTTCCAGGATTGGGATTCCCTCCTATGTACCCTCTTGTGTTAGGCTTGGGATACTGTCCTATATACACTCTTATTTTGGGCTTAGGATGACCTTTCATGTACCCTCTTATTTCAGGCTTTGAATGCCCTCCCATGTACCCTCTTATTTCAGGTTTGTCATGACTTCCCATGTAACCTTTGAGATCATAAAATATTTATCTCCACCCAATGGATTCTCAATAGATATAGGCCTCACCCTCACATAATGAAATCATATATGCATGTGCCACAAGATAACAAAACATTCATCATATCATGGCCCATAAAAAGACACAGGTTTCATAAAAATAATATCATAATCCATAAAATGAAATGGGTATTATAAAAATTTCATCATATCATAACTTATGAAAAATATTTAGGTTTCATAATTATTTCATCATATAATAACCCGTGAAATGAAGTGGGTTTCAAAATCATTCTATCATGGTATAACCTGTGTAATATAAATAATTTTCATAAAAAACTTGTCATATTAATATAAACCATTCAAAGAAAGAATAAAAACGGTGTCCTTGAATCATATCCCCATAAAATGATAATATAAATCAAAGGATTTCAACTTATATAGGGAAGGATTTTGAAAGATCACATGAAGCATTTCTTAAGGGAAATAAAATTTCTTTGAAAATCAATTATTAAAAAATAAATTATTTTTAAAATATCTTTATTTGAAAAACCACTTGAAAACATATAAATTAATATTATAAAAATCATTCAAAAAAATTTTCGGAGGAAAATATCCTTTTCTATTTGAAAAATACTTTTTTAAATCATAGAACATTTTGAAAACCTTTTCCTTGTAAATACATTGAAATATAATAAAGGAAGATTTGAAAAGCATTTTAATTTTTTTTGAAACATAAAACATTTATAAAATAATTTTTACTTGAAAATAATATTAAAATAACATTAAAAAACATTTTTGGAATTATTTTTAGAACATATGGGTTTTTAATAAAATATATTTCCAATCGAAGAGAGAATTGAAGTCAGATTTTCTTAAAAACATTTTATTATTTATCTTAAGTACCAAAGAGTGGAAAAATGGTACAATTACATTAATATATCATGAATAACCATAGGATATTAAATTTCATGAGATTTATTGATATATGGATCATAATATTTCATCAATGGAAGCATAATCATAAACAATCACAATAAGTGATGAGATTGTAGCAATGAACTATTACCACTTTGGTAACTTCGAATCCTAATCCCCATGAAAGAATAACATTAAATGAATCTTAAAATATCATTAAAATAAGTATATTCAGGATATAACATGTATAAGGTCAGTATATACATGTCATAAAATAATATTGGTGCATAATATAGCATGTGTCTTAAAGAAGGCAATTTGAGACAAAACTACATTACCGATTTGGTAACTTTTGAACCATAAACCCCATGAAAGAGAGATCATAAAATGTATATGTAAAAAAATAAATTTAAGGATAATAATTATATAATACATTCATGTTCAGTATATATATCACACAAAATAAATGAGTGGTGAGTATGGCATGTATCTCACAGATATAAAAATGCGATGAAATTCCCTTACCATAAGTCTTGAATTTCTTCATACACATTCAAAACTCCTGTATAATAAATATGAGTTTATTATAAATCTTAAAAATAACCATATTAATATATATATAATACCATATATGGTTTACTTATGGATTTATATTACTTATTTATTAACAATTTTATTTTAAAGTTACATTTTGGGTAATAACAACTTTGTTTTTTTGCATATGTTTTGACTTGTTATTCTTGATCCTCCTAATTAGATCATGATTTACTTATTTATATATTGTTAAAAATGATATAAATATTATATATATTCAATATATAAGTATTTATAATAATATATAAAAGATATAAATATGAAATATAATACACTCTTCAAGGAGATGGTAGGCCGTACGTACGCATGAACGCTGTTTTCGTTTTCTTGTCATATCAAAAGAAAGAAAGTAAATGATATATATATATATATATTATAATTATAGTATAATTATTATTTCACATATATAATATATGTTTACTAAACCCAATCTTAATACATTCCATGTAAAGTGTGAACGAATCATATCGCTTTTAGGAGGCGGTAGTCCACAAGCCCACAAACGAAGTTATCGTATTCCTAAAAAATAGAAATCATGAAAGTATGAATTATATAATAATTAAAGAAGCATAAATAAATCATAAATATTATATATTTAATATAAAAACTAGAATTACATCATTATTACTAACCTTGAAAGGTGGTAATGGAAGAACGGACAAAATCGATTCACACGACGGTAGTCCACCATATACACGAACGATGATTGTGTATCCCATTTGATGGAAGTGTGTGTGAGTGTAGGTCATACCCTTAAAATAAAAATATCTTAGTATATTTATAATACTTAGGTTATTATATAATTATAGAATAATAATAATTAAATGGGTGGATAAAGAAATAAAACAAAAGTGCTTATTGAAGGATGTTACCTCTTCTTTGTGTAACTCATTTTGGTTTGCACCAAAGGGATTCCTTGATTGGATTTATGAAAAAATTGAGGACTATAGGTTTATAGGATATAATTTTTGAACTTATTTTTTTAGGTTTATGATGATATAAAGTTCTTGAGATGCGTGAAGAAGTGAGGGGGGCGAGTTCTCCTTTTATAGTGGTGGAGGAGTGACATTCTTAGAAATATAAAAAGGTAAACACTATTGAGAGGTATATATTACATCATGTGACTCCAATAATTGTAAATTTTATATAAAAGGGAGGATCGTGTCTAAATATGTCTATAAAATGGCTTTCGTACATGTTTTTAGGGTATTTGTTTTCCTAAGTTAAAGTTTAACCACAAAGTAAACTCATTTTTACCTTAATCATTGTAATTAATTTTAATTAATTTCACTAATATTTTTGGTAAAAAACTAACCTGAACTTACTTGTAATTATAAAAATTATGATTAAAAATATGGAATCCAATTTTCCAAATTATAAACACAGAAGAGTTAGAAATTTAATTTAAAATTAATCCCATAGATTGGAAGAGACAATGAGTTTTTAAAGTGAAAATGTTCAAAAGATTGAAATGTTTTTATATCCAATTTCAATTTAAAATTTATTTAAATGACCTAAATTATATAAATAGATATATAATTGATCTAAATATACTTTAAGAAAAATTAAAAATATAATTTAACTATATAAATAAATTAAGAAAAAATGCACCCCTCTACAGGCTGAGGCCAAAGCTCTGCTCACTGGGCTCACTATTTGTATGCAAAAGAACCTGTATGTATCTCTGGTGGAAATTGATTATAAGGTCCTTAATGAATTTCTAAGAGATAAAGGTTCATCTCCTTGTTTTATTGCCTATAATTTCTGCAAATGTAGAGCCTTACTTGGTACCAGCATCTGAGTTTCCCACATGTGGCGTGAGGGCAACAAGGTTGCGGATTATTTTGTTTCTCTAGCGGATCAGAATTCCATTAGTACTCATATCATCTCCTTTAACTGTCTACAACTTTAGGGTGTGAATTTGGTTATAGGGGATTCCCTCGGACTACACTACTTCAGGCCCCCTTAGTTTGGGTCTTGGTGTTCTCTATTTAGAAAATAAAATTGATATTATATGGATGGATGGATCAAAAAATGAAACTTCTCAGAAAAATAAAAAAATTTACCCAAAGTAAATTTTGATATTAGGATTTCAAAAATTAATTTTATTTTTTAAAATAAAATTTATAAAAGTTTCAAAAATTATATTTAAAATAGATGTGCCATTAAAAGGTGGTAAAATTTCCTTTTAGAAAAATACTCCTTTTTATTCATAAAATTTGAATTATTCTTATCTTATTCGTATAAAATATATTGGATGAGTGTAAAAAAATTTATTGAATATATAAAATATATATTTTATTAAAAACATTCATAAAAAGTGGTTTTTTTAATTTATTGAGATAAAATGGTGTTTTTACATAGAAAAATAGTTTTCTTAGAAACTGAATTTCTTTATTTTAAAATAGTTCTTACTTTCATTTATAACTAATTGATAACCAAAATACTCATTTTATATACATGTGTAAATAAAATTTTCAATCTTTATTAAATCTTATTTTTAAATTCCATTCCCATTGGCTAGGTGGTAACTATAATAATATTTTAATAATAATATTAATAGTATAATGTAGTTTGGTAAAACTCAGTATTGTGTGTAACGAAATCTATTAAAGGAAGTTGTCATGGTGTGAAACAAAAGACAAATATAGTGTTGCGTGTACCAAAATATAATATAACTTTTGAATTTATCACAAGTTTAATTTGGTGTTGTGTGTATTGAAAACCGAACTTAGTGTTTTTATATAACATAAGATATATCCAATGTTGCATAAAATGAAGAATACTGAAAATATTAAATTAATTGAAAAAAATATTTCACAAAATCTCAAGATATTATATTCCTCTTAAAATGAATTTCTACCTCAAAATTCTTTTGGGTTATCAGAGGTTTAATACTTGAAAGTTCCTTTCACAGAAATCCATATCGTAAAAATGAATACTAAAACTTTAAAAAGTGAATGTTTAAAAGCTAACGGTTATCCTAAGTAACTCATAACTAGGTTTTCACATAGGAGAACATTGGTGGAAAGTGAAAACATGGAAATTTAAGATAAATCAAACTATCAAGTTTGGATGGAGAGTGATAGATAACATATTAAAGATAAAGTTAACGATAAAAAATCCATAACCCAAAGAATCTTGAAACATTTCATTGATATAATCAAATATAATGATAAGTAATTCCATATATCTTTAGTTATCATCATAAAAACAATAGTTAGCATAGGTTATCCAATATACATAAATCTTCATAAAGAGAGATAATACTTTAATCTCTAAAACTTCATTTGAAGTTTAACTTAAACCATTACAAAAATGGTTAACCTTGTAACCATTACAAAATATGAAAGTCTAAATATTTATAAAAAACATTACTAAATTTCTAAAAGTCAATTTAACATTGATCCCTTATATATCATAATGTATCTCTTATTTTTCACATACCAAACATGTGAACACCTTCATCGTGCATTCTATTGAAACATAGTAATAACATGAATTACCATAAATGTAAAGACCCGTAAAATTCAAATGAAATTTTTTCTTAATTTTCTTTGGAATTTTACAAGAACGCGGTTTCTGACGGAACCTGATTCCGAGGCCCGGTGTGCCCGGAATCAATTTCTGAATTTTGGCTCGGGTATGTTCAGTGAACGAACGGGAGGAAATTTCTAACTTTTGAACCAGTGCCTGGAATCGAATTCCGAGGGCACCGATGGAACCAAAGCGCCGGTAATTGCTTAGGAACTCATGTTTCAGAGTTGCGTTTAAATGAGGGGAGTTATTAATTTTTGTGGTAGTTAAAAATAAAAATTTAACAAATTTTATTTTTCCCACTTGGTAGTTTTATCCTAAGTAAGGATGTTGGGGGTGGGACCCACTTTTGATAACCAACCTTGAGAGGATAAGGTTGGGTGGGACCCACACGATCCCAACCCCTCACTTTCCTAACCCCTCTAAACTCCCCATTTAAGTTTTGTTAACTTATCACCTCATTAATTATATAACATCTTATGTTAATAACTTAAGTGAGTTAAATGAGGGTTTTGAATTTTCAAACTCTTGAAATTCAAAACCTATGTTGGGTTAATAAAATAACTGGGAGGATTATTTTATTTTGGGGTTAGTTGTTCTTGTGGTGGAGACTTGGGAGAGAAAGGGATAAGTTTGAGGAAGTCTTCTTCTTCTTCAACATCGACGAAGAACGCGAAGAACACCTTCGACGAAGAACACCGTTCATCAACAAAGAACATCTCCGCCGAAGAACGCGACGTATTCTTCCAACGACATCTCCTCTTCGAACGCACCTCGATGACAATGGAATCGATGTTCGTTTCCCGCGACGCCCGACCTTCGCGACGCTCGTCTTCCGCGGATCGATTGACGTGTACCGTTCCTGAACCGAGGTAGGGGTTTTATTTATTTATTTGTTCGTGAATACCAACTTGACGATCTTCGTGGTTTTTAAACCATTTGTTATCGATTAACGTGAGGGGGTCGGACCGCACAAACACAACCGACCCTCCTTAATTTCCGTGTTGGTTCCTTGTGGTTGGTACGGGAGAGCGTGGTGTCGTCGCACCACGCAGGTTCATGCGGAAGGAAATGCGCTGCGCCGTCGCGCCGTGCCGTGGAAAGAAGTTTAAGAACGCGACGCCGTCGCGCCGCGTCGAAGAAAACCGAAGACGCCGCAGCTGGAGCGGGGCCGCGGCGGAGGGGAGCGGTACCGTCGCACCACGTCGGACGACAAGGGCCGCGGCTGGTTCCAGGCCGCGGCGGAGCAAGGTGACCGGCGGCCGGACCGGGCCGCCGGTGTCGGAGCCGGAAGGGGACCGACCATCGCCGGTCCTGTTGAGAAGGAACCGGCCGGAAAGGGAGGAGACGGGGGAATTAAATTCCCCCGGCCGGCTTCAAACGGCCCCCCATTAATGGGGGGGGGGGGGGCGCAGTTACTCAAGGGGGGCAGGCGCCCCCCTTTTTCCAACAGCTCGGCCGAAGGCAGAGCTGGCAGCGCGCTGGGTGCGCTGTGCCCAGCCGGGCCGGCCGCCTGGCCAGATCGCCAGGCCGGGCCGCGCCCAGGTCGGGCCGGGCCGGGCCAACCCGGACCGTGGCGGGTCGACCCGGTTCGGGCCAACCAGGGGGGGTCTCGGGCCGGGTCGGTCCGGGCCTGAA
Source organism: Viscum album (assembly GCA_963277665.1). NCBI lineage: Eukaryota > Viridiplantae > Streptophyta > Magnoliopsida > Santalales > Viscaceae > Viscum > Viscum album. The sequence continues at coordinate 1,308,012,521 of OY728119.1, forward strand.
ACCCCCGTTTTCGGACCGTTTGGGTTCAATTGCCCATAACTCAGGCTACGGACCTCCGATAGACGCGCCGTCAGCGGCGACATGATCCTTAGAACGATACGGTCGTTTCGACATATTGCACTCAAGGTTTCGGAATACTTTGAGTTCGGCCGGGTTGGTTTGTACACGAAACCAACCGGGCCCTTGGAGCGGAAACACTCATATCATGAGCTACAGACGTCCGAATGACGTTCCGTCGACTTTGTTGTGTTCCTATTAGTGAGACGGATCTTTTGGAATACTCCGCCCGAGGTTTCGACACAGGTGGAGTACGGTCGGGTTGGTTTTGCCTTAAAAACCAACCGGGCCCCTGGAACGAAAAAGCCAATAACTCTCAGACCGGGCGTCCGATTGACGCGCCGTCTGTTGCGTTGAGTTCCTGTTGAAGATACAGAACTTTTGGATACATCAACTTCGGACTATTTGTCAGTTGAAGTATCAGCCTCTCGGCTCGTGGAGCGGACCCTCCCGAACGAGCTTGCTGTGTGCGGGAACCCTAGAGCTGGCTGCGACTGCTACTGTGACTGCGACGATGACTGTGCAGAGATCCTCAGTGGACTACGACGACTACTGCACTCAGCGATCCTACTTGGATCAGTGCTACAGATCCTGTGTGGATCTGATCCTGTGTGAGTCAGTGCTCAGTGGTTCTGTGTGAGCCAGCGCCTACAGATCCGGTGTGGGTCCGATCCTGTGTGGTTCTTTGCGGGGGTTAGTACCTATCGATCCTTTGTGGGTCCGACGACTTAGATAGATCAGTGATCATCTCTATCGTCTTCGAAGAAGTATACCTGTGTGAGGTGAATCCTGTTTGCTTTCCTGTGTGGATTGTGTTGTGATATCCTGTGTGGATTACGTTTTTCTTTCCTGTGAGGAATACGTATACTTTCCTGTGTGGACTGAGTTGTACTTGGGCTCGGAGGTTGAAGCGTATTGGAATTGATGACTTAGGTATATGTATGGGCATATAACTAAACAGTGTCGGTTGTTACTTCATGATTGTATCTTTCCTTTGTGGTTTATCCTTTGTGGATTTTGGGAGACCTTCGGGGGTCTCGGGGTCCCTACTGAGTAGCTTATACTCACCCCTGCATGGGCTATGCCCGCACTATGTTGTGTTGGTTGTAGACGACGGACAACGTTGATCGTGGTTGAGGCTTGTAGAGAAGGACGATACCTGGAGGTAGACCACTGGGCGGGACGTACTCGGAGCGGATGGCGGGACCCGAGGAGTAGTAGAGCTATCTGTACCCACCCTTCAGGTGGGATTTCCAGTGGACAGCTCGGCGTAGCGGCTTTTACTTTTCAGTTGCTGTTTTCCTTTTCGAGTTGTACTTTACTTTCAGTTTGGGTTTGTATTCTAGCCCACTTACTTTCCTCACTTACAGTTGTACTCTGTTTTTACTTAGTGTTTACTTTTTCCACTTGCTTACTCTGAGGTGATTGTTTACTTTACAAAGGCAATGCCTTCCCTTTTTATCAGGATTTATGCCTTGGTGCTAGTCGCCAGCCCCTGGCCTATGGAAGGCGGGCTTGGGGTAGTCACGGCACGGACCCCGAGGACGGGTCGTGACAAATTGGTATCAGAGGAGTTCGGTTCTACCGCAAACTCTGATCTTTTCTATGTGAAGCAATAGTATTTAGAGTATTGAGTGTGGTTATCAGTCCAGGGATTCCAGTGTTGGTGCGGCGACCGACGTATCCGTACACCAGGACCCTGACTTCTGATTTCCAACTTAAAGCACGAAAACATCGATTGCGTGTGTGTTTCAAGTTTTCTTTGTGATTACTTTGTAACAGCTCACCAGGTATACTATTCTGACCTTGGCACACCTGTTTCCTTTTCAGGATGGCCCCACGACGAACTCTGATACCAATTTGTCACGACCCGTCCTCGGGGCCCGTGTCGTGACTACCTCAAGCCCGCCTTCCATAGGCCAGGGGCTGGCGACTAGCACCAAGGCGTAAATCCTGGTAAAAAGGGAAGGCATTGCCTTTGTAAAGTAAACAAGCACCTCAGAGTAAGCAAGTGGAAAAAGTAAACACTAAGTAAAAACAGAGTACAACTGTAAGTGCACAAAGTAAGTGGGCCAGAATACAAACCCAAACTGAAAATAAAGTACAACTCGAAATGGAAAACAACAACTGAAAAGTAAAAGCCGCTACGCTGAGCTGTCCACTAGAAATCCCACCTGAAGGGTGGGTACAGATAGCTCTACTGCTCCTCGGGTCCCGCCGTCTGCTCCGAGTACGTCCCGCCTAGTGGTCTACCTCCAGGTACCGTCCTGCTCTGGAAGCCTCAACCACGATCAACGCTATCCGTCGTCTGCAACCAACACAACGTAGTGCGGGCATAGCCCGTGCATGGGTGAGTATAAGCTACTCAGTAGGGACCCCGAGACCCCCGAAGGTCTCCCAAAATCCACAAAGGAAAGATACAATCACGAAGTAACAACCGACACTGCTTAGGTATATGCCCATACATATACCTAAGTCATCAATTCCAATACGCTCCAACCTCCGAGCCCAAGTACAACTCAGTCCACACAGGAAAGTATACGTATTCCACACAGGAAAGCAAAACGTAATCCACACAGGATAGCACAACACAATCCACACAGGAAAGAAAACATGATTCAGCTCACACAGATATACTTCTTCGAAGACGATAGAGATGATCACTGATCCATCTAAGTTGTCGGACCCACAAAGGATCGATAGGTACTAACCCCCGCAAAGACCCACACAGGATCAGACCCACACGGGATCTGTAGGCGCTGACTAACACAGAACCACTGAGCGCTAACCCACACAGGATCGGATCCACATAGGATCTGTAGCACTGATCCACGTAGGATCGCTGAGTGCAGTAGTCGTCACAGTCCACTGAGGATCTCTGCACAGTCGTCGTCGCAGTCACAGTAGCAGTCGCAGCCAGCTCTAGGGTTCCCGCACACAGCAAGCTCGTTCGGGAGGGTCCGCTCCACGAGCCGAGAGGATGATATATCAACTGACACATAGTCTAGAGTTGATGTATCCAAAAGTTTCGTATCGTCAACAGGAACTCAATGCAACAGACAGCGCGTCAATCAGACGCCCGGTCTGAGAGTTATTGGCTTTTTCGTTCCAGGGGCCCGGTTGGTTTTTAAGGCAAAACCAACCCGACCGTACTCCAACTGCGTCCAAAACTCGGGCGGAGTATGCCAAAAGATCCGTCTCACTAAGAGGAACACAACAAAGTCGACGGCACGTCATTCGGACGTCCGTAGCTCATGATATGAGCATTTCCGCTCCAAGGGCCCAGTTGGTTTCGTGTACGAACCAACCCAGCCGAACTCAAAGTATTCCGAAACCTTGAGTGCGATATGTAGAAACGACCATATCGTTTTAAGGATCATGTCGCCACTGACGGCACGTCGATTGGAGGTCCGTAGCCCGAGTTATGGGCAATTGAACCCAAACAGCCCCTTTTTCCAACAGCTCGGTCGAAGGCCGAGCTGGCAGCGCGCTGGGCGCGCTGTGCCCAGCCGGGCCAGGCCGACCCAGACCGGGGCGGGTCGACCCGGTTCGGGCCAACCGGGTGGGGGGGGGGGGTCTCGGGCCGGGTCGGTCCGGGCCCGACACCCCCGTTTTCGGACGGTTTGGGTTCAATTGCCCATAACTCGGGCTATGGACCTCCGATCGACGCGCCGTCAGCAGCGACATGATCCTTAGAATGAGACGGTCGTTTCGACATATTTCACTCAAGGTTTCGGAATACTTTGAGTTCGCCCGGGTTGGTTCGTACACAAAACCAACCGGGCCCTTGGAGCGGAAACGCTCATATCATGAGCTACGGACGTCCGAATGATGTGCCGTCGACTTTGTTGTGTTCCTATTAGTGAGACAGATCTTTTGGCATACTCCGCCCGAGGTTTGGACGCAGGTGGAGTACGGTCGGGTTGGTTTTGCCTTAAAAATCAACCGGGCCTCTATAACGAAAAAGCAAATAACTCTCAGACCGGGCGTCCGATTGACGTGCCGTCTGTTGCGTTGAGTTCCTGTTGATGATACGGAACTTTTGGATACATCAAATCTGGACTATGTGTCAGTTGATGTATCAGCCTCTCGGCTCGTGGAGCGGACCCTCCCGAACGAGCTTGCTGTGTGCGAGAACCCTAGAGCTGGCTGCGACTGCTACTGTGACTACGACAACGACTGTGAAAAGATCCTCAATGGACTGCGATGACTACTGCACTCAGCGATCCTACGTGGATCAGTGCTACAGATCCTGTGTGGATCTGATCCTGTGTGGTTCCGATCCTGTGTGGGTCAGCGCTCAGCGGTTCTCTGTGAGCCAGCGCCTACAGATCCTGTATGGGTCCGATCCTGTGTGGGTCTTTGCGGGGGTTAGTACCTATCGATCCTTTGTGGGTCTGACGACTTAGATGGATCAGTGATCATCTCTATCGTCTTCGAAGAAGTATACCTGTGTGAGCTGAATCCTGTTTGCTTTCCTGTGTGGATTGTGTTGTGCTATCCTATGTGGATTACGTTTTTCTTTCCTGTGTGGAATACGTATACTTTCCTGTGTGGACTGAGTTGTATTTGGGCTCGGAGGTTGGAGTGTATTGGAATTGATGACTTTGGTATATGTATCGACATATACCTAAGCAGTGTCGGTTGTTACTTCGTGATTGTATCTTTTCTTTGTGGTTTATCCTTTGTGGATTTTGGGAGACCTTCGGGGGTCTCGGGGTCCCTACTGAGTATCTTATACTCACCCCTGCACGGGCTATGCCCGCACTACGTTGTGTTGGTTGCAGACGATGGACATCGTTGATCGTGATTGAGGCTTGCAGAGCAGGACGGTACCTGGAGGTAGACCACTGGGCGGGACGTACTCGGAGCGGACAGTGGGACCCGAGGAGCAGTAGAGCTATCTGTACCCACCCTTCATGTGGGATTTCCAGTGGACAGCTCGACGTAGAGGCTTTTACTTTTCAGTTGCTATTTTCCTTTTCGAGTTGTACTTTACTTTCAGTTTGAGTTTGTATTCTGGCCCACTTACTTTCCGCACTTACAGTTGTACTCTGTTTTTACTTAGTGTTTACTTTTTCCACTTGCTTACTCTGAGGTGCTTGTTTACTTTACAAAGGCAAAGACTTCCCTTTTTACCGGGATTTACGCCTTGGTGCTAGCCACCATCCCCTGGCCTATGGAAGGCGGGCTTGGGGTAGTCACGGCACGGGCCCCGAGGAAGCGTGAAGATCTTCTTCATCTCCAACGAAGAACATCTTCGACGAAGAACATGAAGAACCCCTCGGACTCCGACGAAGAACACATTTCTTCAACGAAGAACATCTCCGCTGAAGAACACGGAGAACTTCTCCAACGACGTTTCCTCTTCGGACGCACCTCAACGACAACAGAATCGACGTTCGTTTTCCGCGACGCCCGACCTCCGCGACGCTCGTCTTCTGCGGCTCGATTGATGTGCACCATTCTTGAAACCGAGGTAGGGGATTTATTTTATTTAATTATTTCCATTCATGATTCTAGTTTGTCGATCTTCGTGGATATTCGACTAAATGTTATCGTTTAGCGAGAGGGGGCCAGTACTCGGCGAGATTTACCGATCTCTCGCGCTACTCGACCGACATGGTACGAGACCCATTCTTCCGGGCCCAGACCTTTGAGCATGGTTTGAGACACGAGATCAGGGCATCTCTGATCTCCCTCAGTATTCCGACTCAGACAGGAGTACTGGAGCGTGCCCTTTTGATCGAGATCTTTCTTGCTGAGTCTACACCAGCGCCGAGAACCACCGTAGGGCGGCACGTAGCAGAGTCTTCTGCAGCAGGCAGTCGACAGATGACTCATGGGTCCAGGCAGACCAGACCCTCAGGCAGAGGACCTTAGGACATTGGCTCAGCAGTGCGGGGCACACAGCGCGAAGTCAGTCTTTCGAGAGGCAGACAGTGCTACTCGTGCGGCGGGCAGGGCCACATGGCTCGTGACTACTCGACCCGCCATGCCGAGGAGCAGCAGACGGTTGAGGGACCACCGAGGCAGAGGCAGAGGGTCGACCGTGGCGGTCCGCAGGGAGGAGGCGGACGAGGCAGGGGAGCTGGCCGAGCAGCAGGTGGTGGGCGACGCTTTTAGGCTTTACCACCACCACCACCAGGAGGTCCACCCCGGCCACAGGGAGCTGGAGGGTAGAGACAAGCACAGCTCCAGGAAGCGGAGGCCTACAACCACGGCGTGCCTGAGATGATTCTAGGTACTGTCTGTGTCTATTCCACCCTTTCTGCAGTACTTATAGACATAGGAGAGAGTCACTCTTTCATAGTCGCTGCCCTTGTTCGGAGCTCGGAGATTCCGACAGAGCCGCTGGCTCGATCCTTACGGCTAGAGACTCCTACGGGAGCAAACTCGACGATTATGCACTGGTGCCGACAATGTGAGCTTACTCTAGGAGGTTAGAGATTCGGCTGGGATCTTCTTGTAGCAGCGTCGAGGCCTTACGACGTCATCTTGGGCATGGATTGGTTATCTCTGGTCCATGCACAGATGGACTGTTTTAGGCGCAAGGTGCGATGTGTACGCACCGACGGGAGCAGGTTCACCTTCACCGGTGAGAAGGGAGCCTTTGCAGCACAGGATGGACTTCCGCGAAGGAGAGGACAACCCATCACTCATTAGTTGGCTAGCCTCATCCTAGGAGCAGTTGACGTGCGGAGTCCTGGTTTTCCTGCAGTGGTGGATCAGTTTGCAGACGTTTTTCCCGATGACATTCCAGGGTTACCTCCTCGCAGAGAGGTAGACTTTTATATTGACATGTACCCTGGGACAACCCTGATATCGACTCCAACATATCGGATGGCCCCTGCCGAGCTTCGAGAGCTACGAGTACAGTTGGAGGACTTGCAGGGAAAGGGGTTCATCCGACCCAGTGTTTCACCTTGGGCTCCCCCGATATTGTTCGCCAAGAAGGCGGACGGGAGCTTGCGACTGTGTGTCGACTATCATCGCCTGAACCAGGTGACATTGAGGAACAAGTATCCGCTACCGAGGATTGATGACCTCTTCGATCAGCTCAAGGGAGCACGATGGTTCTCGAAGATAGACCTCAGGTCAGGCTATCATCAGCTCAGAGTTCGAGACGAGGACGTACAGAAGACGGCCTTCAGATGTCGGTATGGCCACTATGAGTTATTGGTTATGCCCTTCGGCGTAACCAATGCTCCAGCAGTGTTCATGGACCTCATGAACATGATCTTTCAGCCATACCTAGATCGATTTTTCATGGTCTTCATCGATGACATTCTGATTTACTCGACGACTGAGGAGGAGCATTCCTACCACTTGCGGGTTGTACTAGACACACTCTGAGAGCACCAGATTTATGGTAATCTCTCGAAATGTCAGTTCTGGATACGTGAGGTCCACTTCTTGGGACATGTCATCTCTGAGGCAGGATTTGCAGTGGATCCTGCGAAGATCGAGGCAGTGTTAGCTTGGGAGCCACCCAGGAGCGTGACAGAGGTGCGGAGTTTCTTGGGACTAGCTGGATACTACCGGAGATTCGTGCTAGACTTCTCTAGAGTTTCGACACCACTATCAGATTTGACGAAGAAGGGGAAACCCTTCATGTGGTCAGACAGATTTCAGCAGAGCTTCCAGGAGCTGAGACAGAGATTGACCAACGCACCTATCTTGAGGTTGCCTGAGGAGGGAGTAGGGTACGTAGTCTACTGCGATGCATCAGGGACCGGACTCGGTTGTGTCCTGATACAGGAGAGGGCAGTGATTGCCTATGGATCACGTCAGTTGAGGCCGCATGAGTAGAACTACGCTACCCATGACCTGGAGTTAGCAGCATTGGTCTTCGCTCTGAAGACATGGAGACACTACCTGATGGGAGAGCGCTTTACAGTCTTTTCTGATCATCAGAGTCTCAGGTACATCTTCTCTCATAATGACCTGAACCTGAGACAACGACGATGGCTCGAGTTCCTCCAGGACTATGAATTTTAGATAGTCTATACTCCTGGGAAGGGGAACGTAGTAGTCGATGCCCTCAGCAGGAGGATGGGCATTCAGCTACTTGAGGAGGCGACAGAGCAGCTAGCCTCTTTGCAGATATCCTTCATGGATAGAGGTGGGGCAGCCTTCCTTTAGTCTCTCACAATCACTCCTCCACTACTGCAGTGAGTCAGAGAGGCACAACGTGGGGACAACGACTGTGAGACGCGGCGTGCATAGATATCCTCAGGACAGGCACCTGATGGTTTCTCCTTTGGATTAGAGCACGACATCCTTTTCAGAGGACGTACCATGGTACCCGTCGCTTTACGGGAGGAGGTGCTGAGAGAGTTTCACACTTCTCCCTTGGCGGTACATCTTGGAGTGGCGAAGATGTACCAGGATCTCAAACGACAGCACTGGTGGCCAGGCATGAAGAAGGCTGTGGCAGAGTTCGTTTCTCGATGCCTCACCTGCCAGCAGGTGAAGGCTGAGCACCAGGTACCAGCAGGCTTGGTACAACCCTTGGAGGTTCCGGAGTGGAAGTGGGACGGCATATCTATGGACTTCGTGACTAGACTTCCACATACTTCCAAAGGTCACGACTCCATTTGGGTGATTGTCGACTGACTCACCAAGTCGGATCACTTCTTACCCATCAGAGAGCAGGGCTCAGTGGAGAGCTTGGGACGACTTTACGTTCAGGAGATTGTTCGGCTTCATGGTGTGCCATCATCTATCGTCTCCGATCAAGATACTCGTTTTACTTCCCGGCTATGGAAGGGATTGCAGGAGGCGTTCGGGACACAGCTTCGTCTGAGCACAGCCTTTCACCCTCAGACAGATGGTCAGACGGAGAGGACCATTCAGACTCTCGAGGACATGCTCCGCGCATGTGTCCTCGACTTTGGTCGTAGCTGGGAGGACCACCTACCCTTGGTGGAGTTTGCGTACAACAGCAGCTACCACTCCACCATCGGGATGGCACCATACGAGGCATTGTACGACCGACCTTGTAGATCTCTTTTTTGCTGGACAGACCCTGGGGAGTCATCACTTGTGGGACTGGAGATGGTCCGGGCCACGACAGAGAAGGTCCAGGTCATCCAGGAGCGGATGAGGACAGCTCAGAGCCGGCAGAAGTCATACGCTGACAGGAGGCGGAGGCCACTAGAGTTCGAGGATGGCGACCACGTCTTCTTGCGTGTCTCACCTTGACGTGGTTTACGGAGATTTGGCCGAGGCGGAAAGTTATCTCTGTGCTTCATCGGACCATTCCAGGTCCTCAGCAGGATTGGCAAGGTGGCTTATCGTCTGGCTCTACCACCTCAGTTGCACCGGGTGCACGACGTTTTACACATATCTCAGCTGAGGAGATACGTGTACGACCCGACGCACATCATTGACCATGGGGAGCTTGACGTTGATGATGGGGAGACTTTTACGGAGGTCCCGGTGGAGATCGAGGATCGACAGGAGCAGGTCCTGCGTGGACGGTCGATTCCTCGAGTGCGCATCAGATGGAAGCACGAGAACCTCCAGAAGAGCACTTGGGAGCGGGAGGCTCAGATGCGTGCTCAGTACCCTCATTTGTTTCCCTAGTTTTGATGTATCTTTACGGGGACGTAAAGCCCTGAGGTGAGAGTAATGTAAAGACCCGTAAAATTCAAGGGACATTTTTTCTTAATTTTCTTTGGAATTTTACAAGAACGCGGTTTCTGACGGCACCTGATTCCGAGGCCCGGTGTGCCCGAAATCAATTTCCGAAGTTTGGCTCGGGTACGTTCAGTGAACGAACGAGCGGGAATTTCCAACATTTGAACTGGTGCCCGGAATCGAATTCCGAGGGCACCGATGGAACCGCAACGCTGGTAATTGCTTAGGAACTCCTGTTTCGGAGTTTCATTTAAATGAGGGGAGTTATTAATTTTTGTGGCAGTTAAAAATAAACATTTAACAATTTTTATTTTTCCCACTTGGTAGTTTTATCCTAAGTAAGGATGTTGGGGGTGGGACCCACTTGTGATAACCAACCTTGAGAGGATAAGGTTGGGTGGGACCCACATGAGCCCAACCCCTCACTTTCCTAACCCCTCTAAACTCCCCATTTAAGTTTTGTTAAATTATCACCTCATTAATTATATAACATCTTATGTTAATACCTTAAGTGAGTTAAATGTGGGTTTTGAATTTTCAAACTCTTGAAATTCAAAACCTATGTTGGGTTAATAAAATAAGTGGGAGGATTATTTTATTTTGGGGTTAGTTGTTCTTGTGGTGGAGACTTGGGAGAGAAAGGGATAAGTTTGAGGAAGTCTTCTTCTTCTTCAACATCGACGAAGAACGCGAAGAACACCTCCGACGAAGAACACCATTCTTCAACGAAGAACATCACCACCGAAGAATGCAATGTCTTCTTCCAACGACGTCTCCTCATCGAACGCACCTCGACAACAACGGAATCGACATTCGTTTCCTGCGACGCCCGACCTCCGCGACGCTCGTCTTCCGTGACTCGATTGACGTGCACCGTTCCTAAACCGAGGTAGGGGTTTTATTTATTTATTTGTTCGTGAATACCAACTTGACGATATTTGTGGTTTTTAAACCATTTGTTATCGATTAACGTGAGGGGGTTGGACCGCACAAACATGGCCGACCCTCCTCCTTAATTTCCGTGTTGGTTCCTTGTGGTTGGTACGGGAGAGCATGGTGCCGTCCCACCACGCGGGTTCATGCGGAAGGAAATGCGTGGCGCCGTCGCGCCGCGCTGTGGAAAGAAGTTTAAGAACGCGACGCCGTCGCGCCGCGTCGAAGAAAACCGAAGACACCACGACCGGAGCGGGGCCGCGACGGAGGGGTGTTGTACCGTCGCACCGCGCCAGACGACAAGGGCCGCGACCGGTTCCGGGCCGCCCGTGTCGGAGCCGGAAGGGGACCGGCCATCGCCGGTCCCGTTGAGAAGGAACCGGCCGGCCAGGTCGGGCCGGATGGAAAGGGAGGAGCCGGGGGAATTAAATTCCCCTGGCCAGCTTCAAAGGGCCCGCCATTAATGGGGGGGGGGGTTACTCAAGGGGGGCAGGCGCCCCCCATTTTCTAACAGCTCGGCCGAAGGCCGAGCTGGCAGCGCGCTGGGCGCGCTGTGCCCAGCCGGGCCGGCTGCCTGGCCGGACCACCAGGCCGGGCCGGTCCGACCCGGACCGGGGCGGGTCGACCCGGTTCGGGCCAACCGGGTGGGTCTCGGGCCGGGCCCGAAACCCCCGTTTTCGGACCGTTTGGGTTCAATTTCCCATAACTCGGGCTACGGACCTCCGATAGACGCGCCGTCAGCGGCGAGATGATCCTTAGAACAAGACGGTCGTTTGGACATATTACACTCAAGGTTTCGGAATACTTTGAGTTCGTCCGGGTTGGTTCGTACATGAAACCAATCGGGCCCTTGGAGCAGAAACGCTCATATCATGAGCTACAGACGTCCGAATGACGTGCCGTCGACTTTGTTGTGTTCCTCTTAGTGAGACAGATCTTTTGGCATACTCCGCCCGAGGTTTTGACGCAGGTGGAGTACGTTCTGGTTGGTTTTGCCTTAAAAACTAACCGGGCCCCTGGAACGAAAAAACCAATAACTCTCAGACCGGGCGTCCGATTGACGCGCCGTCTATTGCGTTGAGTTCCAGTTGACGATACGGAATTTTTGGATACATCAACTTCGGACTATGTGTCAGTTGATGTATCAGCCTCTCGGCTCGTGGAGCGGACCCTCCTGAACGAGTTTGCTGTGTGCGGGAACCCTAGAGTTGGCTGCGACTGCTACTGTGACTGCGACGACGACTGTGCAGAGATCCTCAGTGGACTGCGACGACTACTGCACTCAGCGATCCGACGTGGATCAGTGCTACAGATCCTGTGTGGATCTGATCCTGTGTGGGTCAGCGCTCAACGGTTCTGTGTGAGTCAACGCCTACAGATCCTGTGTGGGTCCGATCCTGTGTGGGTCTTTGAGGGGGTTAGTACCTATCGATCCTTTGTGGGTCCGACGACTTAGATGGATCAGTGATCATCTCTATCGTCTTCGAAGAAGTATACCTGTGTGAGCTGAATCCTGTTTGCTTTCCTGTGTGGATTGTGTTGTTCTATCCTGTGTGGATTACGTTTTTCTTTCCTGTGTGGAATACGTATACTTTCCAGTGTGGACTAAGTTGTACTTGGGCTCGGTGGTTGGAGCATATTGGAATTGATGACTTAGGTATATGTATGGGCATATACCTAATCAGTGTCGGTTGTTACTTCGTGATTGTATCTTTCCTTTGTGGTTTATCCTTTGTGGATTTTGGGAGACCTTCAGGGGTATCGAGGTCCCTACTGAGTAGCTTATACTCACCCCTGCACGGGCTATGCCCACACTACATTGTGTTGGTTGCAGACGACAGACAGCGTTGATCGTGGTTGAGGCATGCAGAGCAGGACGGTACCTGGAGGTAGACAACTGGGCGGGACGTACTCGAAGCGTACGGCGGGACCCGAGGAGCAGTAGAGCTATCTGTACCCACCCTTCAGGTGGGATTTCCAGTGGACAGCTCGGCATAGCGGCTTTTACTTTTCAGTTGCTGTTTTCCTTTTTGAGTTGTACTTTACTTTCAGTTTGGGTTTGTATTCTGGCCCACTTACTTTCCGCACTTACAGTTGTACTCTGTTTTTACTTAGTGTTTACTTTTTCCACTTGCTTACTCTGAGGTGCTTGTTTACTTTACAAAGTCAATGACTTACCTTTTTACCGGGATTTACGCATTGGTGCTAGTCGCCAGCCCCTGGCCTATGGAAGGCGGGCTTGGGGTAGTCACGGCACGGGCCCCAAGGATGGGTCGTGACAATAAATCCTTATTGGAAACATGCATGTTTACTTATTACAAATTTTATTGGATATATAGTTGTTAAATCCAAAAATTCCATAAACTCCATCCATGATATCACAAACCAATTTTACAAAAAAATCCTTTATCATTTCTAAGGTCATAAATACTATCCAATTTAATTTTTCCAAATCAATAATCTCTTTATCCAAGCTAAACACAATTTTCTCAACATCTTGAACATATTAAGGGTTACCTTCCCTTAATAAAAATATCACATTTCCATTAAATAAATTTTCTATGTCATCAACACCATTTAACATATCCTTTCAAATCCTTAATAAAAAACTTATAATGAAAATACTTATATATTTCATGATTCATATAACATAATCTTTGAATTACAAAACATAGATACTTCATTCATCCCACTTCCTTCTCAAAAAATTAACTAAGCTTCATAATATTATTACGTAATACCCATTTTCTAAAATATGAAATATGAATCATTTCTTAAGGTTCCTAAACGTCAATTTAACCATGATTATTACATTTAATGTAAACAATACTATGAAAACATCCCATACCTTTCACATGTAATTCATGGTCTCTTTATCTTTATACGTATAACCAATACTCATTCCACCTTCCAAATTATCTTAATGAGATTTCCACTTAGTAAATTGATTTTCAAAATGCCCATACTTTCCAAATATAAAAAATTCAATGTTAAACAAGTTCCTTCTAGTTTTTCCATTGACTAAAACCAGAAATCATAGTGTGAGAAACACTTATCATAATCGAAAACTACATAATCCTAAAAAATTACTTATAGGATGTCTAAATCATGAATTCCAATTATTTAATCTATGAAAACTTAGGTTTATAGTAGTTTTTTCATAGTCATATTCTATTTAAATACTCAGTGATTATTTTATAAAGAGTTTTTGAATTCCTAAAGAATATCCCCCAGGAGTTTCAAAACAGTTGTGTAGCAAGGTCCATTTTCGTGCACTAGTTACTTGTTGAGTCTAGGTCAATATGGTGTTTTTAGGGTTATTAGCCATATGTAAATATGTTCCAAATCCATATCCACTTGTAGAATCTAAATATATATGTAATTTCTTGGAAACCACTCTCTCAATCCTTTACCAAAATTCTAGAACATTTTCCTAAACTTTAACTCATCCTTAGACTTACCCTTAGAGACATACCTAGAATTATTCTTAAAAATATACCTAGGTATCTCACTAAAGTTTTCTCATACTAGTTTTCAAAGTTTGAATAATTTTTTTTATTTTATACCAACTATAATAACCTAGTATTAACATATATGGATATTACATCATTTTAGATGAATATTTAACACATTACAAAAATACATTCCCAAGGACCTTAATAGTTTAGTGTCTTTGGAAACTTGGAAACATAATCTTCTAAATTGGTGAAATATATTCCACATCTCCCTTAAATATCTTACCTTTTAGTAATCCTACATAAAAACTTTCTTCATAACCTAAAGAACAAAAACATATTAAAGGGGTGAGCTCAGATGCTCAGTTAAATTAAATATGGGAGATATGTAATCATAACATGAGCATAAGGGTATGAGAACATAATCATAACAATAGAAGATATAACCTACATACCATAGATCATAATCAAGAGTCATGGAATAAATATTGGTAGTTAATAAGATATAAATCATAAAGGAATCAAGATAATAATCCATGAGAGAATAAATGAGGAATAAGACATGGAATTGTGGCATACACATAAGCATAGAAAATACTAATTAAGGCTACCTACCAAGACCTTCATAACATGTTAGGCTTGGGCTATTCATCCATGTACCTACTTTGGGCTTGGGATTCCCTCCCATATATCCTCTTGTTTTTATCTTGAGATTCTCTCCCATGTACCCTCTTATTTTAGGATTGGGATTCACTCTCATGTAACCTCTTATTTTGAGCTTGGTATGCGCTCCCGTGTACCCTCTTATTTCAGGCTTGGGATTTCCTCCTATGTACTCTCTTATTTTGGGATTGGGATACCCTCCCGTGTACCCTCTTGTTTCGGGCTTGGTATTCCGTCCCGTGTAACCTCTTATTTTGAGCTTTGTATTCCCTCTCATGTAACCTCTTGTTTTGGGATTGGGATACCCTCCCATGCACCCTCTTTTTTCGGGCTTGGGATACCCTTCCATGCACCCTCTTATTTCAGGATTGGGACCCCCCCTATGTACCCTCTTGTTTTGGGATTGGGATTCCCTCCCATGTACCCTATTGTTTCAGGATTTGAATTACCTCCCATGTACCTTTCATCTCATAAAACATTTTTCATTACCCAATGTATTGGAGGGAGATATAGGTCTCACCTATCACATAATGAAATCATACATGCATATTCCACAAGATAACAAAAAATTCATCATATCATAACCTATAAAAAGATACGGGTTTTATAAACATCATATCATAACCCATGTAATGAAGTGGGTATTATAAAAATTTCATCATATCATAACTTTTGAAAAATATATATTTTTTATAAATATTTCATTATAAAATAACCCATGAAATGAAGCGAGTTTCATAATCATTTTACCATGGTATAACCCATGGAAGAGAAACAGGTTTCATAATTTTTTTTCATATTAACATAAAAAATTAAAATAAAGAATAATAATGGTGCCCTTGGATCATATCAACATTAAATAATAATCTATATTAAAGTATTTCAACATAGATGGTGAAGAATTTTGAAATATCACATGAAGCATTTCTCAAGGTAAATAAAATTTCTTTGAAAATACCTTTTTAAAAAATAAATCATTTTAAGAATTATTTTATTTAAAAAATAACATGAAAACTTATAAATAAATCTTTTAAAATTAAATTAAAAAAATCTCATAAGGAAAATTTCCTTTCCACTTTGAAAAACTCTTTTTAAATCATATAACATTTTGAAAACCTTTTTCCTTATAAATTCCTTAAAAAATTATAAAGGAAGATTTGGAGAGAATTTTAAAAACTTTTTAAAAATAAAAGATTTCAAAAATAATTTTTCCATGAAAATTATCTTAAAATATCATTTAAAATTTTTTTTGGAAAACATTTTTAGAAAACAAGGTTTTTGAATAAAATAGATTTCCGACCGAAGAGAGAATTAAAGTCTAGTTTTCTTTTTTTTATTTATCTTAAGTACCAAAGAGTGTAAAAAAAGAACCATTAAATGAATATATCATGAATAAAAATAGTGTAATAAATTTAATTAGAGTTATTTAGATATAGATCACAAGATTTTATCAATGGAAGTATAATCATAAACAATTCCGATAAGCGATGAGATTGTAGCAATGAACCGTTACCACTTTGGTAACTTCAAATCCTAATCCCCGTGAAATAATAAAATTACATGAATCTTAAAATATCATAAAAATAAGTATATTCATGATATAACATGTCAAATTGAAGTATATACACCTCATAAAATAATATCGGTGTATACCATAGCATGTGTCTCAAAGAAGACAATTTGAGACAAAACTACCTTACCAATTTGGTAACTTTTGAACCGTATAACCCATAAAAGAGAGATCATAAAATGGATATTTAAATAACAATAAATTTAAGTATTATAATAATTGAATATATTAATGTTAAGTATATACAAAACTTAAAATAAATGAGTGGTGAATATGGAATGTATCTCACAGATATAAAAAGTGAGATGCAATTCCTTCACCTTAAGTCTTGATTTTTTTTGTACACATTCAAAAATCCTGTATGATAAACATGATTTTATTATAAATCTACCACATAATAATATTTATATATATAATACCACATATTTTTTACTTATGAATTTATATCACTATTTATTAATAATTTCATGTTAAAGTTACGTTTTGGGTAATAACGACTTTGTTATTTTTGTATATGTTATGACTTGTTATTCTTGATCTTATTAATCTGATCACAATCTAATTATTTAAATATTTTAAAAAATTATATAAATATAATATTTATTCTGTATATAAGTATTTATAATAATCTATAAAGGATAGAAATATGAAATGGAATACACTGTTCATGGAGATGATATGTCGTATGTACGCATGAACACTGTTTCCATTTTCTTGTCGTTTTGAAAGAAATAAATTAAATAATATATATATATATATATTATCATTCTAGAAAAATTATTATTTCATATATATCATATAAATTTACTAAACCAAACCTTCATACATTCCATGTAACATGTGAACAAATCACATCACTTTGAAGAGACGGCAGTCCACACATCTACAAATGAAGTTATCATATTCCAAAAAAATAGAAATTATGAAGGTATATATTATATAATGATTAAATAAGTATAAATAAATCATAAATATCATTAATATTATATAAAAATTGTAATTACATCATTATTACCAACCTTGAAATGTGTTAATGGAAGAACAAACGACATCATTTCGTGAGACGGTAGTCCACCATACACATGAATGATGATTGTTTATCCCATTTGATGGAAGCGTGTTTGAGTGTAGATAATAACCTTAATGTAACAATATATAAGTATATTTATTATACTTAGGTTATTATATAATCATATAATAAGAATAATTGAATGTGTGGAGAAAGAAATAAAACAAAAGTGCTTATTGAAGGATGTTACCTCTTCTTTGGGTATCTCCTTTTGGTTCGCACCAAAGGGCTTCTTTGGTTGGATTTATCCACAACTTGAGGATTCTATGTTGATAGGATGGAATTTTGGAGCTTATTTGGTAAATTTGTTATGATCCAAATGGATTGATATGTGTGAATAAGTGAGGGGGTGAATGCCCCATTTTAGTGGAGGAGTGACATTCTTGTAAATATAAAAAGGTAAACACTATTGAGAGGCATCCCTTACATCATGTGCCTCCAATAATTTTTCATTTTCTATAAAAGGGAATATATTGTATAAATATGGCTATAAAATGTGTTTTTACATTTTTCTTGGGTATTTATTCCCTAAAGTTAAAGTTTAACCACTAAGTAAACTCCTTTTTACCTTAATCACTATAATTAATTTTAATTACTTTCACTAATAGTTTTGGTAAAAACCTAAGTTGAAATTAATATAAATTATAAATTATTCTTATTACAAATATGGAATCCATTTTTCCAAATTCTAAACATATAATTGGAATAAATTAATTTTAAATTAACCCCGTAGATGAGACAAGACAATGAGTTTTTAAAGTGAAAATGTTCAAAAGTTTGAAATGTGTTTATATCCAATTTAAATATGAAATTGATTAAAATTAAATAAATTTTATAAATATATGTATAATTTATCTAAATATACTTTAAAAAAACTTTAAAATATAATTTATCTATATAAATAAATTTGAAGAAAATGCAGTTTTTAATTAAAGTTCAGGGTTTTTCACTATTCATTAAAAAAATTAAAATTCTCATAAAATATAAAAAATTTACCCAAATTAAATTTTGACATTCTGATTTCAAAAATGAAGTTTATTTTTTTCAAATAAAATTTATAAAATTTTCAAAAATTAGATTTAAAATAGGCTCACCATTAAAAGGTGGTAAAATTACCTTTTTGAAAAATACATCTATTTATTCATAAAATTGGAATAATTCTTATCTTATGCCTATTAAATCTATTGGATGAGTGTAAATTTTTTTTATTGAATATATAATATATAAATTTTATTAAAAACATTCATCAAAAGTGGTTTATTTAATTTATTGGGATAAAATGGTGTTTTTTCATAGAAAAATAGTTTTCTTAGAAAACGAATTTATTTATTTTAAAATAGTTCTTACATTAATTTATAACTAATTGATAAACAAATGATTCATTTTCTATACATTTTTAAATAATATTTTCAAAATTTATTAAATATTATTTTTAACATCCATTCGCAACAACTAGGTGGTAACTATAATAATATTTTAATAACAATATTAATAATATATTGTAGTTTGGTAAAACTCAGACTTGAGTTTAACACAAGTTATCAAAGGAAGTTAGAATTGTGTGTAACATAATACAAAAATAGTATTGAATGTACCAAAATGTAATATAAGTATTGTGTGCAGTGTAAGATTAACTTGGTGTTGCGTGCAACACAAACCAAACTTAGTGATTTCATATAACACAAGCTATATTTAGTGTTTTGTGAAATACATAATATCAAAATGATTAAATTAATTCAAAAACAATATTTCAAAAAATCTTAGGGTGTTACAATTTCTATGATTATGAATATGCCACAATTTATGCCACCCTTATATGATATGAAATTATGTAAATGTTATGTTCTCATGGATCATTTTATTTGATTCTTTTTTTATTAAAGTTTTATGAACTACAAATCTTTATACCAAGACTCTTATTTATGATCAATGATTTTTTGGGTATAGTTTTAAATGTTAATATCATGTTCTCATACCCTTATTCTCATGTTATACTTAAATGATCATTTATATCTCCCTTATTTACCCTTACTGAGCATCTGAGCTCACTGTTTATTATGTTTTATTTTACCTAAGATATAAATCAAGGTTTTAAGTATGATATGTCTCATAAGGGTGATAGTTGTGAATAACTATGTGGGAGATGATGTAGATATTGTATGCACCAGTTTTTTATGTATCAAAGTTTCCAAAGACATTAAACCTTTATAGTACTAGACTGGATCATAATGTTATGTAGTGAATATTAATCTAAAATAAAGAAATATTTATGTATGAAAAGTATGGGTTTCTATAATGGTTGTTTGTCAGGATAAAACTTTTATTGTCGTATTGGGAAGAACATGGATTCATTCTCATTTATAATTACCTTCATCATACCCCCAATTCCTCAAATATTTTGTTAACAGATAGGCTGATGTGATATATGGTGATAGTGCTACCATTTATTTTCTCTAATCTAAATACATATATATAGGATTATATAAAAGAGATAGATAAAAACCAACAATAGGTGATGTCATCTAAACTACTACCCCAAATGGTCTAGAAATGGACCCTGTCTACCCATTCCATGAACTCAATAAATATTATGTATTTCCCATTAATTAAATTGAGGTAATCACTCTAAATATGGGGAGTCATCAAGATATATGAACCATGTCTAAGTAGATAAAGTATTTTTTCACCTTTATATTATATGATGTCCAAGATAATGTTACCCTAGAACAAAAAACTTTAGTAGAGGGAAAGGATGCCATACCTTATATGAAGATCAATCTCATTCCTCAGTGTCTCTATAAGAAGGCTAACCTGACTGATCTTCAAACCTAGTCAGCACAACCAAAAATCTTAGAAAAAGTAGATATGAATACTAGGATAAAAATAAAGGCTCATGGTTTGGTCACATTTTCCTTCATATTCATGATTTTTGTCACATCGACCAAATCTAGTTGCACTTAATAAGTCTCTAATCCCAACAATGATGATGATTACCCAGATAAAAATTATCCTCCTTTGTCTTTAATTCTCAAGGAGGTTCTCACATAATTGTATATATTATTGAATTCTCCCACACCATTGATAAAAATTGAAAATTCCCCTATGTGATCTCCAAATGTTAGGATGTTAACACCTCTTATACCCCTGGTGATAACGGAAAAGAAGGATATCATACCCATAATGTTTTTGATGATAATTCCCATAGATTGACACTTTAAGAGTCTATATAAACCACCTTATCATTTACAAAAGATAAATATTCCATCACATTATCTTCTAGCCCCCAAAATATCCATTTATCACCTATTTCCATTGAAATCGAGGCATATAGGGAGGAGGGAGAGTTTATTCATAATTCCCTTGACAATGATGGTCATACATCAATACTTTCAGAACTTAGAGATACATAACTATCATTTATAAAGGATAAAAAATTTCCATGAATTTTCTCCCATTATTAAAAGAAATTCTCCATCAACCACTTCCACTGAAATTTAATCATAGGAGAAAGAAGAAGAAGATCTGAGAGATACCCCTCCAGTATTTGAGGAAGGAATCTTAAACACTATTAATGAACCAAGACTGGTGAATCTAGGTATATAAGAAGATCCAAAAAACACTTTTATTAGTGCTTACATGTCTCCTTAAAAGAAAGAAACACACACCTCTTTCTTAAAACGACATCAGAATGTTTTTCACTTTGAATTATATAGAGATTCCTAGACTTGATCCTGATGTGTCCAACCATCATTTAGGATCACTTGAAGATCATCATGGCCATAAGTAGGAATCTAGGATAATGAATCTGGTTCATGATAAATAATTCAAATTCAAATTCAATAAGATCATTAAAGAAAAATTTATATGGGAAGTCCAATACCTGAAATGGAATTGAAACATCATCCTTGTTAAGAATAATAATAATAAAATTATAGTTTTTATTGAATTCAAGGATATCAACTATCATTTCCTAAAGGGTGAATTCTCAATTTTGATTATAGAAATTTTGATCAATGAAACTGTAGGTTTCCATGTACTCTCATTTATATTTGGATATTTTGGTTATAACCTGATTCAGATGGTCCCCAAAGATAATGACACCAATACTTTGAGGGAATCCGAAGGAGTTTATTGCTACTGGGTAATACCCTTTTTCGTAAAGAGTGTTGGAACCACATATTATCATACCATGAACCATATTTCCATGACCTTTATAGGGAAGGATATGGAATATTACATCGATGATCTAGTGTCCAAATCCTAATAGATTTATGATAATCTCACCAACCTTGAAACAGTCTTCAACAAATAGAGGTAGAAAAACCTGAAAATAAACCCCATGAAGCATGCTTTCTAGGTGATGTTGTGAAAGTTTCTCTACTTGATAGTATTCCCCCATGGAATCTAAGTTTACCAAGATCATCAATAAGGGATTCACATATCTTTGGGATGAATATATTCATAAAGATTTTGATATTCTCAAGAAATATATCTCAATCCCATAGATATTAATGCCACCTATTGAAGGAAATACATTCATTTTTATATGGTAGATTTGGAGTGATCACTTGGTGATATTGTCACATGGAAAAATGATACAAGAAAATAAAATAGTCTCTATTATCTTAGAATAACTATATTTGATAGTGAGACATGATATTATGATATTAAAAATAATTTCCTTGCATTGATTTTCATGGTTTAGAAACTAATAAATTACCTACAACATCACATGATTCATTTAGTTTCTTGTATTGAATCATTGAAATACATCCTCAATTGTCCCATCTTGGCTAGATGACTATTATGCTGGGTGTTTATACCTGCACATTTTGATATCTAGTTTATACCATTGACGATAGTCAAAGGGAAAGCACTAGAAAAGTTTCTCATGACACATCCCAATTTGGATACCACACCAGTGGATGCCAAATTTCCTAATGAGGAGGTATTATCCACTCACGATACTACCCAAACATGGGAGATGCATTTTGACGATGCTATTATAAAATCAATATAAAGAAGGATGGAAAAATGAAAACTTAATAAATATGATTTTGGAATTATTATCATATCTATAATAAAGGAATTTTCTCCCTATTCATTGTTGTTGTTAGAAGATTGTACAAATAATAAAGTAGAATAACAATCTCTCATTTCTGACTTGGAATTAACACCAAAAATATTAGTGAACCATTTGAATGTCAAGGGTGATTAAGTGTTTGTGATTAAATGGGTTAATGGTGAAAATTCTATCAATAAATATTCTTTTATTATCTTTATCAATTATGTATGATGGTTGATGGTAGAATTACCATATGAGACAAAACTATATCATGCCCTGTATTCACAAAATGCGTATATAGATGCATTGGCTAATGAAACCACATATTGAGAATATGTAGACTGAAACAAAAAATAATAATCAATATTTCACATCTTAGGGTAGTGTCCCCATTCATCAGAAATGATGAAAAATAGATAAATAAGATCGATACCACTCCTGATAAAGGTGATATGATATCACACTAAATGATGTCTCCATGAGATGGATGTCTCTTATATTGGACCATATTCAAGGAAAAATTATTCTACTAGATTGATCAAAGAGAGTGGATATCCAATGACATGTAGTGAATTTCATTATTTATGATGGACCAGATGCTTAGAAAGTTATATATAAACGAGGCTCAAATGGTGTCCTCCTCAGATGTATTGAAGGAGGGGTGACCCTAACTATCATGTAAAAATCCTACTTGTATATTTTTGGTGCTCATAAATCTAGGACCAAGCTCTCCCATTAGATCAGATGCATTGGATATTTCTAGCCATAAATAACCCAAGACAGTATGAAATTCACTAGAAAGTGTCATTCTTGATAGATACATGAAAATTTCATCCTTAAACCCCTATATTTACCATATCCTGCTAAATATTCTTGGCTGTTTTTTCTCTAGGGAATAATTTTCATGGGGCTATATCCCCCAGTAACAGCCAGGAAGTTCAAGTATATCCTTAATACAACTAACTTATTCTCTAAGAGGGACGAGTCTATATTCCTAAAATAATTTAGGAAAAAAACTATTATAAACTTCTTAAATAAAAATATTATTACTATATTTTGTGTCCCTTACACAATACCTATGGACAATGGAACCAATTTCTAATCTTCTTAGTTGAAAAGACTATATTAGTAATATGGTAATTTAGTCTAACCACTCATCCCACTAATAAAAAGTAAAAAATGGATATATTGAGTCTTTTAACAAGTCTCTATCTAAATATCTATAGAATATGGTGAAAAAATACAAGAAGTATTGGCCCAACAAAATCTTGCATGATTTGTGGGATTATCACACTACAACTTGTACTACTACAAAAGCAACCCCATATTTGAAGTATAGAGGTGGTATTGATTATCAAGGTTCACTCACAATATATTCTCATTTCAATTTACAAAAAAATTTATAAAGATTAATAGTCTCATAAGTAGATGGATCATTTGGAATGACTCGATGAGAATAGATTTCAAACCCCATAGAACTTGGAAGTCCATAAAAACCAAGTTATACAAGATTTCAATAAGATTTTTTCCCTTTATTATTTATTAGGAGGAGATATGGTATTGGTTCTTAGAACACTGGTGATATCAGGGAATAATCCTCTAAAGCTCAAACCAAAGTGGTAAGGACCTTTTTGCATACACAAGGTTTTCTCCAATGGATATTGCTTCTTATTCATAATAGAGGGAGAATTCATCACACTTTCCACAAATGTGAGGTTTCTCAAAAATTAATTATAATAAATTTCACATTTGTTTAAATAATCCTAGTTGCATGATGGAAAACTACACAACAAAATCCTCAAGATATGATGTTAAAACTTCATAGTCATCATCCTTTCTACATGATGTTAAATCACATGGCACAAGTCTGACTTGTAAGACTTTAAAATTCATAGATTAATGTCCTAGTTTCATGATGAAAAACTACATGATAATATATTAGTATCACGATGTAAAACTACTTGATAATTCCCTTACCATATGATGTTAAACTTCATGGAAAATATCCTATTCACAAGATGTTAAACTATATAGAAACTTTTATAATACAAGTGATAAACTCTATGATATTTGTTATAAATAGGCATGTTGTGTGCTCTAGTGCGATATAGATAATACTCTGATTTCCTCTTATTTCTTACCTCTAGCATGAATCATGTGATCTTAGAGGTCTTGGTCGATCACTCAATTTAGAATAACTAAGAGAAGAATGACTAAAAATGAGGAATAATATGGTCCATCTTATATAACCTTTAAACTACTTAGAGTGGCCTATTTTGTATGAACTAATTTCCCTATATGAGAGAAATATCTGTATAGGATCCCTTGATGTATAATATACCCACCCTAAAGGATATAAATGCTCCATTTCCTCATATATGAGATCAGTATATGCAGGGAAATTCTCTTACAGAACTACATTTTTCTTGATTTATACTACATTATGATATTTAGTGATTCTTTTATTCATTATACTAGGCTCAACCATGGAT
This sequence comes from Viscum album, assembly GCA_963277665.1. Taxonomy (NCBI): domain Eukaryota; kingdom Viridiplantae; phylum Streptophyta; class Magnoliopsida; order Santalales; family Viscaceae; genus Viscum; species Viscum album. Next base: position 1,308,037,470 of record OY728119.1, read on the forward strand.
AAAAAAATGCCTCTCCCATTTTTAAGATCTCAATCTACATAGGTGTCCTTTTTTTATTTCCAGGGGATTCAATAGTTATGGATATATTAGATAACCTTGAAATCATACTTTTCTTATCTTATGATAAAAAATGAATCCTTTCCTATATATGTGTCTGATCTATGTAAGATACTTCATTATGGATTTTTTATATGTGAACCCATGCTAAAAAAATTCTTCCCCACTATGAAAGAACTTGATCTTTATAGGATATCTTCCATGAACTATGTATTCTTTGATTCCTTCTAGTGATGCCTAGATCCTTCATCCCATGATCAATTGAAAATAAAAAATACCCCTTTCCCTGCATATGAACTTGATGTATAAAGGTATTTTCTCTCTAGAAACTATGTATTGATTGATTCTTCTTACCACAGGACACATAGTGATTCTTTGATACCTTATTTGAGTCCCGACCAAAAATTCCCTTGAAATTACTACTTTGATACAATGTTTATACCCTTCTATTCATATTGGGTACCCTTTTTAGATCCAAAATTGAATGAAATAAATATCATTTTTTACAAAACCCCTATATAAATTTCCTCATCATATGACCTTAAACTGCCTGAAACCAGAGTCCTTGTCACATGACATTAATCTGCAAAACATATATTCCACCTTGAATGATCTTAAATGTAACACCTCGACCCCAGAAGCCCAGAGCCGATGCATTATATTAATACATTGGCATGATTACAAGGAATCAACTCCCAAAGAACCGATTAGTTTAGAAGTCTTGGAAGACCAGATTATAGTCATGATACCCATAATACATTGGGAAAAGAAAATTAAACATGATACAATATAAAATAAACTACATCCTTGAAAGCCTATTCAAAGTTTTCTTCTTCATAACCTAGGGAAAAAACATAATAAAGGGATGGGATCATATTATTAGTAAGGGTAAGTGATACAGTAGAAGATATCATAAACAATAAGGAAAAGTGAATAACTCATGCCACTAAAACATAATCTTGAGCATAATATGATAGGAATAAAAACTAAAGGAATAATTCCATATAAATAATCACATGAAACTTCACCATGGATATTATATTCATCTAATAATAACATGATTTATATATTACTAATGTAATAATAAGGGAATGAATATTACAGACATTCTGAAACATATCGTCAAGGCCTTGACCAAGACATCTGAAAATGATTAAGGCCTTGGCCAAAACCATATCTAAAAATGGGTAAGGCCTCGGCCAAGTCTATATATGCTTTGTATAATGAGATCTACCATGAATAGAGGGGATATATAGGGAACCAATTTTTACTTTATAAGTCTAATTCATTCCTCATATTAATGGGGATATACAAAAATATCATATACATGTGCAATGAAAATAACTTTCCCCAATCTGTAAACATAATTACTAACCATTCAGAGTAATATGGTGAATGGAAAACAAGATAACACAACCATAGTAAAAATAATCATAAAACCTTCAAGAACATATTTTAGATGATATCATAAGATATAAACCTCAATTAAGTACAATATTTTACAAAGGATGTTAACATAGATGAAGTTACTTTTAAATGAGACCATTGAACAATTCTTGAGGAAATAATTCTTAAACATTCCAAAGTGTCCCATACCACTTTGAAACATTAAAATAACAATCCCTTAGAATATAATGAGAATAAGGATACACTTTATATTATATGTAAAAGGGAAGTACATACACCATACACAATGAGTAAGTGGTGAACATGGCATATATCTCACAAAAGTAAAAGTGATATGAAAAACCCCCTTTTTTACTTTGTAAAGAAGAGTTATTTTGGAAAATCATTTGTATTTGTCATAAAATAAGATTGTAAAAAATGTATATACCAGAAAATAAAATTTAAGGACATTTAAATTATATTTTAGGAATAAATGTTGTCCCATTGAAGTTAAATCATGTAAAAATTGTTTTTAAAGAAGCTTTAGAAGTAAACCAATTTAGAGCATTTTAAGGAAAATATTAAAAATATTTTAAAGAGGAAATAAATGTTTGATTTTAGAAAATTAGAAATGAATCAAGATAGTTTTTCCTAATAAAATTTGTGATTTAAAAAAATAATGATGGCTTAAAACAGATTATATCATGCACTTGAAAATGGGTAAGAATTCGAGAAGTTCCCTTGAATCAGGCTAGTTTAACGGGAATAATTAAGAAGGAAACCATTTTAAAACATGTATATACCATTAAAATATGGATTATGTGATATGGATATATGGTTTTGGAACATATAAATATCATTTATTATAAATATAAAAAAATATATAAGCATTACATTTGAGTAAAGGTAGAGTAAGAGTAACCCAGAGGAAAAAATGGGGGTTCGAGTAGAATCCCTTACCAGTTTATAATCAATCGAATCATACACCCCAAAATTAATAATAATAAAATGATATATTGAATACCATTAGAATAAAAATATTCATGATTTGGTACATAAATTTTCATTATACATACACCATACACAAGAAATAGTGGTGAATAAGGAATATCTCACAAAAAATGGAAGTGAGATGAGAAAACCCTTACCTTATGTCAGAATGTATTCTACACTTGATCTTAATGTACTGAATAAAAAAATTAGATTCATTAATTATGAATTAAAAAACCTTATATACATGTAATTTATTTATTATATCTTCATTAAGTTCATTTATGAACTTTTAGATGTGTTAAGATATTCAATTCCATCTTTTGGGAGTGCACATTTTCTTAGTTTTCATGTTTGGTTCGCTTGTATAAGAGTATGAAAGTTTGTGTAAAATGGAAATTGAAATTTAGAATTTAAGTTATGAGTTATTAATGATAATACAATAGGTTAAATGATCATATAATTCATTTTTTTATTTTGGGAGAGGATGAATCATTATATAAAATTTTAATGATAAATACTTGGATTATTTTGATGGTTTTTTGATCACCACAAACTCATTTTGTTTTATAATGAAATAAAATGTGTAAAAATGATTACATAACACAAAATACGATATATAACATATATTATGATTTGATTCAACTATAAAAATGGTTTTATGACAAGAATTAGAGATGGTAATAGAAATTGAAAACCTGTCGTCCTTGAATGTGATAAATTAACACAGTTCAGATGGTGTTTTCATTTTTAGTATAAGAGGAGGGGAAAAAGATATGATGATGAAATATTACATTAGCATAATAAAATTAAAGTAAATTTAAGGTATTGGAATTATAATATAATTTAAATGAGGGGGGGGGGGGTGATGAGAGAGAAACAAAATAATGGAACTTGTAAATGAAGTTGAAAGAAAAATGAAGAGAGGTTTACCTATTGAGTAATCCTCCTTGAGAATCTCTTTAAGACCTTTGTTTTTGGACTTTTGGTGAGACTAGAAGGGCTTGGGAGTGGGGTAGGGCTTGGTAAAAGTATTTAAAATAACTTAGGCTAGTCTCCAAGCTTGATAGGAGTGAGAGAAAGAGGGGGTGAGGGGTGGTTTATATAGTAGAGGAGAGGAGAGTTTTTGCATTATTTTAATCATTAGTTTATTATTTTGCCCCAAGAATATGAATAGTATTGATTATTGTGAATAAAAATATTAATTAGTACATGTGAGTTTGAAATAATTGTTTCTTACATCATCCATTATGCAAGGAATAATGTATTTATCTTATAACGTATTTATACCATATTTACTATATTTTATTATTCACCAAAAATTCAAGTATTTTAGAAAAATACCAAAAATTAACTCTTACCATTTTTTGATGCGTAGAATACAAAATTGAAATCCATTTTATCAAAATAATTTTCTAAATATGTGAAATTTAGTTTTTAAATAAAATCATTATTTACTTGAAAAATACAGATTTAATTTTAAAACAGATTTTACAAGACTTTCAAAAATTAACTGAGGTTTCTTAAAAGTATCCTAAAATCATAGGGGAAAAAATATTTAATTAGGAAAATTTTTTATGAAAATGAATTTTATTTCAAATAAATTTATTAATTTAAAATTTTCAATAAATATTTTTTACTCACAAAAATACAAACACTTAATTATTTATTTTTAAAATATTCACTCTCATTAATAAGGTGCATATTTTTTTTACTTTCATGAGTGATGTTATTATTTATAAGGGTCAATTTACTATACATAAGGGTAACATTAATATTCATAAGGGTACATTACTATTCATAATGGTCAAGTTACTATTCAATAACAATTAAGTTGATCCTGTTAGACTATAAAAAACTTGCTGATCACAACAGTGTATTTCCATTTTTCGAAATTAAAATCACAGAAGTTGCAAAATTATGTTTCATGGATAGGTTAAAAAAAGTGTTGTTTCGTAGAGAATCAGTGTTGTGTGCATATAATCCATCTAATGAATTGAAATTATTTATGAAGAAATGCACCCTAAAATCTTGGGGTGTCATATTAATATTGGATATATTCATAACATAATTTAGTATTTATCAAAATAATTATAATAGTCAATATAAACTATATTTAATAAAATAATCTATTGATAAAAATAAATTTTTTAAAAATAATAAAATATATATTCATATTAAAATACACAAAAATAATACTATAAAATAGTATTTTTTTAGAACAATAATTAATTTGAAAGCTATAAATTATAATTATTTTTAAGTATTATTATTCATTAAAACACATAATTTTAAAATATTTAAAATTATTAAATAAATTACCAGGGTGTTACATTATTCATCCCTCAATAGAATTGCATCCTCACAATTCGAAACTTCACTTCAAAAGTTAAAGGTTGATGCTTGAAAATTCCCTTGTGGGAAACCCACATCTATAATAGGGTTAATGAAATATCCTCTTAAAAACAGGCATTACCAAAAAATTGGGTTTCCACAACGCCACCCTTTATAAGTGCTAAAAAAAGTGCTGATAAAGGGGGGGGGGGCTTAATCTGCACTAAAAAAAGCACTGATAAATGGTATCTTTTAACAGTGCAAAAAAAGTGCTGTTAAAAATGACCCTTTATCAGCGCTTTTTTTAACGCTGATAAAGGCCCCCCTTTATTAGTGCTTTTTTGAGCACTGATAAAGGGGACCTCTTTATCAGTGCTTTTTTTAGTAGCGCTGATAAAGTGGGGCTTTATAAGTACTTTTTCCTAGCGCTAATAAAGTTTATATTTTAAAAAAAATTCATGAAAAATAATATATTGTTATATAAGTATATTTATATTAATATAAATATAATATATATTTTTTAAATAAGTTTTAGATAAGTATAAATAGATTATTACATTTAATATATAATAAATTTAGTGAAAATGGATTTAAAATATTTTAAAAAATATTATTAATTAATAATTTTCTAATTATCATCAATTAATAATCATTTAATAATAATTTGAAGACACAAAAAATCAAAAAAATTAATAAAAGATCTAAAATAAGTGGAAAATGTAACTCAAACTTCAAACGACCATAACTTTTTATTCGGGTGTCCATTTGAGATCTACAACATATCAAATTGAATCTTACGATGAGATCTACACACTATTGACACAAGAAAACCTTTTTACACATTTTTCAAGGCCCAAAAAATCCTAGAAGTCCTAAAAAACTGAGTTTTTAGTCAGGATACCCCGATTTTTTAACATTCAAACAGGTATAACTTCTGATCCGGATGTCCACTAGGCCTGTACTATATTTCATATCAAAGATTGTTTAATTTTCTTCGATTTTACTAGTTGTGAAGTTGAAACAAACTTCTGGATTATAAGTTATGATTGTTTTAACATTCTATGGATTTTCAAATACACGTATATATATATTTATTCGTAAATATATATATATATACATCTATGTGTGTGTTGTATATATGTATGTATGTATTTATTTATAAACACAAAAAAAATATTTTATAAATGTATTTAAAACTAATCTTATAAATATATATTAATATACAAATAAATATATGGATAAAAAATTATAACTAAAAATATATATATAAAGAAATATAAATATAAATTAATATACAAATAAATAAATATATAATAATATATGAATAAATATATTTTTATTAATATAACTAAATATATTTATATTAATATGAATCTATATTAATATATGAATAAATATAACTATATATATATGAATAAATATATATGTATTAATATAACTAAATATATTTATATTAATATGAATATATATTAATATACGAATAAATATAACTATATATATATAAATATAAATATATATTAATATATGAATAAATATATATATATTAATATATGAATAAATATATATGTATTAATATAACTAAATATAGTTATCTTAATATGAATCTATATTAATATACAAATAAATATAACTATATATATATATATATAACATTAAATAGAGAAAATAACGATATGACTTAGTGGTAAAGGTGCAGACACACAAGGGGGGAGGTCGCTGGTTCGAGTTCGGGTGGAAGCAAGGGGTGCGCGTGGGCATGCGGGGGATGCGCGGGCAAGGGCAGTGCATGGGAGATTGGGAGGGGGTCTGCCTAGTACTGGTAGGGGGGGGGGGGTCAAGCACTTTTAAAATCTCCCCCGCATTATATATTCCTTTTTAATTTTTTTTAATTTTTTTGACTTTTATCAGTGCTTTTTTAGCACTGATAAAAGAGGCCTTTATCAGCACTTTTTTGAGTGCTGATAAAAGGGACCCCCTTTATCTTCGCCTTGATTAAAAATGCTTTTTAGCGCTGTTAATTCACTTTTCTAGCGCTGATAAAGGCCATATTTGTAGTAGTGAGGTTAAGGGAAATGAGGTGGTCACCAAAAAAATTATGCTTTTGAATGGGGTAAAATTAGTTGGAAGTAGAAACTTAGATATGGAAGAAAAATCAAACTATGAAGTTTTGATGGAAAGTGATAGAAAACATGTTCAGATGAATGTTGATTACTACAAATCTATAAACTACTGTATAAAAAATTCATTAATATTACCAAATGTTATGATAATAGGACAAAATTTTATTTAAGACTCTTTTCCTTGAGTTGAGGAATTATTCCTCTCTATAAGTGTATAAATATACGTTTCTATTTCATAAACACAATCTTATCCTTTTATTAGGCCTTGAAATATCTATACTTCATGCCTTAGCACAAGTTGTGTCATGTGGTGAATTAATATATTAACCACTAAAACCTCATACAATGATCAAATTAAACCATTCATAAATGGTTAAACTTTCCAAAATATAATGATTCAACTCTTTAGAAAGAAGGTCACTGAATTTCCAAGATGAACTTAGCCATGAAGTATCTCTAAAATTTCACATTCCAAACATGTGAATAAATTCATCATGTATCCTCTTGAAATATGGTAATAACTCAAATTACCATAAAACCTTATTGGAAACATGAATTCTTCCATATTCCTTAAGTAAGATACATTATATTCCTTAAATAAAAAAGTGTTGTAAACTCATTCAATGATAGAATAGACCCCTTGTCAACTAGTCAATAATCAGTTCCAAGGTAGTTAGTACTTATCAAAATCAATCATTTCTTCATCAATATCTCAACATAAAAAATATATTAAGGGCTATCTTTCCCTCAATCATGTGTTTTCAAAAAAGTTTAACTTTATAATGAATATCTTTCATTAGCACCATTCAACATATGGTCTCAAATCCTTAATGAAAAAGTACTACATTTTAATCTTTATATATTCCAGTACATTGCTAATAAAATATTCAAATGACATAATTCCTAAATATACATATTAATTATTCCTCTCTATCTATGGTAGTAGAATAACTTGATCATTATCTAATAGTAACATTTGGGGTATATTTCACTGATGCTTAGGATATTGATTCACATAGTGTCCCATCTCCCCACAGTTGAAGCATTGTACATTGGAAACCTTTTTCTTACCCTTGAAATCACAGACTTGGTTTCCTTTTTCTTCACACTTATAAAAAAATCCCATTCCCTTAAAGAATTTTCCAAGGTTATTCTTTCCATAGTTATCACATGTGGGAAAACCCTTTATTCCATTATTCCCTTTATCCATATTTTCCTCTTACAACATTTTATTCTCTTGCTTCCCTTTAAATTCATAGGACTCATAGAATTATTTATATATCTTTTTAACACATGATATTATTTCCTCATATAACGAGGATACCTTAGAGAATATTTAACTTTGAAATTTTGGATTAAGACCATGAAAGATATGATCCTTCTTACACTTTTCATCCCGTACATTGGCATAGTTCTCATTCCTTATTCTAGGATCCATTTATAAACAATTCCATATACAATATTTGCTCATAAATCCAATAACCATATACTTTGTTTACTTTGGAAACATAAATCCTTCATAATGGTATATAAGAAAAATGTGAATTATGCTAATTATATCCCACAGGAGTGTTAAACTAGGTGCGTAGTAAGACCTATTGTCATGTACTAGGTTACATCGAGCTAATATTAGAACACCTTGTCAAATTTGTTACCCCTAAGTACATCTATTCCAAAACCACATCTACTAGTAGTATCCAGATAGGTATGTATTTTCTAAGAAGATCCGCATAATCTATACCTTAACATAATTCTAGGATGTTCTTATATTCCTATCCTCAATGTCTATCTTAGGGTTATGTTCCCTAACCTATGTTTTCTAAATCTAGTTTCCAAGGTTACTACTAAACTTCCTCTGATACCAACTATAACACCTCGACCCCAGAAGCTCAGAGTCGGTGCATTATTTAAAAACATTGGAATGATTACAAGGAATTAAATCCTAAAGAACCGACCAGTTTAGAAATCTTCAAAGACTAGATTATAGTCATGATACCCATAATACATCGAAAAAGAAAATAAAACATGATACAATATGAAATAAACTACATACTTGAAAGATCATTCGAATTTTTCTTCTTCATAACCCTGGGAAAGGAAATATAAGAAAGGGGTCAGCTCAGATGCTCAATAAGGGTAAGTGATACAACATAAGATATCTTAAACAATAAGGAAAATTGAATAACTTGTTCCACTAAAACATAATCTTGAGCATAATATGGAAGGAATAAAAACTAAATGAATAATGCCATATAAATGATCACATGAAACTTCACAATGAATATTCTACTAGTCAAATAATACCATGATTTATCTATAAATAATATCATAATGAGGGAATTCATATTCCATACATTCTGAAACATACCGTCAAGGCCTAGGACAAGACATCTGAAAATGATTAAGGCCTCGACCAAAACCATATCTGAAAATGTGCAAGGCCTCAGCCAAGTCCATATCTGTTTTGTCTTATGAGACCTACCGATGCATCGAGAGGATATAGTGGGCCCCTCCACTCACTTTATAAGTCCAATAAATTCCTCATATGAATGGGGACATACATAAACATAATATACATGTGTAATGTAAATAACGTTCCCTAATAAGTAAACATAATTACTAACCATTCAGAGTAATATGGTGAATAGAAAACAAGATAGCACATCCATAGTCAAAATAATTAGAAACCCTTCAACAACATGTTGTAGATGATATCATAAGAGATAAACCTCAATTAAGTATAAGATTCAAAAAAATATGTTTACATAGATGAATATACTTTTAAATAAGACCATTAAAAAATTCTTGCAGAAATAATCCTTAAAAAATCCAAAGTGTCCCATACCACTTTGAAACATTCAAATAATAATACCTTAGAATATAATGATAATAATTATACTCTTTATATTACATGTCCAAGGGTAGTACATACACCATAAATGGGGAGTAAGTGGTGAACAAGGTATATATCTCACTGAAGTAAAAGTGAGATGAGAAAAACCCTTTTTTTACTTTGGAAATAAGTGTTATTTTGGAAAATCTTTTGTATTTATCATAAAATCAGATTGTAAAAAATTTATATACCAGAAAAAAAAGGCAAGGAAATCAAAATTATATTTGAGGAATAAATGTTGTCTCACTGAATTGAAATCATGTAAAAAGTGTTTTTAAAGAAGCTTTAGAAGTAAAATATTTTAGTGGTGTTTAAGGAAAATATTAAAGATATTTTAAAGAGGAAAGGAATGTTTACTTTTAGAAAAATTAAAATTAACCCAGATATTTTTTCATGATAAAATGTGTGATTAAAAAAAAATAATTATGGATTAAAATAGATTATATAGTGCCCTTGAAAATTGGCAAGAATTCAAGAAGTTCTCTTGAATCCGACTTGTTTAATGGGAATAATTTAGAAGGAAACCATTTTAAAACATGTATATCCCTATAAAATATGGATGATATAATCTGGATATATGATTTTGGAACATATAAATAGAATTTATGAGAAATATAAAAAAATATAGAAGCATTACATTTGAGTAAAGGTAGAGTAAGAGTAACCCGAAGGAAAAATGGGGTTCCTGTAGAATCCATTACCCGTTTTTATCAATCAAATCATATTCCCAAAAATTAATAATAATCAAATGATACATTGAGTAGGGATTCCTCCTCCATAGTGATCTGGGTATACTTCCCGGAACTTCCCTTTCCATTTCAAAATCTAGCTATTCTTCTATTGTTAGGAAATATGGTCATAAGGTTTTTGGCTTTCAATGAGCGTTCGAGGACTTTGTACCATCCAATAGCACCCTAGATTTACATGGAAGTCGGCATATCCAAAACCCTATTGAATAATTATAGACTGAGGTTAAAGACAAGATCCACTGCCTCCAACCAGTGGTTTTTTAGAACTGGTATGATTTCTGTTCTTTATGTTGTTTCTTGGGTCATCTTCAATAGGAATGATGTTCATTGCTTCATAAACCTTCACACTTAGTTGATTATGGAAGGGTCCCCCAAGGCTTGTCTGAGGTTGTCGTTGTGCCTCTGGATAGTGGGGAATGCAATGAGGCCCCTAAATATTTAGGTGAGGATTCTCTTCCTCCTTTGAATATTGTATTGGGTTCGAGGAAGGGAATTTCTTTAGGTGTGGTGAAGGGCACAAAGCTTAAGGTCCCAGAGCCTAGGGTTGTAGAGGTTTTTTCCCATTTGAGGCATGATCTGGGTGTTCCCCCCTTATCAAGCAGTGTAAGGGAGGATGCGTATGTCTATGAGTTCCATAATTTTCCCTCCACTTAAAATAAAGATGAGGGACATGCATTGAGGATCCCACCCTTGGATGCTGTTCTGGCCCGGTAGCTGGTTTTAGTTGAGGCATGATAGGAAGCCTTCAATACACCAGGTGTTGGTGGCCTTCAAATTTTAGTTTTGGAGGAAACTTACCAATAGACCCAATTAATGGGACATGGATTTGTGCAGCCCAGAGGTTCAGATCTATCTAAACTGGAACTACTGGAAAGTTCCTCCTATGCCAAGATGGTGAAGTCTGGAGGAATGTATATTCACTCCCACAATCGATTCATAGTGTTGGAAGAGGAGTGTCATGCTCTCGAGGAAGGGGATGATGTAGAGGCTTCTCAGGAGGATAAGGATTCTGATTTGGACTCCCTTGTTGAGTCCAAGGAAGTGTACATTTCATATAACTATGTTAGATCCTCTTCAAGGAAGGGTAATAACACCATAATTTATTTAGATGGGTTCTTAAGCACTCTCAGAGGCCATAAAGGAGGAAAGACTATTCATCCTTACCAAACCCCCCATAACTAAATCCTAAAGAAAAGTTAATATTCCTCAAAAGGGTCCCCAGTGGGTGGAGGTGAAGTCTACTAAGGATCTTGATCCACTAGTAGGGGAATATTCTATCATTGACTTGCCACATGTTGTAAATGAGCCTTTTGAATCCGATATCAACCTGAACGGGAGGGAACTGATAGAGTGTGATGAGTGGGAAACCATCATTGATGGTAATTAAGAATTCGCTGAAAAAGTGTTAAATTTCATCACTACACAAGAGAAGTTTTACAGGCTGGTTGGCATGCACCTTTAGGGTAACCTTACCAAGGAGCAACGTGACTGGTATAAAAAATAACTTGGAATACTGGTTTGTGGATTCAACAAGAATAAGATATCTGTGGAAGAGATCATTCTTACCTGGGAAAATATGGTATAAAATTGGGGAAACCTACTCAAAGAGGATTTAGATAAGAAGACTATCATTCCTCAATAGAGTCTTCATAGAGGTACGATCTCTAACAGGCTAAAATTGAAAATCTTAGATTCATCAATGTCTTATCATGTTGACTGATTGTTTTGTGCACTTGACAGGTTTCTGAATTTTCCTTAAAAGTGTTTTCTTAATAAAAAAATATTTTGATGAAAAAGATCCATGATTTGGTACATAAATGGGTAGTATCCATACATTATACACAAGAAATAGCGGTGAATAAGTAATTCCTCACAAAAATGGAAGTGAGATGAGAAAAACCTTTCCTTATGTCCAAATATATTCTTTACTTAATCTTAATGTCCTAAATAATAAAATTATATTCATTAATTATTAATTCTATAACCTTATATACATGTAATTTATTTATTATATCTTCATTAAGTTCATTTATGGAATTTTATATGGGTTAAGAGATTCAATTTCATCTTTTTGGAGTGGACATTTTCCTAGTTTTGATGTTCGGTTCGCTTGTAAAGAGTATGAAAGTTTGTGTAAAATGGAAATTGAAATCCCAAATTGAAGTTATGAGTTATTAATTATCTTCCAAAATGTTAAATGATAATATAAATCCTTTGGTTATTTTGGTACAGGATGAATCATTATATAAAATTTTAATGATAAACTCTTGGATTATTTTGATGGTTTTTCGATCACCACAAACTCATTTTGTTTTATAATGAAATACTATGTGTTAAAAATGATTAAAGAACATTAAATAGGATATATAACATATATTATATTCTGTTTCAACCATAAAAATGGTTTCATGAATGAATTGGAGACGGTAATAGAAATTGAAAACCTGTCGTCTTTGAATGTGATAAATTAACACCTCTCAGACGATGTTTTCATTTTTAGTGTAAGAGGAGGGGAAAAAGAGGTGATGATGAAATATTCCATTAGAATAATAAAATTATATTACATGTAATTTAATTTAATTATCATATCATTTTGATGAAGGGGATGAGGATAGAGAAACAAAATAATGAACATGTAAATGAAATTGAAAGAAAAAGGAAGAGAGGTTTACCTCTTGAGTAATCCTCCTTGATAATCTTCTTAAGGCCTTTTTTTTGGCCTTTTAGTGAAACCAAAAGGGATTGTATGTGGAGTACGTATTTGTAATATTATTTGGTAGAACTTATTAAAGGCTCAAATCTTGATATGAGTGAGAGGAATAGGGGGAGAGGGGTGGTTTTAGATAGTGGAGGAGAGGAGGATTTTTGCATTATTTTAATAATTAGTTTATTATTTTTCCTCAAGACTATAAATAGTATTTATTATTAAGATTACAAACACTAATTAGTGCATGTGAGTTCGAACTAATGGTTTCTTACATCATCCACGATGCAAGGAATATAGTATTTATCTTATAACATATTTATACCATAATTACCGTATTTCACTATTCACAAAAAAATCAAGTATTTCAGAAAAATAAAAAAAATTCACCCTAACCATTTTATGACATGGAAAATCCAAAAATGAACTTAATTTAATCAAAATAATTTTCTAAATATGTAAAATTTAATTTTTTAATAAAATCATTATTTACTTGAAAAATACAGATTTAATTTTAAAACTGATTTTATAATTCTTTCAAAAATTAACCGAGGTCTCTTAAAATTATCCAAAAATAATAGGATGAAAAAATATTAATTTGGGAATAAATTTTATGTAAATGAACTTTATTTCAAATAAATATATTAATTTAAAATTGTAAATACATATTTATTACTCAAAAAAAATACCAATACTTAATTATTTTTTTAAAACATTCACTCTCATTAATAAGGTGCCTAAATTTTATTTATAATTTCATGGGTGATGTTACTATTAATAAGGGTCAAGTTACTATTCATAAGGGTAATATTACTATTCATAAGGGTACATTACTATTCATAAGGGTCAAGTTATTATTCACCAAAAATTAAGTTGATCCTATTAGACTCCAAAAAACTTACTGATCGCAATGATATATGTCAATTTTTTGAAATTAAAATCACAGAAGTTGCAAAATTATGTTTCATGGCTAGGTTAAAAAAAGTGTTGTTTCACAGAGACTCAATGTTATGTGCGTATAAGCCATTTAATGAATTGAAATTAATTATGAAGAAATATTCCATAAAATCTTGGGGTGTCATATTAATAGTGAATATATTATTAACATAATTTTTTATTTATCAAAATAATTATAATAGTCAATATATATTATATTTAATTAAATAATCTATTAATAAAGATTTTTTTTGTAAAAATAATCAAATATATATTCATATTAAAATACATAAAAATAATACTATAAAATAGTATTTGTTTTTTTGAACATTAATTAATTTGAAAGCTATAAATTATAATTACTTATAAGTATTGTTATTAATCAAAACACTTAATTTTAAAACATTTAAAATTATTAAATAAATTACTGGGGTGTTACATTAAACTTCTTAGATTGGTCTATTCATGTAGACCAATTTCCTTAAATGAGACCCAAATTATTGTAAGGATAACCTATATAGGGTTATTTACCAAAACAATATCAAGATAAAATTCCCTTCTTAATATTATATCATAATGTTCAGAACTTACCAAATAATATAAAAACTATGTATGGATTGGTTTATGTTTCCTTAGGATATGTAGCAACATCTAAATCACATGTTCAGGGCCGAACCACCAATCATCATCTATCATCACTCCTTTAAATCATGGTGGCCCAATCATGGAAAGTTAGAGTATAAAATGATTCCATCACTTTTCTTAAACACCTTTTTTTTCAAAAATCACACTTCATGCATATAGTGTCTCAGATCACCAAAAATATTTTTGGCTGTTTTTAACAAGTGTATTGAACTCCAAAGGACACTTCTTCTTGACTATGCATACTATTACCATGATATAAATTTTCATATGCATCCCCGATATGGCCTATCAATCATAGGAATATATATCCTAAGGATAAATATCCTATAATTTCTACACACCTTCTCAACATCACAACTGAACACATTATTTAAATATGGTCAAAATTTATCCCTTTTATACCTATTTCATTTCAATTATCATGATCTAAGGACCTTGAGTTCTTATTTATAACTTCATCACTCATTTATTTGAAATATTTCAGTACATTATTAGTATTTAATACCCATTTGAGTTATTATTTTTATCCTTATGGTCCACGCATCATGACCATAAACAATTTTCACATTTTATGAGACAATTTATAGTGGTGTTGGAATCTATATTAATGTAGGTTTTTTCTTGGTTAATTCTATGTAAATTATCTTTATTGTTGGTAAAATATGTATGACCTTAAACTCAACAATTTTTGTTCAAAGATATAAAAACTTAAACTCTATCCCTCATTGGTCTAGACCATAATACCTTAAAATATAGGTGGAAACATCATAAAACTTATTTGGTTGAACATCCATAAAGGGAGGCCTAATTAAAAGTTAAGTCCTTACTCACTAAGCCTCTCACATCCAAGGATTAGGAAAATGTTAGAGCATAAATATAAAAAAGGCATAAAGATAATGAGGCCCATCAAACAACCCTTGAAAAATCCGATCCATGCTCCTTGGAACCACTAGTTTAGGAAAAAGTTAGAGTGTAGGCATATCATATCTCTTTTCCTTGATATTGTGTTCCCAACACAGTGTCATAACCTTTAGTGTGTTGAAATCCTTCTTCAATATTATTTAATTTCAAAAACCTAATTTATTCCATAAGTCTTTGAATCTTCAAAAATCTTCCTGTCCATCGGTAATGAGAATATTCAACTCAAAGGGAAACCTCTTCTTGACTATATATACTATTTCCTTGATGTGGATCTACATAAGTTCCCTTAATATGGCCTATCAACTTGTGGTATATTTGTCTCAAGGGGAGGATCCTCTAATCCTCATACACATGGGAACCATTGTAGTGAAGACCATCTTTTGAATATGGTCTTTAATCATCCCTAACATATGTGTCCCATCTAATCACTTCTGATTAAAACTCCTTGATTTATGATTTACACAATCCATTATCTAAATATTAATGTAGATTTAGTACCCTTTATTATGTACACCCATTCGTTATGCTCACCTTCAGAGCAAGGATTTGATATCTCACCCTTAAACCTTTGAATTTTCGTTGTTGCATGACCCTAAACCGCATGGAAATATAGTCCAAGAATCATGACCATAAACTGAATGATAATCCATGTATAACATAGGGAAAAACCTATTTATCACCTATTCCATGATAATAATTAGATTATATCATCCTCCTGAGATCACACAATAAAGTTCTAAAACACTCATGTAGAGTTCAATCCCACTACTGTTGATAATGATGGTCGGTTTGAATTGGTTGATTGATTTGTACTTATTTGTGGGTTTTACTAAATCAGTGACATTGGAAATTCCTAATTCACATTGGTTATATAAAATACTTGTTACTAGATAGAAAACCCCATAATACTTGGTAAAAGTTATTCGACCTAAAAGAAAAACTTTTGGTACAAACAGTAAGACCTAAAACAATGTGCACCCATTCTAGACAATGTCGTACAACCTTAAACATTAGTAATATTGGTCTGACCCACATGACCTAAAATTTCTAAAGGAAAGACAAAAAAAACTCACTAGTTTAAAAACCCATAAAGGGGAACATAGGTAAAAGTTGAGTCTCTGCTCACTGGATATGCACCTTGCATGATCTAGAAAAAATTGAGCATTCAAAATTGAAAATACACAAATCTTATTAGGTAGAAAACCCATTAAGGGTTTCTTAAGAAAAATTATAGTTGATACCTATTATTATTACCATATATAATGATTATTTAAATTTTAGGGAGATAAAAATAAAATACTCAAAGTTTTTGGGTCCCATAATATGATCCCAACAATTTTCAAGCTACGCAGGCTAGGTCCCTTAGCCTTGAAAAAAATTAGAACATTTTTCTATTTCCCTCATCCCTGGTATATCATCACATAGGATCTATATAAAATGTGTAAATATATCACTTTAGGGTACTCCAAACCTTTTGAATATTTGAATCCTTATTCCAAATTCCCATTTGTGATCCTCTTTATATTGATTCATATCATTCATTCTTCCCAATATACCAACTTCAGTGTTATAGTGATGATAGTTATGCCCATACCCATATGTGATTCATTCTGAGGAGGAAATAATTAATCAAAATGGACTAATTATAGTGTTATGGTGATGGTATTTATTCGTATACCCATCAAAAATCCATTCCCAATAAGAAATAACTCATCTAAATGGATTAAATCTGGTGTTATAGTGATGTTAGTTATGCCTGGGACCATCCATGATCCATAACCAAGAGAAAATTTTAACAGTTTGTTCCTTCCTGACCCATTAATTTTTATTTGGGAAATTGGAGGCATTTGGGGGAGTTCCAGATGGATTATTGGAATAGGATCTACATAGTGATACAATAGGTGTTTCATGATATGAATGAGATCCATATTATGAATTAGAGGTTCACTGCTTGTGTAGGCGATTAGTTTCATAGATTGTAAGAGGTCCAGAGTGGAGTCCATAAAATGGATTCATGTCATTAAAGGTTAATTCATGACTTGTAATTAAATTATCCTATGGTTATTGGGTTTTTAATGGAAACTGAAAGTATGGAAAACCCATTAATTACAAGTTAAGAAAGGGTTACATGATGTGAAAGGGTCGGGTTCCAGGTTTTTAAATCCTTTATTAGATGATTTTTTTCCATTCATATACCCTTAATTACTCTCATTTTTGAAAGATACCTAGTCCATTTGTAGGGATCTTATATCCCTCATTCCTTAATCTCAATCCATTTTTTCTGGTGGTTGAGTTTTGGTGATCCATGGAAAGTTCTTCTCTTTACCCCTTGGTTTCTCTTCATTCTTCCTTTGGGCATCGATATAGAGATGTTGTTTTTTTGGGGAGAGTATGGTATGTGTTTTGAAAACCATTTGATGTGATAAGGTTGATCCATGATCATCTGTTGAAGTTGTGGTTATAGGTAATTTCTTCTTCCCCCCACAGTGCACAACGAGATCATAAAGCTTCGTTGAGATAGGGGATCCTCGTTCTCACCTATTTATGCATTGTGTGTGAGATCTTTAAGGTTTTTCTTTCTGTTGGGTGGATAATAAGGGTTAATGTAATAAGGTAATTAATTATCATGTCAAAAATAATTGATGGGAATGGAGAGTTATCACATGTTTTGATGATTTGATATATGTTGCTGATGATTTAATGCCATGTTTTTTCCTTGTAGAAAATAATGACTATTGGAAGCCTTTTTTGTGCTATAGTTGATATGTGTTAAAGAGCTTGCTATGATCTTGTGTGATCATACCCTAAATAAATTTCTAAATAAAATATATTTGGATAATAATTTGGTTTCTATTGGATTGTGGTTTGTGTGAAAATACCCATGCTAAATAAAGATTTAATGTACTTAATCCCTTGAATAAATTTTGAAAGATGGTTTGTGTTGCTGTTGTGCATGCGTATGCTTGTTGTGTTTTTATACATGATTTGGGCTATTATGAGGTGTGTTAGTGACCAAATGGGATGTGTAGTACGTGGGGTAGTGATTTGGTGGTTGGTTGGTATTGATGTGACATGGGAAATGGTTGTGGTGAAGTGTCTATTTTTGTGACATGTGGTGTTAGTGTTATACGATAGTTGTGTTGTGAGATGTGGTTGGGATGTGTGATATTAGGTTTTCATGGAGAGATGGTTTGGGTGATGTGAAACGATGATGGTGGTGGATGTGTGGTGCTGTGGAGGTGGTTATGTGAGTTGGGCTAGTTGTAGGGTGGAGTGGATAAGATAGTTTCTTTGTTATCCATGGGATGAACTATGATGATAAATGAAAAAATAGGCCGGTAGAAAAATGAGATGGACTTGAAATGGATGTGTGTAAATTGGATAACTTAATTGAATAAATTAATGAGTAGTGTAATGTGAAATTATATGGATAATGAACAAGTTTGGTGAAACCTATAACTAAAAGTGGGAAATTTTGGGTGGATTGTGTGGTGGCTGCGTGGTGTTGCATATAGTGATGGAAGCAGTTGTGATAGTTGATGTGTAGTATGGTGGAGGTGATGTAGTGTAAAATAGTGTGGTTTATGTGAACCCATAGGTTGGGTATTATGTGCTATCTATATATATTGTTTGTTTATGTTATTTTATACGCACCCAAATAAGTTGGATAACCTTACCAATTATTAGAGGTGATGAGTTTGGGGTGTTTTCCTAAACATCCAAGATGGAAGTGATATAGATGGATAACTACCCCTCTACCCTGATCCTCCTTCAGTAGTAGTGATCCAAGTTGGTGTTGGAGATTACCCAGCAATGATGTGTGGCCCATGTGTCACGGGTGGGATGTGATGTTATGTGATGTGTGACCCATGTGTCTGTAGGCAGGATGTGATGTGATGTGATATGTGGCCCAAGTGTTTATGGGAGGGATGTGATGTGTGGACCATGTGTCTATAGGTGAGATGTGATGTGATGTGACGTGTGTCCCAGGTGTCTATGGGTTATATGTGATGTGCAACCCATGTTTCTACGAGTTGGACGTGATGTGAAGTGATGTGGTATGTGTGAAAGGTATGGGAGCATAATACATTTGATGTTGGGGTGTGAGAGAAAAAAATTAGCGGGGAAGTGAAGAAGGGTGACTTGATTTGTTATGATCTCGATACTATATTATTATATTAGATGCGTGATTTGGTGTGAAATCCTTGGTGAGGATCGGTTTGGTTAGATGACCTCTATAGGTCTTGTTGGTTCTGATTTTTGTTCACTGTCGCATTTTCATGATATTTTAACATGTTCAATTGAGACCTTGGATATATACCTAATGATTATAACTTTTATGCTCACACTATTCATATAAACTATTTTTAAGGTTTCTAATAGAACCTTAGGAACCAAGATGGACATTACTAGCTAGGTTGAAGCTACTATTGTGTCACTGTCATAGATTTTTATTTTTGGTATATTGTTAGATAATTTTATATTTATCTATTTTACTTTATTCATGCATTATGGGATGGTTTTTTCTTTAACTTTATATTGTCTTTTGGAGTTATTTGGTGGTTGTTTATCCTATCTCCCAATCCCATTTCATTTATAGAGGGAAATTCCTCCTATATTATGAGATTTCTATACCCTCGGTGCTAGTCACCAACTGAGGGCCTATTAGAGGTAGGAATCAGGGGTTATCATGTCTCTCTCCCCATTGTGGTATCTTTTGTGGGAGGGGGTTAGGATAGACATCAACTTAATTCAAGTGTTTGGGGATTAATTACGACTGACTTGTTTTTTCACATTCAGTTTTTAAGAATATTCAAGTTATTTTGATGTTTTTGTTCAAAGTTTCTTAGGTTATTATAATATAAAAATGAGAGTGGAACATGTAATCATAATTGATAAATAATTTTAGAAAAATAGAATTTCATTAATCAATTGATAAAAAAGGGAAGAAACTTCCACAACTTAGTGTCCCCCTAATAATAAGTAAAGAGAACCAAATGAAAATAGATACTGATATTAGTTTATCATGTTATCTAAATATTGGTGAGAAAAATGAATAGAATATTGAAGGTTACACATTGTATAAATTTTTCTTTGGCCAATAGATGCATTCACTCAGTGTGAGCAGTTAGTTCTTTTCTCCTTCGTTCAAAGGCCTTAAGATTGGCATTCACCTATAGTAGTCACATCTTTATCTTTTCCACATGAGCCTCATATTATTGAATCACTATAATCTATATGGTTATCTGATCATGAAGATATGATTTTTAAATTAAAAATTAGTTCATATCTTTCTTATCACCCTCCAAGACTTCCAGATAATGGTTGGATCTATCAAATAAGTGAAGGTTTATTTATTGAGTTGAAAAGTAAACTTAGGTAATTAGAAATTATTTTATAAGAGCATAAAGGTCCCTATAGTAAAATCCACCTAAATTTAGACTAAACAATAGTTAATGAGGTATTTTTTCCTTACTACTTATAATAGGAAATATTGTTCTATAACAAACAAACATTACATCCCTATACTATTTCCCAATGAACATATTATTATTTTATCATTATAATAGAAATAGTTCATAAAATTAAAATTTATAAATTTTGTAATTTTAATTTGATTAAATGGACATAATTTTTTAGTTTAACCAGGTGAATTTATCTTAGGATGAATTTTTGGTATTTTTTAGAAATAGTTTATTTTTGGTTGAATAGTAAAAAAAACATTTTTTAGAAAACTATCATTTATTTTCTTTACAATTATGTTTTGGATTTAAATTTAAAGTAAAATAATATCCCTTTGATAAAAAATAATCTAATTAATTCCATATGAATTAAAATTACATTTTAGTTTGTTATAAGATTATTTTTATGCTTAAAAACACGTTTTTTAAAAAAATGTTTTATTGCCTTTTGTGGATTTATATTAAAATTTATTTCTACCAATTATATAAATTAAATATAAAAAATGGATCATATTTTTTGAATCACGTGGTTCATTTTTTTGATGATTTCAATTTCATTTTTGGTCAATAAGAATAGTAACATTGGTAAAAATGTTGTCACCATGGTAAAGGGGTAAAACATGTTAATTAAAATTAAAAAATTGTGAAAAGGCCATAAAATATCATATTAATTATTATTGGATGATTGAATTTTTACCTTTATATTCTTATATTATTATATTTAATTTTTTAAGTTACACTTATCTAGGATTAATAAACTTATAATATTTAATAGTTAAGAAAAATTACAGGTTTTCCAATAACCTCAATTATAAAAGGAAACCTCCTATCCTATATTATTCACACTTCATAATCCATTTAGAAATAAAAATATCTACCAAAATACATTCCAATCATACCTACACATTTCCTAGATATCATGGTATTTCCAAAATACCAATCCTAGAAGGATTAAGGTGTAATCCAAAGGAAGTTTTCCATAAAGGAGGTATAACTCTTAACCGAGTGTTTTTGTGTTTATTTCTTCTTCCACAACCTTAAACTAGTATATAAACATGATGAAACGATAACATATTTATCTTACATATACTAAAATTTTATTATGTTAATTGAACAACCCTTTTTCACCTCATTTTCCATCCTATAGGAAATGAAAGCATTTCTTGTGCATACGTATGACCTACTATATCCACGTAGTGGTGTAATTCATTTTTCATCACCAATTTAATTGGATGGTTATAAATATAGAATTAATAAATATATATGATATTTATGAAATAATTTTTATTCTTGAAATATAAAATATCATCCAACTTCTTACCCTTCTATCTATTGGAAAATGATAATGTCACTTGTGTATATGTCTGGACTACCACCTTCATGAAGCAATGTAATTTGTTTGTCTATTAACACCACACATGGATGATTATAAAATTGTATATAATGAAAAATAATTAAATTCAAGATATTATTAAAATTCCTAATATTATTAAACCATTTCCTAACACCTTTAAGATTGGTCAATATACTGAAGTAATTTTGAAGAAATTGACCGAACAACCTTAAGTGGTCAATGTAAATATGAAATATTTAATGAATGAATACCAAATAATAATAAAATGACCTTAAAAAATTAAATATATATGAAAAATGTTCTTAAGTACATTTTCAATAAATTTAAATTTATTATTTAGGAGGATATAATGTGTCTGACCAAGCAGAAGTTTTAGTTAAGGGTTTATTCTAGAATCTCATTTTTATTCAGGATTATTTCTGTTTTAAAATTTCATTGAAGGAAATTATAATATATTTCTATTTTAAGATTAATATAATTTATTATTCTCTAGTTATCTATATATTTTACATGTTTTCCTTTTATTATCCTCTCTTTAGTACTTAAAATGATTAAGAAAATGTTTTTATGGAAAACCGAATTTATTTACCCATTTGGTTGAGAATCTTTCTCCTCCATATCCATATTCTCTATAATGTTTTAAAAAATGTTGTTAATATATTCCAATTATTATTTAAAATAATTTTAAACTATATTTTAATTTCATCACAAATTTTAAAAAAGTATATTATTTTTTTCCAAATAAGACACTTTTGAATTTTTACTAAAAGCGTGAAAGGAATCTTGTTTTAACATTTACAGAATAAAAAACATTACCATCATAAATATTATTTTATTTGGATATTAATTTAAAAAATTTCATGTTTATTTTCAATGAAATTAATTTTCTCAATATAATTGAATTGTTTATTTAAAATCTTATAAAAAAGATTTTTTTCTCATGTTTTTAAGGAAAGCATCAAATTTTCTTTTAATGGTATTTTCATATATTTCAACATCCTTTAATGAATTTTATGTTTTAATAGGGATATAATATAATGATGAAATCAACCTTATTTCTCTAGATAGATTATTACCATGTTATTTTACTTATTTAATGGGGAATATATTATTATTTTGTATGCTAGTTTTTCAAAATGAATGTTTATATTTATAATCTATTATATTATTATTCATTTATTTCATATAATTAATTAATTGGACTTAGTAAGTTATGGATGAGACCCATTATATCCCCTTAATGCATCAATAGATCTTATGAGACAAACTAGTTTGGGTATTTGGTGCATGCCTTAATTATTTAAATATGATATCTTGGCACAAGGCCTTGATGCTAAGATTATGAAGTCTAGAATTATAAATTATATCATTATAAAACTAGTTATTGTCATCTATGTGATTATTTATGTTGTTATGTCATCCATGGATATGTTACCTTTTTAAAATATTAGTTATATAATATATTTTATTTTTTTATCTTTTCCATATTATTCACTCTTTATTAATTCTGTAATAGCTTATATTGTATGCATTCCCTTACCAATCATTTGAGATCACCCTTTATTATGTTTTTATTTCCCTAGGATACTAAGAAGGGATCTATAAATGATTTTAGGGATATATTAGAAGAAATAATAAAGTTATTACTAGAATTTTAACTTGTATATCATGTTTCCAAACGTAATGTGAGAATCATGTATGTATCTAGTCTCCAAAGATTGCTAAAATATTTGATCCTTCAGGATGATATCTCTTATATATTGTGCCAATGTAGTAATATAACCACCAAATTTGTGTTACTGGAGTGGGTTTTTCACACTATTCATATCTCTTAATTGGATCTTTATAATAATAGAATGGACTAGGCACCAGACAACTTTCTAATCAGCTTATGTTTTCCAGAAACTTTGGGGTTCGCAATCCAATCAGTCTCAATCACTAGTATATAATCAGAGACCCATTCTAGAATGGATGAGTGTAATAACCCTGACTCCAATAACCCAGAGAATATTTTTAATTTATTATATTGTTATATGATACAAGGGATCTCTAAATGAAGGATTGATCAATTTATCTATATTTAGAGATAATATACATACATTATTTCCATATTATATTAGAAAAATAATACATAGCATGAAAAAATTTATTACATCCTTGAAGATCATTAGACAATTCCTTATTTATATATTGAGGAAATGAAAAAATAATAATGGATGATCTCAAATTTTTAGTAAGGGAAAGTGTACAATAGAAGCTATCATGAAAAGATAAGGAATTAACAATATGGAAGAGTGGATAATCAATACACATGCTATTTAATCAATAAATTGAGATTAAAATGTATCAATAAAAAATATGCACATAATAATCATGTGGATAATAATGAGATATTAATGAGGGAAATATATAATGTTGGATGTCATAATCTTTCCATCAAGGACTCATAATAGGACATTATGAAACTCATCATCATAGACTTATATGAATATATTTCAATAAATGGGCATTTATACACAAAATACCCTACTAATTTGGCCAACTTCTTGTCTCATGATATTTTTTGATGCATCATGTGGCTATCTATAACTGATCCCCACCCACCACTTACATATATCCAATGTATTCCTCATATATTGAGTAAATAATATAATTAATAATAAATATGAATTATTAATCAATAAATATATACATTGAATCAAGAATATTAACTATCAATATTTCCCTAGTAAATAAAATAAATTTATTACTAATATTCCTTCAAATAACTCTATATGTTAAAATAGTATACAGTAAAGATAATATTGAAGTAGAAAAAAACAATTACTGAATATATCCATGATACTAAAAATATGGAATTGAAGAAGAAAATAATGTTTTATAAATAATAGAGAGTGCTATAGAACATGATCATAAGAAAGTGAATGATCTTAAGATAAAGTATAATCCATAAATTAGAAAGGGATGATAAAAAACCATTAATTCATCTGAAACAGAGGATTGAAATAAAGGAAATTATTTTGATAATTTTAGAGGAAAATTGAAGTGAAACTATAAAAATAAATTTCCTTAAAGATTTTGTAGATTTGTTATATAAAATGAAGTTATAAGCCATTTCCAAAAATTATTTCCAGCCTTTTAGAAAATAATTTCATTTCTATTTTAATATAAAAACTAAAAAATCACAAAGTAAAAAAAAATTATTTGAAAAACCATGAAAACTTATAAGGAAATATAAATAGTTAATAATGGTTATAGAGTTAGGAAAATCTATTCACACTATATACATTAAAAAATCATTCTTTTCACTCTTTTTTAATGAAAATCAAAAAACAATATGTTATGAAAAATTTAAAAATATTCCTTTTAAACATTTCTAAAGAAATTGAAAGGTTGAATAAAAATACCTTAAAAATCATTTAAAATTATATAAAATCATTAAAAAAATAAATTGAAGAATATAGATATAGAAGAGTAATATTCTCGTCCAAAAAGAGAAATAAGGTTAACTTTTCCTAAAACAAGTATTTCTATATTTGAGTTCCAAAGAGAGGAAAATTTGGAATTAAAATATAGAAACTCAAAAAATAACTATAGGAGAAGAAAATATATGGATTTTAAGAAATAAAGAACATAATTATCTCAATATAAATTTAAACATGAAAAATCCTAAATAATATTGAGATTATAAAATAAACTCTTATAGATTTAATAGCTTTTGAATCAAAACACATTAAGAGAAAAATTGAAGCTTTGGAAGAAGCATGTAAAGCTCTTGAAGCATTCTGAACCAAATTCCGAGTGGGAATCAGCCACTATGGAGGAAGACCCTTATGATGGGTTTGGTGAGGGGTACGAATATTATGATATATAGTTGTCTTTTTTTTACTGGACTTGTTGTTTGTATGTGGGCAAACTGCACGCAATCATCCTTCTTCTGGTCTACTGTACTTTTTCTTTATCTTTAATAAATGGTCAGAGGTTTTTTCCTCTGACTAGACTTGAAAAGTTATTGTATGTTAAGGGAGAATTATACATACCATATATAAAAAATTATGTGTATAATATAGAATATGTCTTATTGGAGTGGTATTGTGATGAAAAATTATCACCTTGGATTCCTGCATCGACAGACATGTTATATCCTTCTAAATAACACATTTAAATTTAATAAATAATTTCTTCAGAATATTTTTCATCTAAATTCCATTTAATTTCGTTTTATAATCATTTTGAATTTATTCATTTAATAGTTATTGCTTACGTTAACCACCTAAGGTGGTTCGATTAATTTATCCCAAATTACTTCAATATATTGACCATGGTTAAAGGTGCTCTAAAATAGTTCCATAATATATATAATGATTACAATTTCATTAATATCATTTTTTTCATTATATAAAATTTTATAATCATCCATTCAAGGTGATAATATAAACATGAATCACATTGCTTCGTAGAGGTGGTAGCCCACACATACACATGAGTAACACTATCATTTTACAATGGATGGTAAGGTAAGAAGTTAGATGATATATTATTCTTACATAATAACATTTATTTCATAAATACAATATATATTATTTAATTCCATCTTTATTATTTAATTCCATCTTTATAACTTTCTATGTGATTTAGTGATAAAAAATGATACACATCTCTTTATGAAGGTGGTAGTTCACACGTAAGCACAACGATGTTTTGGTTTTCCATAGGATGGAAAAAGAGATATAAAATGGATGTAAAATTAAAAAAAAACATCTAAACATAGTAAAAATAATTATTTAATTATGTTAATATTTTTATTTAATATTTTTAGGAGGTTTGAGAAGAAAGGAACTTTAAAAATCTCAGTAAGAACATATACCTCTTCTTGTGATAATCTCCACTGGCTTAAACCTTAAACCTTAATGAAGTGGTATTTTTAGAAGAAAAAAGCCTCTAATTTGAGAAAAATAAAATTGGAAAGGTATGTTTTCAGGTATTTTTTGAGATAATTTTCTCAAGAAGTGTGGATAAGAGAGGATGGGAGGCATCATTTTATAAGTGAGGTGGGTGAAAAACTTGTAAATACTTAAAATGTTATTATTTATTATATGACTTACTCATGTAAAGTGGATCAAAATTATTATATATTAAAATATTATAAATTAAATATTGAAATAAAACCACCCATTTATATTTAAACATGTTTTTTTGTGTTTTCTTGAAACCTCATCCCTTTATTTTATCCCTTTTAACTCATTTTACCCTTAACCGAGGTGTTAAATATTTACCATAGTTACTATTAATTATGGAAAAAAATTAAGATGAAATTTTTATATAATATTAATTATTATGATTCCAAATATTTAATCAATTTAAATGATTCAATTCCTATAATTTACATAAATTAATTTTAATATAACTTCACAAAATACAATGAAAACTGTTTAAAAGAAACACATATTATAAGAAAAAAATGATTTTACAAAAAAATAAAGTATAATGTTGTTTACCATGGAATTAATTGGATTATTTTATATAAAATTATACTTATTTTACTTTAAAAACAAACAAAAAACTAAATTAACCTTTTGAATACTCGATTAATAGAGAATAACCAAAAATAGTTTTTATTTAAATAAA
The DNA here is from genome assembly GCA_963277665.1 of Viscum album. Classification (NCBI taxonomy): domain Eukaryota; kingdom Viridiplantae; phylum Streptophyta; class Magnoliopsida; order Santalales; family Viscaceae; genus Viscum; species Viscum album. The sequence continues at coordinate 1,308,065,649 of OY728119.1, forward strand.
AACATTACTTTAATTTCCAAATGTTAAACATAGATTTATAAGTTCAAAATTATATTTTTAAATGATTTATATTAATTATGAAATATATATTTAATTTATAAAAAGGGTTTCATAAATTTAATATCATTATTATATCATAATATTTTCATAAAATTTATAATATTTGTAAAATCATTATTTTTCACTATTCACTAAAAAATCAACTATTTTTAAAATTCCAAAAAATTCACTCTATGTTAATTTTGACATTTTAAATTAAAAAATTAAAATAAATTAATCAAATTATAATTATAAAATTTGATAATTTAGGTTTTAATCATATTATTGAATAAAGTTATGTACACTATGCCATAGTTTCTTTAGAATGAAATATTTACTTATTATAATTGAATATTGGGTATTACATTATTATCCAATTAGAAAATTTCATCCTAGAAATTTCTATAATGTCACATCATGAACAAATTTGGTTATTTATTCATCATAAATTCTTCATGTTTCCATGTTTCCTCTTCTATCTTATGATTTCTCCAAATTACCTTTACTAGTTAAGTCATCTTATTATAAAACACTCAATATATAGTATCAAGAATCATGATAGGATAATATCAATAGGATATATCATACTATAATTCAATTTATTTATATTTTATTACATTAATTGGGTCTAGAATATACTTCCTTATTAAAGAGATATGGAACACATCATGCACTTTAGATAGGTTGGGTGGAATTTCCAAAGATAATCCACAACTCCAATTCTTTCCAAAATCTTAAATGGTTCTATATACATGGGACTTAGTTTACCTTTATTTAAAAACATTATAACTCTCTTATATAGATATAATTTCAAGAAAATATGATCCCTTACTGGAAATATAGATCCTTCCTCCAGTTATCAACATGGATCTTTTGCCTACTTTGAGCTACCTTAAAATGAATCTAAATAGTAATTAATTTCACTATTTTCTCCCCAAAAAGTTCTATGCCTAAAATCATCCTTTAAATAAATACATCCCAATAATTTAGTGTATTAAATATATTCTTGTATAACTCTTTATATGGTTCCATTTGAATTTCTGAATGGAATCGATAATTATATAAAAATCACAACACAGGTAAATAATGATCCCACATACCTTTAAAGTCAAGTGAGCATGAATTTAACTTGTTTTATAATATTTTAATAGTAATTTTGAACTATCCATATGTCTGAGGGTGATAAGTAGTACAAAAATTTAGCTCAGTGTTGAGAGAAATATGAAGACTTTTTCAAAATTTCAATATAAACCATGGGTCACAATTATATAAAATCTAACTAGGTACACCATGAAGTCTAAAAAATTCATTAATATAGAGTATTATGAGGCACTCAAGAGGTATATCATCCATTATAGTAAGAAAATGTGCAGACTTAGTAAGACTATTAATAATATCTCACATGAAATCATTTATTTTAGGATTCTTTGGTAGTAAAATGAAAAATTATATAGTATTATCAACCCACTTCAATATGGGAATAGGTATAAGTTGTATGAATCCTTTATGATGTTGTATTTTAGCCTTTACCTATTGAAAAACCAAGAATCTTGATACATATTCAACAATTTATTGCTTCATATCATCCCACTAAAAATGTTCTCTTATATTCATATACATCTTGGTACTATTAGTGTGTATAGAGAAATTTGATCTATGAGATTCAACAAGTAATTCCCTTTGTAGATCAGGTATTAATGGAACACATATCCTCTTTTTTAATTTTAGCACACTATCTTCATAAACGAAGTCTACCAATTTCCCATAATCTATGACATTAACTTTCTTTTGTAAGATCTTATCATCAAGATGGGACTTTTTACTTCTCTAGTAAAGATGTCTTGGAAATCATTTGGAAAAGAAGATTTGTTTCCCATTATTTAATGATTCATATATCCAACTTTATTAAATCCATGAATATTGAATCTTCAACAATTCTCATTTTAGTCACTACTCCATAATATTTCCTAATAAATGCATCAACCACATTATCTACATTCCCTGGGTGGTAGTATATTAAACAATCATAATACCTAAGTAGCTCTATCCATCTCCATTGTCTCAAATTTAGAATTTTTTTGTGAAAATATATATTTAAGAATTTTGTGATCCATATATATCTCACATATTTTACCATAGAGATAATGCCTATATATCATCAAGGTAATGATTACAACTTTCAACTGAAGATCATGGGTTAGATAATTCTATTCATGGATATTTAAATATCTTGATGTATAATCAACAACTCTATCATTTTTTATAAGGATGTATCCAAGTTCTTTCTTAGACACATCATTATATATCACAAAACCATTCCTTCTCAATGATAATGTAAAATTCAGTGCATTGACCAATAAACTATTTAAAACTTTCTTTACATTATTCTAACTATATGAACTTAAATCCTTTACATGTAAAATTTTTTAATGGGTTAGATAATTGACGCACGCTTGTTTTGGGGCATGGACCAAAACTATTATATTTTTTCCTAGCGCAGCACAGTGGCTGACCAGGGTCATCTCTCTTGAGGAGCCTTCTCAATTTAGTTCACTTACTTTATCTAATTCACTTATTCTATATATTTTTGTAGATTTTTTATTAAATTAAATCATTGAAAATATTTTTGGTTTTTTGATTATTTAAAATAATGACATGTAAAATGATAATTTAAACTATCATGAAAATCTAAATAGAACGAGTTAATAAGAAAAACTTGGTTTTGGGGTTCAGTATTGGATTAAATCATTATTTTCCTACATGTGTTGCATTTAGTTTGATAATTAAAACATAAAATCTCATGTTCTAATCACTATTAATTTCTATAATATAATTAGTTTGAGTTTCATGTCATTGGGGGGTCGTCACCACATCAGGGACATTTAGCTCACTGAATCATACTACTCAATTCTACCACAAACTTAATTAAACTTTAAGGAAAATTCATGAACCCATTAACCTCACCCTAATCCAAGTCTCATGATTAACCTCTCATTTCCAAGAGTATTAGATTACTTAGTGGTGCGGGTGGAGGAAGCGAGAGAGTGTGAGAGAGATAGAGAGAGAGAGAAAGAAAAAAAGAAGTGGATGGAGAAACACAAATGCATGGATTAATAAAACTAAAATATAAATTACAATTTAAAACTAAGACAAAAATAAAATTAAAATAAAATAAAAATAAGAAATGAGGGGGGAAGAGAGGATCACCAGTGGCCCGTGCCCTGATGGGATCCCTCCTTGGCTGTGGGTGTCGAGCTGATGATTTGGGAAGGAGGCAAGAGCCTCCTTTTATAGGAAGAATTTTGTCCTCTGAAAGTTTTCACATTGTTGGACCATTAAATTGATGATTCACACATGTAACCATCGTTCAAAGCTGTTCATAACTATGTTTTCTGTTTATCCTCCAACTTTAAGCTTATTTGGACTCATGATGAATGAGTTATGAATTTTTCATTGAAGGTTTTTTTTTCTGAACGCAGGTTCCAGGAAGCTTCCTTCAAAAATATATCTCCAATGGTAGCTTTAATGACTTCAAAACTACCTAGAATTTTATTTAGGGCCAGCCCTATGTTTCCTAGTGCTTTCCCAGGTGTAATCACCTCAATTGGATGTGCGAATGCCGAGTTGTGGTTCTGTTATAGTGTTGGGGTCCGCGCTGCCTGCCCAGAAAATTTTCCAACTTTAACGAATTTTCAGGACTACTAGATATTCTAATCAGCTCTAGGTCATGAATATAAATTTGGAGGGAAAAAATAAGGATCTAACAAAAAAATAATCACTAAATTTAGAATTATATTTTTTATGAAATGAAAAAAATACCCTTGTGGTCAAAATCTGTCCAAAACACTGAATTATGCATTTTGCAAAAAATTTCTCATTTCATTCTAAAATTTAATTTACCTAATATTTTTATAAAAAAATTAAATAAATGGTTTTTATCATTGAAAATAATTAAAAAATCATCATTATTTGATTAAAAATATGCAAATAAATTTACTGTGTCAAATACCCCAACACTTAAACCATGCTTGTCCTCAAGTATAAAATCACAACATGGAAATCAGAGAACACCAATGTTACCAATATTTAAATTTCAATGCAATAAAATCAAAAAAATTCAATGTGAAATCAAAATTTCAAAAATATGCATAAAATATCAATTTAATTTACCTTTTTTCAAAGAAACAAATAATTTTAAAATTTTACTTTTCCCCTTTGAAAATTGATGGAACTTCTCCTTTAATTCATTAAATCTCCTTGATTCATTATTATTAAACATGGAAAGTCATGATTTACCTCACTTTTGATTCTTTTATCTCATAACTCATGATACAAGTCAAGTAGAGTTATGCTCATATCATGAGAACATGCTACTTATCCATAGGCTTGTAAATGAACTACTTTATCCACTTTGTATAGACAAAAGACACATAAAATCACGAGGGCTTGCAATAAAGGTTTAAATGAATATGAGGCTTAAGGTTGGTAGGATTTGATGCTTTCAAAATTAAGGCTCAAATAGGAGGCTAATATCTTAAGTAGAATGCATGATATTAAAATTAAAATTTTTAGGAAATTCTTCCCTTCAAAGTAGCAACACCAAATTCCCAAAACTCAAAGAAAATGTTATGATCAAATAAGAACAATGAAAGATTTGCACACCCTCTAGAATATTTTTTTAATTTTGTAATTTTTATTTCTTTTTCCGAAAATTATGATAAGATAAAACCTCATATCCATCACCTAACCACATATGATCATAAGATCATCCGTTTGGAAAATGGTGATTTTTTGTTCTCCCAAATCACAACCCATTTTCCATTTTTTTGGATATTTTTGTCATTTTTTCTAATTTAAGAGGGGAAAACAATAGAGTATAATGAATTATTTCACAACCTTTTATAATTCCCACAATAAAACCCCCACACTTATTTCTTACAATGTGTATCATCCCATCCACCATGATTCCCTTTATCCCCACACTTCAACTTTAAAATTTCATGCAAATACCAAGAGTAGGGTAGGAATGGATAAAAATGGATTGAAACATGGATCATCCCTATAAAGGTTATTCATGGTCTCTATGGGATAAAATAAGGATTTATATAAAGGTGTAATTTTAAGGAAAATTATCTTTTCAAAGGATGCCTCAATCATTTTAAATGTGTTTTTTCACAGTCATAGCTTCGATAAGTTTCAATACAAGTTCTGGTTGGTTACATGTCCCAAGATGACTCAAGAAACATGATCAAGAATAAATTGGAAGTACTTGATCTAGAAATCCTCTCAGGAATGGGAGATATAATATTGGACAATCACTCATGGCATTACTAATAATAACAAATCTATTCACATGAACTTCTGAAATTCAAAGCATGAAAGATGGTAGGGAAATTTCATTTACATGAATCAGTTAATTCCTTCAAATCATGAGTCATCATTTCAATATCTATGATTCATATTAAAAAATTCAATTCTCCATTTCAATCATTTAATCATATAAACATTGAAATCTAAAACCTGGAATCACTCATGTCTCCTAGATAAGTCGAGTAAAAAATAAATTTAAGTGTGGGCATGCAATTTTATCATTAAAGCTAAAAAATGTTCTAGAAAAATGTATAGATTTTAAAAGATAAAACACTAAAAGTGAACTCTCTTTTTACATGAAACTTAGCCCTTCCCCTTCACTATCTGGGGTTTCCTTCTTACATTATAAACCTATAAAAGAAAACCACTCAATTAATCCTAAGGATCACATCATTTAAGATCAAAAAAGATAGAGGGAGTGGGCTGTATGCTACACTACTTCTAAGAAAATAATTTGAAATCTAAATTCCTAGAAAGAATGTAAAGATAAATCTTGGTATAATCCCCCAAGTGGGCCCAAAATTTTTATTACCTGCAAAGGGAAGTACCCGCTGTAATCTAATGTCACAAACCAACCCAGGTCGACCCTGAACTGGTCACCCGAGCCGGTCCGTGACATGATCCGAGAGGCGTTCCCAATCCTCCTGGGCTGGCAACAAGCACCAGGGCATCAACAGGGAGAAAGTGGGAATGATTTCGCCCAAACAAAAATAAATAGAGCAGCGGAAATAAATAAAACACAAAGTAAATAAATAAAACTGAAAAGAAAGAGAGACCAACAAAAACACACTAACCTGGTCTCGACCAAAAACTTCTCGCGACTCTGAGAGTTGATCACCACTCCACAACAAACTCTCGCCCACGGTGAGCAAGCTCGAGTCAAACTTGAAACAGAAACTAAAAATAGGAAAACACTATAGGTGTGAGTATTAAAACTCAGTAGGTAGGCCCAACTAATTCTATTCCCAATGCACGTACCATTAAATAAAGAATTCACTAATTCCAGGTTTGAACTAAATTATATAAAATATGGGTTTCCACACACACTATCATTTTTAAAACAAGTATAAGTCCATTGCCCTTTTTAATTTAAAAGCAAGTTTAATATTTGAAAGGAACATGTGCATTAAATTTTAAAACATTTTTGTGAACAATTGATAAATCCAATTTTTTTTGTTGTTAGTCAAAAGGAAAGTCACACACAACACACAACACACACTAAGGGCAATGGAAAAAGTGGCACACAAGGGCCAGCAACCGAACTAGACCTCTCAATCGTCCGCCACATACAAATAAACACAAAGGGAAACATGGGTCGAACCTAAGAGATCTTGAACAATCCAAAACGTACTATACATCCGACTCATCCTGAAAGCATGATCTGACTCGATGACATCATAATGCCCTAATTCTCGGAATAGCCCTGCATGGCCTAACTGAGGGGCCCAATCCCCATAGCAGCAATAACTCAGTATTCCCCTGCTATGGGGCCACTAGCCAGTGCGTAATCTAAACTAGTGCAACAATCATTCTCAGAAGATTCATTCACTATGCCAGGTTCCCATGTCAACATATACAATAAAAAGGGGTGCGTCTACAATGTAAATCAATCAGTCACGATGCAAAAATACCACACACAACTCACGCAATCAACACACACCAAATAACACCCCTTACTAACCCCAAAGTGAGTTTTTATAAAATAATTTATTTTATTAAAGTGCCAAATAGGCCTTCACCAACTTTAAAGGAAAACCTCTTTTCTTAAGAAAACCCAAAAAACTTGTTCAAAAGAAAACATTTATCTTTGAAACCAGAACCTCATTTGAAATTTCGTGAATTATGTTTAAAGGCCAAACAGATATTCTTTCAATACTGTGTGTCTGCTCGTCAAGAAAATGTTTTAAGTGTTCGGTATAAAATAAACGGCTCTTTTCACACCAAATAATCATTTAAAAATTAATTATCTTATTTTATTTCTCATTCATTAAAATTAATAAAACATTAAGCAATTAATAAATTCTAAATTTAAAGGTGAGTGCAGTGGTGGACCTACCTCGAATCTCAGCTCGGTTACGACGACGACGTGGCACGTCTCACACTCGCGCACAAGTACGAGCAAGTCGACGACTACAGTACCGCAAAATTACCTTGCCGACGCGCTGAAACACCCGCAAAAATAAGAAAAAAAATACAAAAACATTAATTCAAAATAATCCAATGAAGAATCAGCACGAACTTCACCTCGATATGGAGACAGGCTTGACCAGCGGGGTTGCGCGACCGTCAGAAAGGGGAGGCGCGCACTAGCAGGGACTGCTGCTGCTTGGACGGAGCAGTGAAGGGGGAATGATGTCAGAAACTTAGAAATGGGCGCGCAGCAGCTACAGGTAAGTGCAACATGGGGGTCATAGGGCACCACACAACAACTGAGAAGCTACAAAGGGAGTCGCCCAGAGACTACGCTGCTGGACAGAAGGTCTGCGGGGCGACGCACCGCTGAGCCGGAGGTGCGCCAGGATGGAGATGCGTTTGGAGACCAAAAAGAGTCTGGGTGGGGGTGCACACGGCCGATCGGAGGGCCTGTAATAGGACGAAAGTCGCGTGACCGAAGAGCACCAGCTAGTCGGAGCTACTCAAAGGCCGGAAGGAGACCCGACGGGTGCGCGATGACCGAAATGAGGCTCGTCCAGAGGGGCATGCAGCCAAAAAGAATGGGGCAGTACCTGTATAGGAGGATATGGGGGCCGGACAACATCAAGGGCGCCACGGTGCATGGAAAGAGGGTGTGGCGCTGTGGGCTACCTGCTCACGATAGGCAAGGAGGAAGGGGTGTCAGGCGTGGCTGGTGCGTGCACTATAAGGAGCCAGCAGGAGGCGATGTGCGGGCGACGGTGCTTCACGGACCAAGGGAGAGGGACCAAGAAGGAAGAAAAATTGGGTGGGGGTGCACTGGCTGGCGCTATGCTGGGCAGCCGGGCGGAGGTAGAGGGTGCTGGCTGGAATGGGAGGCAGAGCAAGGTGCGGGGCTGCTGGGCAGGAGCGGCAAGGCAGAGGGCTAAGGGAGGCACGCTGGGCGCGCTGCTGGTAGGGGATAGGGAGAGTAGGAAGAGGGGGAGCTAAAGCGCTGAGAAGCACCGAGGGGTGCTAGCGTGCAACTAGCGTCAGGAGAGGTGCGCCGCGCGGGGGAGCCGGAGTAGGCAGGAGGCGCGACTGGAGGCAGGATGCTGTGAGGCGGAGCAAGGCCCATGGACAGGCTGAAACTTGAGCGGGCAGGGGGGGGTGTGCAAGCCGAAGGCGGAGCATCAGCTGGAAAATGTGAGCAGGAGAGCGCCTATTATGCAGTGCGTGAAGGAAAAGAGGGGTGCGGTGTAGGAGAAGAGGGAGGCGCAGGGAGGCCGGGGCGCTCTGCGGTGAGTCGGCAGGGAGCCGGCTGGTCCGACTGAAGGCACAGGCGAGGCAGGGAGGGCGTGCGGGAGAGCTGGGGGCGTGCTGATCTGCCGCGACAGGAGGAGGTGGATGTGGCCAGGCGGACAGCGGGCTGGGCAGCTGCACTGAAGGAGGGAGACCGAGTAGCGAGGAAGCCGAGGTGGATCGCTGCAGCAAGGAGAGGAGGATTCCGGCGGGTTGTTGTGCTGAAGGAGGGCGGTATGCCGGGAGACAAGGAGGGATGCCAGATCCGGAAAAAGGGGGGAAGCTGCATGTAAGACAAACACAATGAAAGAGGAGAAAAAAAAGGAAGGAAGAAAGAAGGAAAGAAGAAAGAGAAAGAGAAGAAAAAATAAAATAAAATGAAAATAAATAAGATAAAAATAAAAGGTAAATAAATGATAATAATAATAATAATAATAATAATAATAATAATAATAATAATAATAATGATGATGATGATAATCATATTAATAATGATCATCATAATAATAATAATAATAAATTAAAATTATTAACCATAACCGCAATAAAATACCAAATTTAATAATTTTTAATTTTTCTGAAAACAGGCAGACAGTGCCACTGCATGGGCGAAGCCGCATGGGGTTTCTGAAACACGCTCCGCCCATGCGCTCAACGACATCAATTAAAATACACACATTTTTCGAGAAAACTTAAAAACATTGTTCGGGGTTCAACCCGAACCTCGACAGAATTTTTTTTAACCAAGAAAATAATAAAATAAAAAATTACAAATAGGTTGGGGTGTGACAATTCTCCCCACCATAACGCTTTCCATCATCGGGAAGCCACAACAAGACCAAGACCCTATAAGAAACTCCTTAAGTGTCACTCACCCCAAAAATTTTAAGTGACTTTAGTTGATCAATCCAAACGAACACCAAACTCCCATGACACGCAACTTATCCTCAAAACATGAACACCTTTAAACACCTCCCAAAACGAAACCCGTGATGAAACTCTGATACTAACACAAGGAGACCCGAATAGACTCCCCACCATAGGAAACAAGCCATCTGAATTCAACAAGACCCACAATGGGTCTCCCCACTATAAGGACTGATGAGATTTACTGAACTTGAAGACTTTTCCACACGGACCATAAACCCCCCACCACAAGGGGGAGAAGGGAAGGGCCCAATGGATCGAACATCAAAACTACTACCACTGCTACTCCAACGATGTCACACTCTCGAATGAACACAAACCATGCCACACTAAGGACTGAGATTAAACCAAGGTCTTTTTACACCACTGGGGTTCACCTGACTACGCATCAGCTTCACTCCGAGGCCTATGGTTGGAGAACTGATGATTGAAGCATCTCCTGCATCGTAGTCAGGATTAATTTTTTTCCCAAACACGTCACATGAACCAAAGTTTTAACAAACACACATCCATTAGAACAATGGTTTCAAGGAGGTTCATCCACAACCATTCTTACAACTGAAAGAAAATAAACACCACAAAACGGTACACGTGACGAATACTACATCCAAGAGACACTATAAAGATAAAACCTCAAACTGATCTCCAAACACCATCCTACTTCTGCTGACAGGCTGAGGTGACCTTCGATGAGTCAGGTCTCGCTTCAGCACGCTTCTTGGAAACACCTTGAAAGAATCACTTCATGTGACCCAGACACCCACAGGTGTGGCAGGGTCTTGGAGCATTCGGGCACATCAGCCTCTTATGTCCCCGCTTACCGCACTGGTCACAGATCAAGGAATTGCGCTGTGAGGAAGGTGACTGGAGGTCTGAAGGCCTCTTGATTCCTCTACCAGTACCACTGACATCAGGCCGCTTCCCACTCTTCTTATCACTATATTCTGCACTACTTCCCAAATTTAGAGGAGGATTCGTCACCTCATGTCCTCCTGCTAACTCATCTTCGATGAGGAAAGCTTGCCTCACCACATCAGGGAAAGTGATCACATTGAATTATACCACCTTCGACTACAACTCAAAATGTAAACCAAGCTCAAAATGTCGAGCTTTCACGGGAACATTTCCAACATACGCCAGTTCATACGAAGCCAGGTCCAGGAAATGACGAAATAATTACAACACCGATCTGACACCTTGCTGGAGACTGCACAACTCCATCCTCTTCCTCACCTTTTTCACTTTAGAGAAGTACTTTTGGATGAATTAAGACTTGAATAACTCCCAAGTGAGATCTTTTCGAGGTTTATTATGAGACACAGACTTCCACCATTTCTAGGTTGGACCTTCAAGCATAAAGGTAGCCATCTTCACCTTTAACGACTCAGGCAACCCAATGAAACTGAACTTCCTCTAGATCTTCTGTAAACACTCATCTACCTCAAGAGGATCTGCCTGCCCATAAAAAAGGGGAGGGTTCAACTTCTGAAACTCGAGGATGTATTCTTTGGGATGATCAACTGGAGGATTTTCTAAGTTTGCACCACCTGAAGTCGCACCTTGGTCATCCATCGAACCTTCGTGGGGGAGAATACTAAGGAACAAGAAAACAGGAAGATGGGCCAAACATGGTAATTGTCATTTCAAATACCAAAATAATACTTTTCACAACAATTTTTAGAAAGAAGGAAAACCCAAACGATTCACTAGAGGAAAACTAGTGATGATGGGTGACTCGACCATATGGTTGGCGACCATATGCCAGTCACACCACCATCACTAAGAGCATTCTAGGGTAAAGTCTCTGGCTCCACATGGCTTTCCAGAACAAGCGAGCTCACGGAGGTCACTTTCCCAACTCTCATTTCATTTCCAAATACCAAACAAACCATAAGAATCAAAAGACATCGACAATCCAAACATCCCATGGTAACCCAAGGTTCGGAATGAGCAAGGGTTCATGACGTCATTCTTGTCTGTACGCCCTGAGTCCCGAAAATCCTACTCCTTCTACCATGACAACCCCAAATAACAATGGGTGCTCTGAAAACCAAGGTCTTCTCAGGAGCCGACCTCCTCTGATACCATTTTGTCACAAACCAACCCGGGTCGACCCTGAACTGGTCACTCGAGCCGGTCCGCAACATGATCCGATAGGCATTCCCGATCCTCCCGGGCTGGCGACAAGCACCAGGGAATCAACAGGGAGAAAGTGGGAACGATTTCACCTAAACAAAAATAAATAGTGTAGCGAAAAGAAATAAAACACAAAGTAAATAAATGAAACTGAAAAGAAAGAGAAGCCAACAAAAACACACTAACCTGGTCTCGACCAAAAACTCCTCATGACTCTGAGAATCACTCACTAGTCCACAATAAACTCTTGCCCATGGTGAGCAAGCTCGAGTCAAACCTGCAACAGAAACTAAAAATAGGAAAACACTATAGGCATGAGTATTAAAACTCAGTAGGTAGGCCCGTCTAATTCTATTCCCAATGTACATACCATTAAATAAAGAATTCACTAATTCTAGGTTTGAACTAAATTATATAAAATATGGGTTTCACACACACTATCATTTCTAAAACAAGTATCAATCCATTTCCATTTTTAATTTAAAATCAAGATTAATATTTAAAAGGAACATTTGCATTACATTTTAAAACATTTTTGTGAACAATTGAGAAATCCAAATTTTTTTTGTTGTTAGTCAAAAGGAAAGTCACACACAACACACAACTTACACTAAGGGAAATGGAAAAAGTGGAACACAAGGGCCAACAACCAAACTAGACCTCTCAATCGTCCGCCACATACAAATAAACACCAAGGGAAACATGGGTCGAACCTAGGAGATCGTGAACAATCCAGAACGTACTATACATCTGACTCATCCTGAAAGCATGCTCTAACTCGATGACGTCATAACACCCTAACGATCAACATAGCCCTGCATGGACTAACCGAGGGGACCAATCCCCATAGCATCAATAACTCAGTATTCCCCTACTATGGGGCCACTAGCCAGTGTGTAATCTAAACTAGTGCAAAAATCATTCTCAGAAGATTCACTCACTATGCCAGGTTCCAATGTCATCACATACAATAAAAGGGGTGCGTCCACAATGTAAATCAATCAGTCATGATGCAAAAATATCACACACAACTCACACAATAAATGCACACCAAAGATCACCCCTTACTAACCCCAAAGTGAGTTTTTCTAAAATAATTTATTTTATTAAAGTGCCAAATGGGCCTTCACCAACTTTAAAGAAAAACCACTTTTCTTAAGAAAACTCGAAACACTTTTTCAAAAGAAACCATTTATCTTTAAAACTAAAACCTCATTTGAAATTCTGTAAATTATTTTTAAAGGCCAAACAGACATTATTTCAATTCTGGGTGTCTGCTCATCAAGAAAATGTTTCAAGTGTTCAGTATAAAATAAACGACTCTTTTCACAAAAAATAATCATTTAAAAATTAATTATCTTATTTTATTTCTCATTCATTAAAACTAATAAAACATCAAGAAATTAATAAATTCTAAATTTAAAGGTGAGTGCAGTGGGGGACCTACCTTGACTCGCAGCTCGGTTACGACGACGACGTGGCACGTATGACACTCGCGCACAAGTACGTGCAAGCCGATGACTACAGTACCGTAGAATTACCTTGCCGACATGCTGAAAAACCCAAAAAATAAGCAAAAAACACAAAGAAATTAATTCACAATAATCCAACGAATAAGAAACACGAACTTCACCTCGATACGGAGACGCGCTCGACCAGCGGGGTTGCGCGACCATCGGAAAGGGGAGGCGCGAACTAGTAGGGACTGCCACTGCTTGGACGGAGCAGTGAAGGGGGGGAACGATGTCAGAAACTCAGCAAGGGGTGTGCGACAACTATAGGTAAGTGCAGCACGGGGGTCGCGGGGCACCACGCAACGACTGAGAAGCGACAAAGGGAGTCATGCAGAGACTGCATGGCTGGATAGAAGGTTTGCAGGGTGACGCACCGCTGAACCAGAGGCGTGCTGGTCTGGAGATGCATTTGGAAACCAAAAAGGAGTCTGGGAAGGGATGTGTGCGGCCTATCGGAGGGCCAGTGATAGGAAAAAAGTCGCGTGACCGAAGGGCACCGACTAGTCGGAGCTACTCAGAGGCCGGAAGGAGGTCCTACGGGTGCGCAGTGGCCGAAATGAGGCTCGACCAGAGGCACGTGCGGCCAAAAAGAATGGGGCAGCACCCAGATAGGAGGAGATGGGGGCCGACCAGCATCAAGGGCACGATGGTGTAGGGAAAGAGGGTGTGGTGCTGCAGGCTACCTGCTCACGACAAGCAAGGACGAAGGGGTGTCAGGCGTGGCCGGTGCGTGCACTGCAAGGAGCATGCAGGAGGCGTTGTGCGGGTGACGATGCTTCACGGACCAAGGGAGAGGGACCAAGAAGGAAGAAAAATTGGGTGGGGGTGCACCGACTGGCACTGTGCTGGGCAGCCGGGTGGAGGCAGAGGGTGATGGCTGGAATGGGAGGCGGAGCAGGGTGCGAGGCTACTGGGCATGAGCAGAAAGGCAGAGGGCTAAGGGAGGCGGGCTGGGCACGCTGCTGGCAGGGGAGAGGGAGAGTAGGAAAAGGGGGAGTTAAAGCACCGAGCAGCAGCGAGGGGTGCTGGCATGCAGCTAGCGTCGGGAGAGGTGTGCCGCACGGGGGAGCTGGAGCAGGCATGAGGCATGACTGGAGGTAGGCTGTTGTGAGGTGGAGCAAGGCCCATTGACAGGCTGAAACTTGACCGGGCAGGGGGGTGCAAGCCATAGGAGGAGCATCCTCTAGAAAGTGTGAGCATGAGGGTGCCTGTTATGCTGTGTGTGAAGGAAAAGAGGGGCACGATGCAGGGGAAGAGGGTGGCGCAGGGAGTTCGGGCCACTGTAGGGTGAGTCGGCAGGGAGCCGGTTGGTCCGGTGGAAGGTGCAGGTGAGGCAGGGAGGGCATGCGGGATATCTGGGGGAGCGCTGAGCTGTCGCGATAGGAGAAGGTAGATGTGGTCAGGTGGACAACTAGCTGGGCAGCTGCACTGAAGGAGGGCGACCTAGTAGTGAGGCAGCCGAGGTGGATCGCTGCAGCAAGGAGAGGAGGAGGATTCCAGTGGGTTGATGCTCTGAAGGAGGGTGGCATGCTGGGAGAAAAGGAGGGAGGCCAGATCCTAAAAAATGTGGGAAGCCTCATGGAAGACAAACACAAAGAACGAGAAAAAAAGGAAGGAAGAAAGAAGGAAAGAAGAAAGAGAAAGAGAAGAAAAAAGTAAACAAAATGAAAATAAATAAGAAAAAAATAAAAGATAAATAAATGATAATAATAATAAAAAAAATAACAATAATGATAATCATATTAATAATGATCATCATTATAATAATAATAATAAATTAAAATTATTAACCATAACTGCAATAAAATACCAAATTTAATAATTTTTAATTTTTCTGAAAATCAGCGGACAGTGCCACTGCATGGGCGAAGCCACGTGGGGTTTCCGAAACGTGCTCTACCCATGCGCTCAATGACGTCAATTAAAAGACACACATTTTTCAATAAAACTTGAAAATATTATTCGGGGTTCAATTCGAACCTCGACAAAAATTTTTTTAACCAAGAAAATAATAAAATAAAAAATTACAGATAGGTTGGGGCGTGACATCCAAAATCTGATGGAGGTTGGGGATTCTTTGACATGAACCACCACATGTGTTTTTTCTCAGCATCCAATTATTCTTTTTTTTTGAGGAGGAATCCATGGATAGAGTACTCCAGATCCCCCCTTTCGCAATGTGGTATATCTTGCGAGGTGGGGGTAGGATGAAGTATGGAACCTCCACCACAATCGTTGCTTCTTGTGAAACATTCTCCATCTCTTCTTGTACTCTCTCTAGTGAATATTCGTTGTCTTTAGGGTGCTCAAGGTTTTCCTCAACAGGTGCATATTTTATTGTCTCTTCATCATCCAGGTCATAATAGGAGTCATATGATTCTAAAAATTCAAAACAATTGGGAGTTATACTCAAATTCGTTTCAACAAAATTAAAAGAATTTGAGTTCAAGAATGTGTCATCTCCCTGAGTTGGTTCAACTTGAATATCTTCTT
Organism: Viscum album; assembly: GCA_963277665.1. Classification (NCBI taxonomy): domain Eukaryota; kingdom Viridiplantae; phylum Streptophyta; class Magnoliopsida; order Santalales; family Viscaceae; genus Viscum; species Viscum album. The sequence continues at coordinate 1,308,081,542 of OY728119.1, forward strand.
TGATGGAAATTTACTCTTGGATTTTATCATCACAGGATGGAGGTATGTAGTTAGGTGCCTCCATTTCGAGTTCGGCCTCAACTTCATGAATGTCTTCAGTGAAATCCAAGAAGACCAGTGGCACTTTCTTCTTAGCCTTGAATCTTTTTAAGTCAACTTGAAGTTCATAGACTATGGCCTTCAAATATTCCAATGAGATCCATGTTTCTATTCCTCTTTATTTCTACTTGTCCATTATCATAAGCGCATTAGCTCTTCATTGGAGGGCCTCTTTAGTGTATTCTGTTTCTTTTTTTCCACTTGTGAGTAATGTTTCCATGCATAATAATTTTAATTTTAATGCATCATGATTTTTTAAGATATGAAATCTAAATAAGAAGTGAAAATAGGAAAATTAAATGAACTAATGATTAGATCCCCAGCAAAGGTTCCAGTTTTGACACACTCCTGTAGTGGGGCATGGACAAAAACAATTATATTTTTCCCTAGTGCAACATAGTGGCTGACTAGGGTTATCTCTCTTGAGGATCCTTCTCAATGTAGTTCACTTACTTTATCTAATTCACCTATTCTATCTCCTTTTGTGGTTTTTTTATTAAATGAAAGTGTTGAAAATATTTTTATGTTTTTGATTATTTAAAATAATGACATGTAAAATGAAAATTTAAACTGTCATGAAAATCTAAATAGAATGAGTTATTAAGAAAAACTTGGTTTTGGGGTTCAGTCTTGGATTTAATCATTATTTTTATACATGTGTTTTATTTTGATTGATAATTCGAACATAAAATCTCATGTTAGAATCACTATTCATTTCTAGAATAGAAGTAGTTTGAGTTTCATGTCATTGGGGGGCCGTCACCGCATCAGAGACATTCGCCTCACCCAAGCATGCTGCTCAATTCTACCACAAACGTAATTAAACTTTAAAGAAAATTCATGAACACCTTGACCTCACCCTAATCCAAGTATCATGATTAGCCTCTCATTTCCAAGATTATGAGATTACTTGGTGGAGTGGGTGGAGGAAGAGAGAGATATTGAGAGAGAGAGAGAAAGAAAAGAAGAAAAGTGGATGGAGTAACATAAATGCATAGATTAATAAAACTAAAAAATAAATTACAATTTAAAACCAAGAAAAAAATAAAAATAAAATAAAATAAAAAGAAGAAATGAGGGGGGAAGAGAGGATCAGAAGTGGCCTGTTCCACAGTGGGATCCCTCCTTGGATGTGGATGTCGAGATGATGATTTGGGAAGGAGGCAAATGCCTCCTTTTATAGGTAGAATTCTATCCTCTGAAAGTTTGTGCATTGTTGGACCATTAAATGGATGATTCATATGTGTACCCATTCTTCAAAGTTGTTTATAAATATATTGGTCGTTTATCTTCCAAATTTCAGCTTATTTGGACATCTAATGAATGAGTTATGAATTTTTCATTGGAGGTTTCTTTTTCTGGATGCAAGTTCCAGGAAGATTACTTTAAAAATATAACCTTAAATTGTAGCTTTAATGACTTCAAAACTCCCTAAAAGTTTATATAGGGCCGGTACTATGTTTCCTTGTGCTATCCCAGGTGTACTCAACTCAATTGTATGTGTGAAGGCTGAGTTGTGGTTCCGTTACAATGATGGAATTCATGCTGTCCACCTAGAAAAGTTTCCAAATTTAATGAATTTTTAGGACTATTAGATATTTGAATTAGCTCTAGGTCATGAAGATAAAATTTGAGGGAAAAAAATCAGGATTCTAAAAAAAAATAATCACTAAATTTAAAATTATATTTTTTAATAAATTAAAAAATACCCTTGTGGTCAAAATTTTCCCAAAACTCAGAATTATGCATTTTTCACAATTTTTCTCATTTTCATTCAAAAATTAAAATTACCCAATATTTTAATAAAAAAATTAAATACATGGGTTTTATCATTGAAAAAAATTAAAAAATAATCATTATTTGATTAAAAATATGCGCATAAATTTACTATGTCAAATACCCCCACACTTAAACCATGCTTGTCTTCAAGCATAAAATGTCAACATAGAAATAAGAGGACACCAATGTTACCAATATTCAAATTTCAATGCAATAAAATAAAAAAAAAATCAATGTGAAATAAAACTTTAAAAAATCTGCATAAAATATCAATTTAATTTCCCATTTTTCGAAGAAACAAATAATTCACAAATTTTACTTTTCCCATTTGAAAATTGATGGAAATTCTCCTTTCATTCATTCAAGATCCTTGATTCATTATTATTAAACATGAAAAGTCATGATTTACCTCACTTTTGATTATTTTATCTCATCACTCATGATACAATTCAAGTAGAGTTATGCTCATATCATAAGAATATGGTCTTTATCCATAGGTTTGTAAATGAACTACTTTATCCACTTTTTGAAGACAAAAGACATAAAATCATGAGGACTTGCAATAAAGTTTCAAATGAATCTGAGGCTTAAGGTTGGTAGGATTTGATGCTTTAAAAATTAAGGCTCAAGGTGGAGGCTAGTCTCTTAAGTACAATGCATGATATTCAAAGTAAAAGTGTAATGAAATTCTCCCCTTCAATGTAGCAACACCCACTTCCTAAAACTCAAATAAAAGGTTATGATAAGTAAGCATATTGAATGATTTGTGCACCCTCTTGAATTTTTTTTTTAATTTTGTACTTTTTATTTCTTTTTTCAAAAATTATGATAAGATAAAACCTCATATCCATTACCTAACCACATACGATCATAAGATCGTTGGTGGTGATTTTTGGTTCTCCCAAATCACAACCCATTTTTCTATTTTTTTGGATCTTTTTTTTCATTTTTTAATTTTTTTTCAATTCAAGAGTGGAAAATAACAGAGTATAATGAATGATTTAAAAACCTTTTACAATTACCATAATAACACCCCCACAATTCTTCCTTTCAATGTGTATCATCCCATCCACCATGATTCCCTTTACCCCCACACTTCAACTTTAAAATATCATACAAATACCAAGAGTAGGGTAGGAATAGATAAAAATGGATTTAAATATGGCTCATTCCTAATTCATGGTCTCTATGGGCTAAAAGAAGGATTGATATAAAGGTGGTATTTTAAGGAAAAGTAGCTTTCAAAGGATGCCTCAATCATTTTAAATGTGTTTTTGTACAGTCATAGCTTTGACAAGTTTCAATACAAGTTCTTTTCGATTACATGTCCCAAGATCACTCAAGAAATATGCTCAAGAATAAATAGGAAGTACTTGATCTAGAAATCCTATCGAGAATGGGAAATACAACATTGTACAATCACTCATGGCATGACTAATAATTACAAATCAATTCCCATGAACTTCTGAAATTCAAATTATAAAATATGGTAGGGAAATTTCATTTATATGAATCAGTTAATTCCTTAAAATCATGATCCATCATTTCAATATCTATGCTTCATATTTAAAAATTCAACTCTCTATTTCAATAATTTAATCATATAAACATTGAAATCTAAAACATGGAATCACTGGGTTCAAAAGATACTCATGTGTCCTTGATAAGTCAAGTAAAACATGAATTCAAGTGTGGGAATACAATTTTATCATTAAATCTCAAAACATGTTGTGGAAAAAATGTAGAGATATTAAAAGATAAAGCACTAAAAGTGAACTCCCTTTTTCCATGAAACTTAGTCCTTCCCCTTCACTATCTAGGGTTTCCTTCTTCCATTATGAACCTATAAAAGAAAACAACTCAATTAAACATAAGGATCATGTAATTTAAGCTCAAAAAATATAGAGGGAGTGGGATTTATGCTACAATACTTATAAGAAAATAAATTGAGATCTAAATTCCTAGAAAGAAAGTAAAGATAAATCTTGGTATAATCCCCCAAGTGGGCCCTGAAATTTTACTACCACCAGAGGGCAGTATGAGCTATTATCCAAAATCTGATGGAGGTTTGGGCTTCTTTGACATGAACCACCACATGTGGTTTTTCTTAGCATCAATTTCTTCTTTCTTTTTTAGGAGGAATTAATGGATAGAGTATTCTAGATCCTCCCCTTAGCAATGTGGTACAGCTTGCGGGGTGGGGGTAGGATGAAGTATGGAACCTCCACCACCATCGTTGCTTATTATGCAACATTATCCATCTCTTCTTGTACTCACTCTAGTGAATATTCATTGTCTTTAGGGTTCTCAAGGTGTTATTCAATAGGTGCATCTTTTTTTGTCACTTCAACCTCCATGGAATAATAGGAGTCATCTGATTTTGAAAATTCAAAACAATTGGGAGTTATACTAAAATTTTTTTCAACTAAATTAAATGAATTTGAGTTTAATAATGTATCATATCCATAATTTGGTTCAGCTTAAATATCATATTCGATGGAAAGTTACTCTTGGATTTGATCATTACAGGATGGAGGTAGGTAGTTAGGCTCCTCCATTTTTAGTTTGGCCTCACCTTTATGGATGAATTCAGTGAAATATGGGAAGACCAGTAGCACTTTCTTCTTAGACTCAAATATTTTTAAGTCAACTTGGAGTTCATCGACCATGGACATCAAATCTTCTTGTGAGATCCATATTTCTATGCTTATTTCTTTCTGCTTGACCATTATCATAAGTGCATCAACTCTTCATTGGAGGGCCTCTTCAGTGTATACTATTTCTTTTTCTTGAACCTGTGAGTAATTTTTCCATGCATAATAATCTGAATTTTAATTCATCATGAATTTTTTTAAGAAATTAAATCTAACTAAGATGTGAAATTATAAAAATTAAATGAACTAATTATTGGCTCCATATAAATGAAACTAGTTTTGACGTACGCCTGTCACGAGTCATGGACAAAAACAATTATATTTTTTCCAAGTGCAGCAGAGTGGCTGACCAGGGTCGTCTATCTTGAGGAGCCTTCTCAATGTAGTTCACTTACTTTATCTATTTCTCATATTCTATCTCTTTTTGTGGTTTTTTTATTAAATTAAAGCATTGAAAATATTTTTGGGTTTTTGATTATTTAAAATAATAACATGTAAAATGATAATTTAAACTATAATGAAAATCTAAAGAGAATGAGTTAATAAGAAAAACTTGGTTTTGGGGTTCAGTATTGGATTCAATCATTATTTTCCTATATGTGTTTTATTTAGTTTGATAATTCAAACATAAAATTTCATGTTTGAATCAATATTCATTTCCATAATAGAAGTATTTTGAGTTTCATGTCATTGGGGGGCCGTCACTACATCAGGGACATTCGCCTCACCCAAGCATGCTACTCAATTATACCAAAAACTTAATTAAACTTTAAATAAAATTCACGAACACCTTGACCTCACCCTGATCCAAGTCTCATGATTATCCTCTCATTTCTGAGAGTATGATATTACTTGGTGGAGTGGATGAAAGAATAAAGAGAGAGTGAGAGAGAGAGAGAAATAAAAGGAGAAAAGTGGATGGAGAAACAAAAATGCATGGATTAATAAAAAAAAAAATAAATTACAATTTAAAATAAAGACAAAAATAAAAATAAAATAAAAAAAGAAGAAATGAGGGGGGAATAGAGGATCAACAATGGCCCGTTCCCCATTGGGATCCCTCTTTGGATGTGGGTGTCAAGCTGATGATTTGGGAAGGAGGAAAGGTCCTCATTTTATATGTAGAATTATGTCCTCCAAAAGTTTGCGCATTGTTGGACCATTAAATGGATGATTCACATATGGAACCATTCTTAAAATTTTTTCATATATATGTTTTCTATTCATATTCCAAATTGAAACTCATTTTGACACCAGATGAATGATTTATGAATTTTTCATTAGTGGTTTATTTTTCTAGACATAGGTTCCAGGAAGCTTCCTTAAAAAATATAACCTCAAATAGTATCTTTAATGATTTCAAAACTCCCCCAAATTTTATGTAGAGCCGGAAATATGTTTCCTAGTGCTATCATAGTGGAATATCTCCAATTAGATGTGTGAAGGCTGAGTGGTGGTTCCGTTACTGTGGTGGGGTCCACACTGTCTTCCCAGAAAAGTTTCCAACTTCAATGAATTTTTAGGACTACTAGATATTCGAATCAGCTCTAGGTCCTAAAGAGAAAATTGGAGAAAAAAAAACCAAGATTCTAAAAAAAATCACTAAATTTGTTATTATATTTTTGATGAAATGAAAAAATACCCTTGTTGTCAAAATCTGTCCAAAACACAAAATTATGCATTTTTCACAATTTTGCTCATTTTCATTCTAAAATTCAAATTACCCAATATTTTTATAAAACAATTAAATACATGGGTTTTATCATTGAAAAAAAATTAAAAAATCATCATCATTTGATTAAAAATATGAACATAAATTTTCTCTATCAATAATCGTGATTTTTTTTAACGAAGCACTGATAGTAACTTACTAATCCAAGGAAATTATATAAGTTAGCTATGTTTCTCATTATAGGATATTTTTTATCTACTTTTGTCTTTAAAGGTTCAATTAATATCCCATACTTAAAGACAATATATCCAAAAAATAAACTTCTTGAAGCTAGAATTTTAACTCACTAAATTTCCCATATAACTCCTTCCCTACGAGATATTCAAGAATTATTCTCAAATGAATTTTATGCTCCTCATAAATTTTAGAGTATACCAAGATATCATAGATAAATACCATAATTATATTATCATTATAATATTTTAATACTCTATTCATAAGATCCATAAAAATACAGGTTAAATTATTCAATCCAAAGGGAATTACTATAAAATCATAATGTCTATACCTTGTTCACAATGCTGTCTTTGAAATATCTTTCTTCCTTAATCATAATTGATGATACTCTAAATAGAGATCAATCACTGAAAAATATTTAACTCCTTTAAGTTTATCAAAAAAGTCATCAATGTGAGGAAGAGGAAACCTTTTATTTATAATAATTACATTGTTTTACCTATAATTGATGCATAAACACACTATCCAATCCTTCTTCTTAAAAAAAAGAATATGGATTCCGTAAAGAGAAACACTAGGGATAATGAATCCCTTATTACAAAACTATTGTATTTGTTTCTTTTGTTTCACTAATTATACCATGGATATTATATAGAGAGTCTTAGTTATAATATTTTCACTAGGGATGAGTTAAATGGAAAACTCAACTTCACACTCAAGTGGATTTCTAGGTAAATCTTCCGGGAACACATCTATGTATTCCTACCCAATAGAAAAATCTTATATACTAAGGTTACATTTCCCATACATAGTTTGTGTGTACTCTTCTTCTCCTAGAATTTTATTAAGAAGAGATACTAGAGGTGGATCCAGACATGATTCATATGATGAAGTCCCCCTTTGAAGATAAGGGATTTTACACCCCCATCATAATCTCAATATACCTCTCTTGGAAATAAAATCTCACATTATACTTTGAAATCCAATACATAACAAGGATTATATCAAAGTCAACCAAAGGTATAATAACCAAGTTTTCAAATAGTATATTTCTATGTATCATAGTGGGGATTGATTGATAAATCCATGTTTCAATAATATTTCCACTAGGATTATCGATTGAAAACTCCCTTAATAAGGTGCTAGGGAATGGTTTAATGATCTTATAAAACATAAAATATATAAAATAATGTGAAGATCCAAAAATAAATAAATAATTATCTAAAATTGAGTTTATGATCCAATTACCTTTCACTACATATTTATCTATACTAATTGCATAAGATTGGACTCACCCTTATCCTATTATATGGTAGGTTCCCTTGATGCTTAGGGAATTGGTTTGAATAATGCCCCATCTCCCCATAGTTGAAGCATTGGATAATAGTGGTTTCTTTCTATACCTTTCATTCACGTGCCAAATGGACCTTCTCTCCACACTTGTAAAAAACTCCCATTATCATTAAGAATTTATGAGGATATTTCTTTCCACAACTATCACATTGTGTAGCTCCAATATTTCCTTTATTATTATTTGAAACATTTCTTTTTTCCTTGGTTTTCAACCAAACTCTTATTTTCTTGATTTCCCTTAAATATATAAGAACTAAAAAATTATTTCTTTATCTTTAAGGTACATGATACTATATCATCATATGATTAAGACATTTGAGATCCCAGTTCCCTTTAGAGGGATTGCTTAATCCCATCAAAGAAATGGTTAATATTTCTTTCTATATTACATACGTTATCCATTTCATACCTTCATAACCTTGTGAAGATACCCTCATATCCAACAACACTTTCTTCTTCCTTCTGCTTTAGGTTATGGAACTTACTCTCTATTTCAATTCATTTATCTCAAGAAAAATATTTCTAGAAGAATATCACTTTAAATTTTATTTATTTCGCACTTTATATTTTATCATCTTCTTTAATATTATTAATCAATGAAAAATATTGATCAAAATTTACCTTTAAACAAACCTTTTCTCTTTCATTACTTCACAAATCTAGGAATATCATTTCAAGGGACTTAATCCATTTATCCTCTACCAATTTATTAATTGTTAAATTAAAGGATAAATGATTATATTGTATAAAGGGATCTAAAATAGGTTAATTACATTATAGAACAACATGTTTCTTCAAAAGAGAAAAGTTATTTGTCATAAAATTGGCCAGTTTCTCCAATATGACCATTATTTTCTAAACTCCAGTAACCACTATATTGAGTTGATCATAAGGTAAATCCCTATATTGACTATGGATGTTGAAATAATTTTCCTTTCTTCCTCTAGGTTTTATATTTAAATAACGACACACACATAATTATATCATAACATCATAAATATTGAGTCATAAAATAAAAATACGTAAAATTTATTAAACATTTTAAGGGTTTATCTTAATTATCATGCTATCTATGTTCTTCTAAAATCTATTTCTTGAGGGTCCTACTAAACTTCATTTGATACCAATCATAAAACCCCAAATCTAATAATCTATATCCAGTGTTTACTTTATTAAATTAGTAAAATATACAAGGGATCATAACATGAAGGATCAATTAGTTTAACAGTCTCAAGATATTAGATATATAAATTATTGTTATATTACATTGGAAAAAAAACATAGCATAAAAAACTTTATTGCATCCTTGAAGATAATTAAAAAATTACTTATTAATATCCTGGGGAAAGGAAACCATAATAAATAGTGATCTTAGATGCTCAGTAAGGGAAAGAATAAAATGAAAGCTATCATGAATAGATAATGAATTAACAATATGAAAAGGTGGATAATCAATACACATTCCACTTAATTAATAACTTGAGATTCAAAGTGTATCTATGGAAAATATCAAAATCAAAATTAAATGGATAATAATAACCAATAACTTGATAAAAGAAATTTAAAATGATAGTCAAGGGATCATTCCAAGAAATCATGAACCTTGTTGTCATGGGATTTTGCCAATACATTTCAATAAATGGGTAATTATACACTAAATACTCAACTAATTTGTCCAATTGTTTGTCTCATGAGACATATTGATGTATCAAGGGGTTATCTATAACTAGGACCCACCCATTACTTATATATGACCAATATGTTAATCATATATTGATTCAATAATATAATACATAATCAATATCCCTTATCAATCAATAAATATCTACATTGAATCAAGAATACAAACCCTCAATATTTCCCCAGTAAATAAAATAACCTTTTTAATAATATTCCTTCAATTAAAACCATATATTGAAATAATATACAGTTAATAAAATATTAAAGTTGTAGAAACTATTACTAAATACATACATGATACTAAAAATATAAAAATGAAGGAGAAAAATAGTGTTCAATGAATAACAGATTTATAAAGAATATGATCACAATAAAGTGGATGATCTCAAAATAAGGCATAATAAAAAAATCAGTAAAAGATTATAGAATAAAATCAATTCAAAAATAATGATTGTTTGAAAATGAAAATTATTTTGATAATTATAGAAGAAAATTAAAGTGAAATAATAAAAATAACTTTGCTTAAATCTTTTATAACTTTGTAAAAATGAAGCTATAAATCATTTCTAAAATTCTTTTAAACCTTTTAGAAAATAATGGATTTTATATTTTAATATAAAATATAAAAATTCATAGAATAATGGAAAAATTATTTTCTTTAAAAACCCATGTAAACTTTTATAGTAAGTTAAATAGTGAATAATGGTCATGGATGTGGGAAAATTCATTCACTTTACATGTATTAAAAATATTCCTTTTACACTTTTGTAATGAAAGTAAAAAAAGTTGTTGATAAAAATTTAGAAAGATTAATTTTTAAAATTTATAAATAAAGTCAAAGGTATAATAAAAGAAATTTACCAATCATTTAAAGGTATATAAAAACTCTGAAAAAACATTTTGAATAATATAGATATGGAAGAGGAAGATTCCTGACTGAAAAATAGAAACAAGGTCAAATTTTATTAAAAAACATTATTTCTATATTTGAGTACCAATTAGAGTAAAAGTTAGAATAAAAACATGGGAACCACATAAAAAACTATAAGATAATAAAATATATGGGGTTTAATAAATATAGAGAATATAATTTTTCCAATGTAAATTTAAACATAAACAATCACGAATAAGAGTGATAATGTAAAATAAACTCTTACAGATTTAATAACTTTTTAATAAAAAATAATTAAGAGATAAAACTTGAATTTAAAATTTAAATACCATGAATAAATAGGAATCAACGATATAATATATTAAAGAGTTTTTATATACACTATATAAAATAAATTAGGTACATAATATAAAATATGTATCATTAGAGTGGAACTGAGATAAAACCCTTACCTTAGATTCCTGCTTGGTCGGATGCATTATATCGTATTTAATAATAAATTTAAATTTATTTAATAATTTATTAATAATTTTTTCATCTATATTACATTTTAAGGTCCTTTTATAATCATTTTTAATCTATTCACTGAATAGTTCTTTCTTACATTGACCACTTAAGGTTGTTCGGTCAATTTCTCTAAAATTGATTTTAATATATTGACCATGGTTAAAGGTGTTATAAATTGGTCAAATCATATAAATAATTTTTAAAATTTCACTAATATATTTTTTATTCATTTCATATATTTTTAGAAATATCCATTCAATTCAATAGTAGAAAAATTAATCACATCCCTTCATGGAGGTGGCAGTCCACACATACGCACAAGTGACGTTATAATTTTCCAATGAATGGTGGTGTAAGAAGGTAGATTATATTTCATATTTATATAATAAATTAAACATATATTCATTAATTATATCTTTTATAACTATCCATGGGAACCAGTGATTAAAAATGATACACATCGCTTCATAGAGGTGGTAGTCTAGATATACGCATGAACAATGTTTTCATTTTCCATAGGATGGAAAAGAGATATAAAATTAAAGTAAAATTAACATAAAAACATATAAGTATAGTAAATATAATAATTTAATTATTTTAATATGGTTATTTAAGATTATTAGGAGGTTTAAGAAAAAAGGAACTTGGAACATATTAGTAAGAACATATACCTCTTCTTTTGGTAACCTATTTTGGATTATACCTTAATACTTATTGAAGTGGTATTTTTAGAAGAAAAACACCTCTAGGTTGAGAAAAATAAAGTTGGAAAGGTATTTTTCAGGTATTTATAGAGATAAGTGGCTCAATAAGTGTGGATAAGAGGGTATACGAGGTGCCCTTTTATAAGTGAGGTGGGTGGAAAACTTATAAATACTTGAAACTTTACTATATAAAATATGTATTACTCAAGTCAAGTGGATCAAAATTATCATAGATTCTAATATTATATGTTTATGTTTTAAATAAAACCAACCAGTGATATTTACACAATTTTTTTTATCTTGAATCCTTACTACTTTATTTAAACCCTTTTAACTCATTTTATCCTTAGCCAAGGTGATAAATATTTACCATGATTACTCTTCATTAAAACCAAATATTATGTTGAAATTATTACCTAATATTAATTATGACGATTAAAAATATTTAATAAATTTTAAATGATTAAATTCCTAGAACTTTCAGAAATTAATTTTAATATAAGTTCACAAAGTACAATGAAAATTGTATAAGGCCCCAGCCTTAAACCCTACTTAATATTGAATTAAATGAATAATTCACATTGAGGATCTTTTCAGGTTTAGAGTTTTAGAGAATTAGATTATAAAACATGTATTACATTCCACATTTAAGAAAAGTGATTACATAAAAGATAGTATTCATTTTTTCCATCAACGGAAACATATTTAAAATAAAACATGGATTGTTTCTTGACACTTCCTTGACACTATCATCATATCATATACCTTTCCCTTGACCTGTGAAAAACATTTCAAAAACTTGGGATGATCATAAAAAGATCAGTAAGGGTTATAAAAATATGGAAAGGAAACATGAGTTCATATATACATAAGAATGAAATAATACTTTAACCATAAAACATAGGCACTTTAACATACCTCATCAAATCATGAATAAATCATAGAAATCATAAGACATAAAGGTAACTTGAGGCATTCATAACATTCTTACGTAGGGAGTAACCCTCTTGGTTACGTTTGGAATACCCATCACAGTATATTCCCTAAATCTCTTTAGAGAAATCTTAACATTTCACTCCTTCGCGTTACCCAATGCATTGGAGAGCTATATCGGGCTCACATGCCCTTAGTTTATCACGGAACCACCCATCTTCATAATAATGCCCAAGAACCACAACATAATCGTATCACATAAAACATTCATAAATGAAACATAACATTTCCACCTTTAAATCACAAGATATCAATACAACACATTGATATAAAAACATTATGAAAACCATTTTCAATACCAAAATAAAAGAAAAGTAAAACATGGTATTTATTTTTCTTTTAAAAAAAAGTATGGCTTGTAGAGGAAGCCGAAACTCAAATAATGGTCACGGCGGTGGAGAAGTCGTTGTCGCCGCATATGTACAACAAAAAAAAACATTCCCTTTTGTCATTTAGTAAACGCTTCATATAAAAAAGATTCCTTTTGAATAAACGTAAAAGTCAAAGGGGTTTATACACCGTATAAAATAAGGTTGTGTATAAAACAAAATATGCCTCAATGAAAGGAGATTGAGACGAAGTCCCATACCTCGTATCCGACTTGACTTGATCGTTCTTTAATCTCATGAATAATAAAATTGAGTTAATTTCTACTTTCTTAAGAACCTTTTTCAAGTTCATTATTCCTTTCATATCACTTATTACCATGTCATGAACACTATGTAATTATTTTAGTTAATAACGGTCATTTTAACGATCATTGGTACTTGAGTCAAAATATGGTCTTTATAATTACAAGTTGTTCATTTATACATTATATAGAGAGTTATACTCATGATGTATATATCATATATATCATATATATCCAGTATATACTTTCATTTATAATATTAAACAACGTTTAGAGGTAAGAAATGAAATGCACCGTTCATGGAGACGGTAAGCCATACGTACGCATGAACACTACTTTCATTTCTATTTTTGTATTTTATGGAATTAAAACATAATGATACATAATAGTATTTTAATTCCAGTATGGTATCATATATAATATCATTAAATATATCCTTTATACGTACCACATATGGTATTAACGAATCAAATCACTTTGAGGGGGCGGTAGTCCGCACTTCCTAAAATGAAGATATCGCGTTTAATCATAATGGTAACCATAAAGATATGCCATAAATGAAAAATACATAAGCTTAAGTAAAACATAAAAATATTATATATAATATATAAATATAGTGACATCTTAATGGCCACCTTTGAAGGTGATATATGAGTGTTGAACAATCATCGTTTCGTGAGCCAGAAATTCGCCATCCACGGAAACAGTATGTTCTTTAACCATTAGATGTAGGTGTGTGTAAGTGTAGCTAGAATACTTATTATAAAAAAATCCTTGTATATGTAATATACTGTTTTTGTTACAAAATAAATGAATAAAAAGAGTTTAGGGGGTTGGAGAAGCAAAATAAAACAAAAGAACACAAGAGAAGACACTACCTTTAAACCGGGTAACTCTTTTTGATTTGAGCTCAAAGGCTTCCTTGGGAAGCCTTCTTCCCAAAGTGAGGCTTATAGGAGTTATAGAGGGATGTGGAGAGACAAAATGGACAGGGGTGGGCGATCCAAAGGCTTTGGAAGTGTGGGTAAGGAGGTAGAGGTGGGGGCCTTTTATAAGAGGAGAGGAGGGGCACTCTTGGAAATTAAAGAAATGTTACTTTATTTTAAAATTAGTTTCGGATTTAAAAGGTCCCACATTGATATAATTAGAGGATAAGGTGATAAGGTTTCTAAATACACCCATCCAATAGGTTTTGGACATGTGTAGGTCATATATTTTACATTATCTTTTCATTTATTTAAATCTTTAAATAATGAGGTAATCGCTGCATCATCATGGTGTCATAAATAATTTAATTTATTTAATGTCTAAAAATTATCAAAAAAATAATATGATGTAGGAAATAGCTTTATATTTTTAATTAATATTTATAGTAAAAAATATGACTTGTATAACCCTATGTAAAAATTGTTTTAGTAAAACAACTCATGTTTGTGTCATTTTTATTTTAACATTAAATAAAAAGATATTAATGTCATTTTCCTAACAAAGTGGATCCATGGGGTCCCCAAGTTGACCAATGGATTTTATTGGTCGGCCATGACACATAAAATAAGGTTAGGACATGTGTCAAGCTCATCTCATATTATTAAAACATTATTCTTACCTTAAATTACAGTAATTACCTCTAATCGTGATTAAAAACTTAAAAGTTACTATTCACCAAAAAATTATTTTAATCCCATTGAACCACATTTTAATTCTTCATGAAAACCATGTATGTAAGATTTTTTAAATTCAAACCAAAGAGGTGGTAAAATTTCATTTAAACGAAAAATCAGTTTTTATAAGTACCACTTAGTGGTTTTACTATTCATCAATAATTGAAGTTTTCCAGAAAAAAAACCAAAACTTCACCCTAAGCTATATTTGATATTCCAAATTCAAAATGATGTCTATTTTAAAAAATTAAAAACATATAAGTTTCATTAATTAATTTAATAATTAATTCCCGCTGTCAGAGCAAATAGCGTGTTTTTATGAAACAATAAGTATCAAAAGATTGACACTAGTTTAAGTCCAATTTTAATGTGAAATTAATTCCAACGACCACTATTGGATTAAATGGTAAAAATATATTCTAATTTAACTTTAAAACCAATTCAAAATATAATCTAATCATATAAATAAATTAGATTAAAAAGTGGTTTTGAATTAAAATACAACATTTTTCACTATTCATTAAAAAATGAACTTTATCGGAAAAATACCAAAAATTCACACAAAGTAAATTTTGATATCCCAATCATAAATAATAAGTTTATTTTGAAAAATAGAGCTTATAAAATTGTCAAAAGATAGATTTAAAAGATGGTTTGCCATCAAAAGACAGTAAAACAATCTTTTAAAAATATTAGTGTATTCCATGCTTAAGATTGGATTTATTCTCATTTAAAGCCTCTAAAACACTATCTAATTCATTAATAGACATAGATAAAAATATATATTTTTCATTACTTACTTGGGATGTTAAATCCTTCCCCTCTTTAGAAAATTACGTCCCCGCAATTCATTTACTTATCGAATAAGTGGGGGTATTATCCCTCATTGCATTTTCAGATTCCCATGTTGCCTCTTCAATTATGTGGTTTTTTCACAAAACCTTTACCTGATGAATCACCTTATTCCATAACACTTTCTCCCTGTCTTCAAGAATCTGGACTGGTTGTTCCTCATAAGATAGGTTCTCTTCCAGCTGAACTACCTCTCGACTCAAAACATGAGATGGATCTGACATATACTTCCTCAACATCGAAACATGGAAAACATTGTGTACCTGAGATAAAATCGGAGGTAAAGCCACTCGATAAGAAACTGATCCAACTCTCTCCAGAATTTCATATAGTCCAATGAACCTTGGAATTAACTTTCCTTTCTTACCAAATTGCATCACACTTTTCCATGGTGATACTTTGAGAAAAACATGATCACCTACCTCAAAAGAGAGATCCTTCCTCCTATTGTCCCCATAACTCTTCTGCCTGCTCTAAGCTGTTCTCATGTGTTTCTATATCAGCTGAACTTTTTCTGCCAACTCTTCTACCAATTCCGGTCCCATCAACTTACTTTCACCCACTTCATCCCAGAAAGCTGGAGTTCGAAACCGCTTCCCATATAATGCCTGAAATGGTTCCATCTGTATACTGGAATAAAAACTGTTATTATAAGAAAATTCAACCAAAGAAAGATGTTGGTCCCAACATCCCTGATAATCCATTGAACAAGCACGTAGCATATCCTCCAAAGTCTGGATCATTCGTTCTGACTGCCCACCTGATTGAGGTTGAAAGGCTGTACTAAAATTTAATTCAGTACCCAACGACTTCTGAAGGCCTTTCCAAAAGTTAGAAGTGAACCTGTGATCAAGTTCAGATACAATGGAGAGAGGAACTCCATGTAACCTGACTATCTCTTTAAGATACAAACAAGAAAGTTAATCTAGGGAAAAAGTATCTCGTATAGAAAGTAAATGATCAGATTTGTTCAAGCGATCAACAATAACCCAGATTGCATTATTACCTCGAGATGTCTTCGGTAATCCCACAACAAAGTCCATGGATATATTCTCCCATTTCCACTCTGGCACTGGTAAAGGCTGAAGCATCCCTTTCGGTAACTTTCGCTCTTCTTTAACCTGTTGAAAAGTCAAACACTTCATAGTAAAATCAGAAATATCTCTTTTCATTCCGTCCCACCAGTAATACTCCCGAAGATCTCTATACATCTTAGTACTGCCAGGATGAACTGAAAACGGAGAACTATAAGCTTCACATAACAACTCTCTCTTTAACTGTGAATCACAAGGCACACACAATCTCTTCCCAAATCTCAAAACACAATCATTATCAATGTTGAATTCAGGAAACTTACCCTTCTGAACCAGCTCTACCTTTCTCTGCAACTCACTGTCTTGCTTCTGTGCTTTCTTGATTCTGTCTAATAGAGATGATCTCACTGATACCTGAAACAAAACAGAAGAACTTCCTACACCAACAACTTCTATGCCAAAGTTCATCAAATCAAAAACCAAAGGATCTCGTTCCAAATGTAGCATTGTTAATGAAGCATTACTTTTCCGACTCAAAGCATCAGCCACTTTATTTGATTTTCCCGGATGGTAATGAATTGTACAATCATAATCTTTGATTAATTCCAGCCATCTCCTCTGTCTCATGTTCAACTCTTTCTTAGTGAATATATACTTTAAACTATTGTGATCAGTATATATTTCACACTTTACTCCATACAAATGATGCGTCTCAATTTTTAAAGTGAAAACAACAGCAGTTAATTCCAAATCATGTGTAGGGTAATTTACCTCATGAGTTTTCAACTTCCGCGAAGCATAAGCAATTAACTGATCATTCTGCATTAGGACGCAACCAATTCCTTTCAATGAAGCATCTCTGTATATAAAAAACCCACCATTCCTGGAAGGTAGTGCCAAAACTGGAGCATTCACCAATCTTCTTTTCAGTTCTTGCAAACAATCATCACATTCTTTTGTCCAGATAAACTTAACACCCTTCCGAGTTAGCTTCGTTATTGGACTAGATAACCATGAAAAATTTCTAACAAACCTTTGGTAATAGCTTTCCAAACCAAGGAAGCTACGAATCTCAGTTACATTAGTGGGTCTTGGCCATTCTTCTACAACCGTTTTTTTGCAGGATCAACAGTTATCCCATCTTTAGAAACAATGTGACCAGGGAAAGAAATTTGTTGCAACCAAAACTCACACTTACTGAATTTCCCATACAATTTCTTTTCTTTCACGGTTTGCAAAATAACCCTTAAATGTCTTTCATGGTCTTCTTTAATTTTAGAAAACACCAAAATATCATCAATGAAAACAACCACAAACTTATCCAAGAACTCATGGAAAATTCTATTCATTAAGTCCATGAATACAACAGGTGCATTGGTTAACCCAAAAGGCATTACTACAAATTCATAATGGCCATATCTTGTACAAAACGCAGTCTTTGGAACATCTTCTTCCTTTACCTTCAGCTGATGGAACCCCGATCTCAGGTCAATCTTTGAAAAATACTAAGCTCCCTGGTGCTGATCAAACAAATCATCGATATGAGGCAAAAGATATTTTTTCTTAATAGTGATGTTATTCAAGGCTCTATAATCAATGAAAAGTCTCATAGAACCATCTTTATTTTTGACAAATAGAATAGGAGCACCCCATGGTGATGTGCTAGGTCGAATGAAACCTTTCTCTAATAAATCTTGCAATTGCTACTTCAACTCTAAAAGTTCAATTTGAGAGATTCGATAAGGGGGTTTTGAAATTGGCTTAGCATCAGGAACGAAGTCAACAGTAAACTCAACTTCCCGATCTAGTATTATTCCAGGCAACTCATCAGGAAAAACATCAGGATACTCATTTAGCACTGGAACATCATTAATCTGGACAGTTCCCTTGTTTTCAACAATATGTGAAAGGTAACATTCATTTCCATCTTTTACAAGTTTCTCAGCCTCTTGATATGTTATCAACATTAAGGGTTAATTCTTGTACACAAACTGAAAGTCTTTATGAAAAGAAACTTCTTTAGCTCTAAAATCAATCTTAGCATGGTAAATAGAGAGCCAATCCATACCCAGAATAACATCAAACTCTACTAGAGGTAAACCAATAAGGTTCGCAAGTAGGTTCTTTCCACAGATAAGGATATGAAGATTCTTATAAATTCTTTTTTCCTCAACATTTCCCCCAGGTGTTTTTACCACAAGTTCAGAAGTCATTTCTTGAGATGGTATTCCCATTTTACTAGAAAAGGTTTCAGAGATGAAAGAATGTGTAGACCCCGAATCAAACAACACATTGGAATAATCTGAAAAAACAAACAAAGTACCTGATACAACTTCATTTGATGGTCCGACATCTGCTGAAGTAGTTGCAAAGGATTTCACCACCCCTTTCTGCTTGTAGTCTAACTGCTTCCCATCACTCAAGCTCTTTGTCGGACACTCGTTTGCATAGTGACCCATCTCATTACACTTAAAACATTTTACTAACTGTAAATCAAATTTGGTCTTACCATCACCCTGATCCTTTTTAGTGCAATCACGAGCCTTATGTCCCATCTTACCGCATCGGTAACACTTTCCAGAATTCAGAAGACATTCCACAGCATGCCTTTTCCCACATTTATCACAAACTAGAAACTTAGTTTTCTTACCATCAGACCTTTTTGAAGAATTCTTCCCTTTCTCCTGCCACCTCGGTCTTTTCTTCTGCTGGTTGTTATAGAACACTTGATCATCAGAAAACTCAATTTCCACCTTATCAGCACATTGAACAAGCTTTTCATAACTTTTGAACTCATGAGAAGCTAAATCCCTTCAATATTTTGGCTTTAATCCTGAGTAAAAACGATTGATTTTACTATCAAGGTCTCAGATAAAATTTGGAGCATACCTTGACAATCGAGTGAACCTTTCTTCATAAGTAGACACTGAGTCTTCCTCTTGCCTAAATTCCAAGAATTTATTTTCCATCCTAAGTCGAACAGCCTTAGGAAAATACTTCTCAAGAAACTTACCTTTAAATTCATCCCAGTCGAGAGTATCAATCTCATCAGCGTCCCTGATATTTCTAACCATCGACCACCACTGATCTGCTTCACCATCCAAACGGTAAATAGCAAGACTATACTTTGGATTGTATGAACACCCCATGACATCGAAAATCTTCTCTAGTGCTTTAATCCACCCTTCAGCTAGCACAGGGTCAGATGATCCTTTGAATGATGGGGGATGTTGCCTCATGAAATGTTCCACCACTGACATGTTCCTCTGCGGTTGATCTGCCTGATCTCGTGCATGGATACCGCCACCATTTATCGCTTCAGTCAACTGCGCCATTACTGCAAAAAACTGTTCAGTTCCAATTCTGACCATCTCAGGATGCTGATTCAGAAGGTTATTTCCTTCTCTATGCCTTCATAGCACTGCTTCCCTGTTTCCTCTGTGGAAAACCATTCTGAACAAACATGTATTAGATGAAGCAACATGGTAATATTCAAATGCTATATCATTTCAATTTGACCATAGATAATCATTTAATAAAATTCTAACTCCTAAAGTTATCTAAACTGACCACTGATACCAACTATAAGGCCCCAACCTTAAACCTTACTTAATATTGAATTAAATGAATAATTCACATTGAGGATCTTTTCAGGTTTAGAGTTTTAGAGAATTAGATTATAAAACATGTACTACATTCCACATTTAAGAAAAGTGATTACATAAAAGATAGTATTCATTTTTCCCATCAACGGAAACATATTTAAAATAAAACATGGATTCTTTCTTGACACTTTCTTGACACTACCATCATATCACATACCTTTCCCTTGACCTGTGAAAAACATTTCAAAAACATGGGATGAGCATAAAAAGATCAGTAAGGGTTATAAAAATATGGAAAGGAAACATGAGTTTATATATACATAAGAATGAAATAATACTTTACCCATAAAACATAGGAACTTTAACATACCTCATCAAATCATGAATAAATCATAGAAATCATAATACATAAAGGTAACTTGAGTCATTCATAACATTCTTACGTAGGGAGTAACCTTCTTGGTTACGTTTGGAATACCCATCACAGTATATTCCCTAAATCTCTTCAGAGAAATCTTAACATTTCACTCCTTCGAGTTACCCAATGCATTGGAGAGCTATATCAGGCTCACCCGCCCTTAGTTTATCACGGAACCACCCATCTTCATAATAATGACCAAGAACCACAACATAATCGTATCACATAAAACATTCATAAATGAAACATAACATTTCCACCTTTAAATAACAAGATATCAATACAACACATTGATATAAAAACATTATGAAAACCATTTTCAATACCAAAATAAAAGAAAAGTAAAACATGGTATTTATTTTTCTTTAAAAAAAAAGTATGGCTTATAGAGGAAGCCGAAACTCAAATAATGGTCACGGCAGCGGAGAAGTCGTTGTCGCCGCATATGTACAACAAAAAAAAAACATTCCCTTTTGTAGTTTAGTAAACGCTTCATATAAAAAAGATTCCTTTTGAATAAACATAAAAGTCAAAGGGGTTTATACACCGTATAAGAGGAGGTTGTGTATAAAACAAAATATGCCTCAATGAAAGGAGATTGAGACGAAGTCCCATACCTCATATCCGACTTGACTTGATCGTTCTTTAATCTCATGAATAATAAACTTGAGTTAATTTATACTTGCTTAAGAACCTTTTTCAAGTTCATTATTCCTTTTATATCACTTATTACCATGTCATGAACACTATGTAATTATTTTAGTTAATAACGGTTGTTTTAACGATCATTGGTACTTGAGTCAAAATATGCTCTTTATAATTACAAGTTGTTCATGTATCCATTATATCCAGAGTTATACTCATGATGTATATATCATATATATCATATATATACAGTATATACTTGCATTTATAATATTAAACAAC
Organism: Viscum album; assembly: GCA_963277665.1. NCBI lineage: Eukaryota > Viridiplantae > Streptophyta > Magnoliopsida > Santalales > Viscaceae > Viscum > Viscum album. Next base: position 1,308,103,240 of record OY728119.1, read on the forward strand.
GTTTAGTGGTAATAAATGAAATGCATCGTTCATGGAGATGGTAAGCCGTACTTACGCATGAACGCTACTTTCATTTATATTTTGTATTTTATGGAATTAAAACATAATGATACATAATAGTATTTTAATTCCAGTACGGTATCATATATAATATCATTAAATATATCCTTTATACGTACCACATATGGTATTAACGAATCAAATCACTTTGAGGGGGCGGTAGTCCGCACTTCCTAAAATGAAGATATCACGTTTACTCATAATGGTAACCATAAAGATATGCCATAAATGAAAAATACATAAGCTTAAGTAAAACATAAACATATTATATATAATATATAAATATAATGACATCTTAATGGCCACCTTTGAAGGTGATATATGAGTGTTGAACAATCATCGTTTCGTGAGCCAGAAATTCTCCATCCACGAAAACAGTATGTTCTTTAACCATTAGATGTAGGTGTGTGTAAGTGTAGCTAGAATACTTATTATAAAAAAATCCTTGTATATTTAAGATACTGGTTTTGTTACAAAAGATATGAATAAAAAGAGTTTAGGGGGTTGGAGAAGAAAAATAAAACAAAAGAACACAAGAGAAGACACTACCTTTAAATCGGGTAACTCTTTTTGATTTGAGCTCAAAGGCTTCCTTGGGAAGCCTTCTGCCCTAAGTGAGGCTTCTAGGAGTTATAGAGGGATGTGGAGAGACAAAATGGGTAGGGGTGTCTGAGACAAAGGCTTTGGAAGTGTGGGTAAGGAGGTAGAGGTGGGGGCCTTTTATAAGAGGAAAGGAGGGGCACTCTTGGAAATTAAAGAAATGCTACTTTATTTTAAAATTAGTTTCGGATTTAAAAGGTCCCACATTGATATAATTATAGGATAAGGTGATAATGTTTCTAAATACACCAATCCAATAGGTTTTGGACATGTGTAGGTCATATATTTTACATTATATTTTCATTTATTTAAATCGTTAAATAATGAGGTAATCGCTGCATCATCATGGTGTCATAAATAATTTAATTTATTTAATATCTAAAAATTATCAAAAAAATAATATAATGTAGTAAATAGATTTATCTTTTCAATGAATATTTATAGTAAAAATGATGACTTTTATAACCCTATGTAAAAATTGTTTTAGTAAAATAACTCATGTTTGTGTCATTTTTATTTTAACATTAAATAAAAAGATATTAATGTTATTTTCCTAACAAAGTGGCTCCATGGGGTCCCCAAGTTGACCCATGGATTGTCTTGGTCGGCCATGACACATCAAATAAGGTTAGGACATGTGTCAAGCTCATCTCATATTATTAAAACATTATTCTTACCTTAAATTACACTAATTATCTCTAATCGTGATTAAAAACTTAAAAATTACTATTCACCAAAAAATTATTTTAATCCCATTGAACCAAATTTTACTTCTTCATGACAACCATGTATGTCAGATTTTTTAAATTCAAACCACAGAGGTGGTAAAATTTCATTTAAACGAAAAATCATTTTTTATAAGTACCACTTAGTGGTTTTACTATTCATCAATAATTGAAGTTTTCCAGAAAAAAACCAAAACTTCACCCTAAGATATATTTGATATTACAAATTCAAAAATGATGTCTATTTTAAAAAATTCAAAACATATAAGTTCCATTAATTAATTTAATAATTAATTCCCGCTGTCAGAGCAAATAGCGTGTTTTTATGAAACAATAAGTATCAAAAGATTGACACTAGTTTAAGTCCAATTTCAAAGTGAAATTAATTCCAACGACCACTATTGGATTAAATGGTAAAAATATATTCTAATTGAACTTTAAAACCAATTCAAAATATAATCTAATCATATAAATAAATTAGATTAAAAAGTGGTTTTGAATTAAAATACAACATTTTTCACTATTCATTAAAAAAATTAACTTTATCGGAAAAATACCAAAAATTCACACAAAGTAAATTTTGATGTCCCAATCATAAATAATAAGTTTATTTTGACAAATAGAGCTTATAAAATTGTCAAAAGATAGATTTAAAATATGGTTTTCCATCAAAAGACAGTAAAACAATCTTTTAAAAATATTAGTGTATTCCATGCTTAAGATTGGATTTATTCACATTTAAAGCCTCTAAAACACTATCTAATTCATTAATAGACATAGATAAAAATATCTATTATTCATTACTTACTTGGGATGTTAAATCCTTCCCCCCTTTAGAAAATTGCGTCCCCGCAATTCATTTACTTATCGAATAAGTGGGGGTATTATCCCTCATTGCATTTTCAGATTCCCATGTTGCCTCTTCAATCATGTGGTTTTTTCACAAAACCTTTACCTGATGAATCAAATTATTCCATAACACTTGCTCCCTGTCGTCAAGAATCTGGACCGGTTGTTCCTCATAAGATAGGTTCTCTTCCAGCTGAACTACCTCTGGAATCAAAACATGAGATGGATCTGACATATACTTCCTCAACATCGAAACATGGAAAACATTGTGTACCTGAGATAAAATCGGAGGTAAAGCCACTCGATAAGCAACTGATCCAACTCTCTCCAGAATTTCATATGGTCCAATGAACCTTGGACTTAGCTTTCCTTTCTTACCAAATCGCATCACACTTTTCCATGGTGATACTTTGAGAAAAACATGATCACCTACCTCAAAAGAGAGATCCTTCCTCCTATTGTCCGCATAACTCTTCTGCCTGCTCTAAGTTGTTCTCATGTGTTTCTGTATCAGCTGAACTTTTTCTGCCAACTCTTCTACCAATTCCGGTCCCATCAACTTCCTTTCACCCACTTCATCCCAGAAAGCTGGAGTTCGACACCGCTTCCCATATAATTCCTGAAATTGTTCCATCTGTATACTGGAATAAAAACTGTTATTATAAGAAAATTCAACCAAAGAAAGATGTTGGTCCCAAATTCCCTGATAATCTATCGAACAAGCACATAGCATATCCTCCAAAGTCTGGATCATTCGTTCTGACTTCCCACCTAATTGAGGATGAAAAGCTGTACTAAAATTTAATTCAGAAGCCAACGACTTCTGAAGGCCTTTCCAAAAGTTAGAAGTGAACCTGTGATCACGGTCAGATACAATGGAGAGAGGAACTCCATGTAACCTGACTATCTCTTTAAGATACAAACGAGAAAGTTGATGTAGGGAAAAAGTATCTCGTATAGAAAGGAAATGATCAGATTTGGTCAATCGATCAACAATAACCCAGATTGCATTATTACCTCAAGATGTCTTCGGTAATCCCACAACAAAGTCCATGGATATATTCTCCCATTTCCACTCTGGCACTAGTAAAGGCTGAAGCATCCCTTTCAGTAACTGTCTCTCTGCTTTAACCTGTTGAAAAGTCAAACACTTCATAGAAAAATCAGCAATATCTCTTTTCATTCCGTCCCACCAGTAATACTCCCGAAGATCTCTATACATCTTAGTACTGCCATGATGAACTGAAAACGGAGAACTATGAGCTTCACATAACAACTCTCTCTTTAACTGTGAATCACAAGGCACACACAATCTCTTACCAAATCTCAAAACACAATCATTATCAATGTTTAATTCAGGCAACTTACCCATCTGAACCTGCTCTACCTTTTTCTACAACTCACTCTCTTGCTTCTGTGCTTGCTTGATTCTGTCTAATAGAGATGATCTCACTGATACCTGAAACAAAACAGAAGAACTTCCTACACCAACAACTTCTATGCCACAGTTCATCAAATCAAAAACCAAAGTATCTCGTTCCAAACGTATCATTATTAATGAAGCATTACTTTTCCGACTCAAATCATCAGCCACCTTATTTGATTTTCCCGGATGGTAATGAATTGTACAATCATAATATTTGATTAATTCCAGCCATCTCCTCTGTCTCATGTTCAACTATTTCTGAGTGAATATATACTTTAAACTATTGTGATCAGTATATATTTCCCACTTTACTCCATACAAATGATGCCTCTAAATTTTTAAAGTGAAAACAACAGTAGCTAATTACAAATCATGTGTAGGGTAATTTACTTCATGAGTTTTCAACTTCCATGAAGCATAAGCAATTACCTGATCATTCTACATTAGGACGCAACCAAGTCCTTTCAATGAAGCATCACTGTATATAAAAAACCCACCATTCCTGGAAGGTAGTGCCAAAACTGGAGCATTCACCAATCTTCTTTTCATTTCTTGCAAACAATCATCACATTCTTTTGTCCAGATAAACTTAACACCCTTCCGAGTTAGCTTCGTCATTGGACTAGATAACCATGAAAAATTTCTAACAAACCTTCGGTAATAGCTTTCCAAACCAAGGAAGCTACGAATCTTAGTTACATATGTGGGTCTTGGCCATTCTTCCACAACCTTTGTTTTTGCAGGATCAACAGTTATCCCATCTTTAGAAACAATGTGACCAAGGAAAGAAATTTGTTGCAACCAAAACTCACACTTACTGAATTTCCCATACAATTTCTTTTCTTCCAAGGTTTGCAAAATAACCCTTAAATGTCTTTCATGATCTTCTTTACTTTTAGAAAACACCAAAATATCATCAATGAAAACAACCACAAACTTATCCAAGAACTCATGGAAAATTCTATTCATTAAGTCCATGAATACAACAGGTGCATTGGTTAGCCCAAAAGGCATTACTACAAATTCATAATGGCCATATCTTGTACGAAACACAGTCTTCAGAACATCTGCTTCCTTTACCTTCAGCTGATGGTACCCCAATCTCAGGTCAATCTTTGAAAAATACTGATCTCCCTGGAGCTGATCGAACAAATAATCGATATGAGGCAAAGGATATTTGTTCTTAATAGTGATGTTATTCAAGGATCTATAATCAATGCAAAGTCTCATAGAACCATATTCATTTTTGAAAAATAAAATAGGAGCACCCCATGGTGATGTGATAGGTCGAATGAAACCTTTCTCTAATAAATCTTGCAATTGCTACTTCAACTCTAAAAGTTCAATTTGAGACATTCGATAAGGGGGTTTTGAAATTGGCTTAGCATCAGGAACTAAGTCAACAGTAAACTCAACTTCTCGATCTGGTATTATTCCAGGCAACTCATCATGAAAAACATCAGGATACTCATTTACCACTGGAACATCATTAATCTGGACAGTTCCTTTGTTTTCAACAATATGTGCAAGGTAACATTCATTTCCATCTTTTAAAAGTTTCTCAGCCTCTTGATATGTTATCAACAGTAAGGGTTAATTCTTGTACACAAACTGAAATTCTTTATGAAAAGAAACTTCTTTAGCTCTAAAATCAATCTTAGCATGGTAAATATAGAGCCAATCCATACCCAGGATAACATCGAACTCTACTAGAGGTAAACCAATAAGGTTCGCAAGTAGGTTCTTTACACGGATAAGGATATGAAGATTCTTATAAATTCTTTTTGCCTCAACATTTCCCCCAGGTGTTTTTACCACAAGTTCAGAAGTCATTTCTTGAGATGGTATTCCCATTTTACTAGAAAAGGTTTCAGAGATGAAAGAATGTGTAGACCCCGAATCAAACAACACACTGGCATAATCTGAAAAAACAAAGTACCTGATACAACTTAATTTGATGGTCCGACATCTGCTGAAGTATTTGCAAAGGATTTCACCACCCATTTCTGCTTGTAGTCTAACTGCTTCCCATCACTCAAGCTCTTTGTCAGACACTCGTTTGCATAGTGACCCATCTCATTACACTTAAAAAATTTCACTAACTGTAAATCAAATTTGGTCTTACCATCACCCTGATCTTTTTTTGTGCAATCACAAGCCTTATGTCCCATCTTATCGCATCAGTAACACTTTCCAGAATTCAGAAGACATTCCCCAGCATGCCTTTTCCCACATTTGTCACAAACTAGAAACTTAGTTTTCTTACCATCAGACCTTTTTGAATAATTCTTCCCTTTCTCCTGCCACCTCAGTCTCTTCTTCTGCTGGTTGTTATAGAACACTTGATCATCGGAAAACTCAATTTCCACCTTCTCAACACATCGAACAAGCTTTTCATAAATTTTGAACTCATGAGAAGCTAAATCCCTTCAATATTTTGGCTTTAATCCTGAGTAAAAACGATTGATTTTACTATCAAGGTCTCGGATAAAATTTGGAGCATACCTTGCCAATCGAGTGAACCTTTCTTCATAGGTAGCCACCGAGTCTTTCTCTTGCCTCAATTCCAAGAATTTATTTTCCATCCTAAGTCGAACAGCCTTAAGAAAATACTTCTCAAGAAACTTACCTTTAAATTCATCCCAGTCGAGATTATCAATCTCATCAACGTCCCTGATATTTCTAACCATCGACCACCACTGATTTGCTTCACCCTCCAAACGGTAAATATCAAGACTATCCTTTTGATTGTATGAACACCCCATGACATCGAAAATATTCTCTAGTGCTTTAATCCACCCTTTAGCTAGCACAGGGTCGGATGATCCTCTGAATGATGGGGGATGTTGCCTCATGAAATGTTCCACCACTGACATGTTCCTCTGCGGTTGATCTTCCTGATCTCGTGCATGGATACCTCCACCATTTATCGCTTCATTCAACTGCTTCATTACTGCAACAAACTGTTTAGTTCCAATTCTGACCATCTCAGGATGCTGATTCAGAAGGTTATTTCCTTCTCTATGCCTTCATAGCACTGCTTCCCTGTTTCCTCTGCGGAAAACCATTCTGAACAAACATGTATTAGATGAACCAACATGGTAATATTCAAATGCTATATCATTTAAATTTGACCATAAAACAAATATTTCTAGATAATCATTTAATAAAATTCTAACTCCTAAAGTTATCTAAACCGACCTCTGATACCAACTATAAGGCCCCAGCCTTAAACCTTACTTAATATTGAATTAAATGAATAATTCACATTGAGGATCTTTTCAGGTTTAGAGTTTTAGAGAATTAGATTATAAAACATGTATTACATTCCACATTTAAGAAAAGTGATTACATAAAAGATAGTATTCTTTTTTCCCATCAACGGAAAGATATTTAAAATAAAACATGGATTATTTCTTGACACTTCCTTGACACTATCATCATATCATATACCTATCCCTTGACCTATGAAAAACATTTCAAAAACTTGGGATGAGCATAAAAAGATCAGTAAGGGTTATAAAAATATGGAAAGGAAACATGAGTTCATATATACATAAGAATGAAATAATACTTTACCCATAAAACATAGGCACTTTAACATACCTCATCAAATCATGAATAAATCATAGAAATCAGAAGACATAAAGGTAACTTGAGGCATTCATAACATTCTTACGTAGGGAGTAACCCTCTTGGTTACGTTTGGAATACCCATCACAGTATATTCCCTAAATCTCTTCAGAGAAATCTTAACATTTCACTCCTTCGCATTACCCAATGCATTGGAGAGCTATATCAGGCTCACCCACCCTTAGTTTATCACGGAACCACCCATCTTCATAATAATGCCCAAGAACGACAACATAATCGTATCACATAAAACATTCATAAATGAAACATAACATTTCCACCTTTAAATCACAAGATATCAATACAACACATTGATATAAAAACATTATGAAAACCATTTTCAATACCAAAATAAAAGAAAAGTAAAACATGGTATTTATTTTTCTTTTAAAAAAAAGTATGGCTTGTAGAGGAAGCCGAAACTCAAATAATGGTCACGGCGGCGGAGAAGTCGTTGTCGCCGCATATGTACAAAAAAAAACATTCCCTTTTGTCGTTTAGTAAACACTTCTTATAAAAAAGATTCCTTTTGAATAAACGTAAAAGTCAAAGGGGTTTATACACCGTATAAAATAAGGTTGTGTATAAAACAAAATATGCCTTAATGAAAGGAGATTGAGATGAAGTCCCATACCTCGTATCCGACTTGACTTGATCGTTATTTAATCTCATGAATAATAAACTTGAGTTAATTTCTACTTTCTTAAGAACCTTTTTCAAGTTCATTATTCCTTTTATATCACTTATTACCATGTCATGAACACTATGTAATTATTTTAGTTAATAACGGTCGTTTTAACGATCATTGGTACTTGAGTCAAAATATGATCTTTATAATTACAAGTTGTTCATATATCCATTATATCCAGAGTTATACTCACGATGTATATATCATATATATCATATATATCATATATATCTAGTATATACTTGCATTTATAATATTAAACAACGTTTAGAGGTAAGAAATGAAATGCACCGTTCATGGAGACGGTAAGCCGTACGTACGCATGAACGTTACTTTCATTTCTATTTTGTATTTTATGGAATTAAAACATAATGATACATAATAGTATGTTAATTACAGTATGGTATCATATATCATATAATTAAATATATCCTTTATATGTACCACATATGGTATTAACGAATCAAATCACTTTGAGGGGGCGGTAGTCCGCACTTCCTAAAATGAAGATATCGCGTTTACTCATAATGGTAACCATAAAGATATGCTATAAATGAAAAATACATAAGCTTAAGTAAAACATAAACATATTATATATAATATATAAATATAGTGACATCTTAATGGCCACCTTTGAATGTGATTTATGAGTGTTGAACAATCATCGTTTCGTGAGCCAGAAATTCACCATCCACGGAAACAGTATGTTCTTTAACCATTAGATGTAGTTGTGTGTAAGTTTAGCTAGAATAATTATTATAACAAAATCCTTTTATATGTAAGATACTGGTTTTGTTACAAAATAAATGAATAAAAAGAGTTTAGGGGGTTGGAGAAGCAAAATAAAACAAAAGAACACAAGAGAAGACACTACCTTTAAATCGGGTAACTCTTTTTGATTTGAGCTCAAAGGCTTCCTTGGCAAGCCTTCTGCCCAAAGTGAGGCTTCTAGGAGTTATAGAGGGATGTGTAGAGACAAAATGGGCAGGGGTGGCCGAGCCAAAGGCTTTGGAAGTGTGGGTAAGGAGGTAGAGGTGGGGGCCTTTTATAAGAGGAGAGGAGGGGCACTCTTGGAAATTAAAGAAATGTTACTTTATTTGAAAATTAGTTTCGGATTTAAAAGGTCCCACATTGATATAATTAGAGGATAAGGTGATAAGGTTTCTAAATACACCCATCCAATAGGTTTTGGACATGTGTAGGTCATATATTTTACATTATATCTTCATTTATTTAAATCGTTAAATAATGAGGTAATCGCTGCATCATCATGGTGTCATAAATAATTTAATTTATTTAATGTCTAAAAATTATTAAAAAAATAATATGATGTAGGAAATAGTTTTATATTTTTAATGAATATTTATAGTAAAAAAGATGACTTGTATAACCCTATGTAAAAATTGTTTTAGTAAAACAACTCATGTTTGTGTCATTTTTATTTTAACATTAAATAAAAAGATATTAATGTCATTTTCCTAACAAAGTGGCTCTATGGGGTCCCCAAGTTGACCCATGGATTGTCTTGGTCGGCCATGACACATCAAATAAGGTTAGGACATGTGTCAATCTCATCACATATTATTAAAAAATTATTCTTACCTTAAATTACAGTAATTACCTCTAATCGTGATTAAAAACTTAAAAGTTACTATTTACCAAAAAATTATTTTAATCCCATTGAACCACATTTTACTTATTCATGACAACCATGTATGTAAGATTTTTTAAATTTAAACCAAATAGGTGGTAAAATTTCATTTAAATGAAAAATCAGTTTTTATAAGTACCACTTAGTGGTTTTACTATTCATCAATAATTGATGTTTTCCAGAAAAAAAAACCAAAAATTAACCCTAAGCTATATTTGATATTCCAATTTCAAAAATGATGTCTATTTTACAAAATTCAAAACATATAAGTTGCATTAATTAATCTAATACTTAATTCCCGCTGTTAGAGCAAATAGCGTGTTTTTATGAAACAATAAGTATCAAAAGATTGACACTAGTTTAAGTCCAATTTTAAAGTGAAATTAATTCCAACGACCACTATCGGATTAAATTGTAAAAATATATTCTAATTGAACTTTAAAACCAATTCAAAATATAATCTAATCATATAAATAAATTAGATTAAAAAGTGGTTTTGAATTAAAATACAACATTTTTCACTATTCATTAAAAAAATGAACTTTATCGGAAAAATACGAAAAATTCACACAAATTAAATTTTGATGTCCCAATCATAAATAATAAGTTTATTTTGACAAATAGAGCTTATAAAATTGTCAAAATATAGATTTAAAAGATGGTTTTCCATTAAAAGACAGTAAAACAATTTTTTAAAAATATTCGTGTATTCCATGCTTAAGATTGGATTTATTCTCATTTAAAGCCTCTAAAACACTATCTAATTCATTAATAGACATAGATAAAAATATCTATTATTAATTACTTACTTGGGATGTTAAATCCTTCCCCCCTTTAGAAAATTGCGTCCCCGCAATTCATTTACTTATCGAATAAGTGGGGGTATTATCCCTCATTGCATTTTCAGATTCCCATGTTGCCTCTTCAATCATGTGATTTTTTCACAAAACCTTTACCTGATGAATCACCTTATTCCGTAACACTTGCTTCCTATCGTCAAGAATCTAGACTAGTTGTTCCTTATAAGATAGGTTCTCTTCCAGCTGAACTACCTCTGGACTCAAAACATGAGATGGATCTGACATATACTTCCTCAACATCGAAACATGGAAAACATTGTGTACCTAAGATAAAATCAGAGGGAAAGCCACTCGATAAGCAACTGATCCAACTCTCTCCAGAATTTCATATGGTCCAATGAACCTTGGACTTAGCTTTCCTTTCTTAACAAATCGCATCACACTTTTCCATGGTGATACTTTGAGAAAAACATGATCACCTACCTAAAAAGAGAGATCCTTCCTCCTATTGTCCGCATAACTCTTCTGCCTCCTCTAAGCTGTTCTCATGTGTTTCTGTATCAGCTGAACTTTTTCTGCCAACTCTTCTACCAATTCTGGTCCCATCAACTTCCTTTCACCCACTTCATCCCAGAAAGCTGGAGTTCGACACCGCTTCCCATATAATGCCTGAAATGGTGCCATCTGTATACTGGAATAAAAACTGTTATTATAAGAAAATTCAACCAAAGAAAGATGTTGGTCCCAACTTCCCGGATAATCCATCGAATAAGCACGTAGCATATCCTCCAAAGTCTGGATCATTCGTTCTGACTGCCCACCTTATTAAGGATGAAAAGTTGTACTAAAATTTAATTCAATACCCAATGAATTCTGAAGGCCTTTCCAAAAGTTAGAAGTGAACCTATGATCACGGTCAGATACAATGGAGAGAGGAACTCCATGTAACCTGACTATCTCTTTAAGATACAAACGAGAAAGTTGATCTAGGGAAAAAGTATCTCGTATAGAAAGGAAATGATCATATTTGGTCAAGCGATCAACAATAACCCAGATTGCATTATTACCTCGAGATGTCTTCAGTAATCCCACAACAAAGTCCATGGATATATTCTCCCATTTCCACTCTGGCACTGGTAAAGGCTGAAGCATCCCTTTCGGTAACTGTCGCTCTGCTTTAACCTGTTGAAAAGTCAAAAACTTCATAGTAAAATCAGCAATATCTCTTTTCATTCCATCCCACCAGTAATACTCCCGAATATCTCTATACATCTTAGTACTGCCAGGATGAATTGAAAACGGAGAACTATTAGCTTCGCATAACAACTCTCTCTTTAACTGTGAATCACAAGGAAAACACAATCTCTTCCCAAATCTCAAAACACAATCATTATCAATGTTGAATTCAGGCAACTTACCCTTCTGAACCAGCTCTACCTTTTTCTGCAACTCACTGTCTTGCTTCTGTTCTTGATTGATTCTGTCTAATAGAGATGATCTCACTGATACCTGAAACAAAACAGGAGAACTTCCTACACCAACAACTTCTATGCCAAAGTTCATCAAATCAAAAACCAAAGGATCTCGTTCCAAATTTAGCATTGTTAATGAAGTATTACTTGTCTGACTCAAAGCATCAGCCACTTTATTTGCTTTTCCCGGATGGTAATGAATTGTACAATCATAATCTTTGATTAATTCAAGCCATCTCCTCTGTCTCATGTTCAACTCTTTCTGAGTGAATATATACTTTAAACTATTGTGATCAGTATATATTTCACACTTTACTCCATACAAATGATGCCTCTAAATTTTTAAAGTGAAAACAACAGCAGCTAATTCCAAATCATGTGTAGGGTAATTTACCTCATGAGTTTTCAACTTCCGTGAAGCATAAGCAATTACCTGATCATTCTGCATTAGGACGCAACCAAGTCCTTTCAATGAAGCATCACTGTATATAAAAAACCGACCATTCCTGGAAGGTAGTGCCAAAACTGGAGCATTCACCAATCTTCTTTTCAGTTCTTGCAAACAATCATCACATTCTTTTGTCCAGATAAACTTAACACCCATCCGATTTAGCTTCGTTATTGGACTAGATAACCATGAAAAATTTCTAACAAACCTTTGGTAATATCTTTCCAAACCAAGGAAGCTATGAATCTCAGTTACATTTGTGGGTCTTGGCCATTCTTCCACAACCTTTGTTTTTGCAGGATCAACAGTTATCCCATCTTTAGAAACAATGTGACCAAGGAAAGAAATTTGTTGCAACCAAAACTCACACTTACTGAATTTCCCATACAATTTATTTTCTTTAAAGGTTTGTAAAATAACCCTTAAATGTCTTTCATGGTCTTCTTTACTTTTAGAAAACACCAAAATATCATCAATGAAAATAACCACAAACTTATCCAAGAACTCATGGAAAATTCTGTTCATTAAGTCCATGAATACAGCAGGTGCATTGGTTAGCCCAAAAGGCATTACTACAAATTCATAATGGCCATATCTTGTACGAAACACAGTCTTCGGAACATATGCTTCCTTTACCTTCAGCTGATGGTACCCCGATCTCAGGTCAATATTTGAAAAATACTGAGCTCCTTAGAGCTGATCAAACAAATCATCGATATGAGGCAAAGGATATTTTCTCTTAATAGTGATGTTATTCAAGGATCTATAATCAATGAAAAGTCTCATAGAACCATCTTTATTTTTGACAAATAAAACAGGAGCACCCCATTGTGATGTGCTAGGTCGAATGAAACCTTTCTCTAATAAATCTTGCAATTGCTACTTAAACTCTAAAAGTTCAATTTGAGACATTCGATAAGGGGGTTTTGAAATTGGCTTAGCATCAGGAACTAAGTCAACAGTAAACTCAACTTCCCGATCTGGTATTATTCCAGGAAACTCTTCAGGAAAAACATCAGGATACTCATTTACCACTGGAACATCATTAATCTGGACAGTTCCCTTGTTTTCAACAATATGTGCAAGGTAACATTCATTTCCATCTTTTACAAGTTTCTCAGCCTCTTGATATGTTATCAACAGTAAGGGTTAATTCTTGTACACAAACTGAAAGTCTTTATGAAAAGAAACTTCTTTAGCTCTAAAATCAATCTTAGCATGGTAAATAGAGAGCCAATCCATACCCAGGATAACATCAAACTCTACTAGAGGTAAACCAATAAGGTTCGCAAGTAGGTTCTTTCCACGGATAAGGATATGAAGATTCTTATAAATTCTTTTTTCCTCAACATTTCCCCCAGGTGTTTTTACCACAAGTTCAGAAGTCATTTCTTGAGATGGTATTCCCATTTTACTAGAAAAGGTTTCAGATATGAAAGAATTTGTAGACCCCGAATCAAACAACACACTGGCATAATATGAAAAAACAAACAAAGTACCTGATACAACTTCATTTGATGGTCCGACATCTACTGAAGTAGTTGCAAAGGATTTCACCACCCCTTTCTGCTTGTAGTCTAACTGCTTCCCATCACTCAAGCTCTTTGTCGGACACTCGTTTGCATAGTGACCCATCTAATTATACTTAAAACATTTCACTAACTGTAAATCAAATTTGGTCTTACCATCACCCTGATCTTTTTTAGTGAAATCACGAGCCTTATGTCCCATATTACCGCATCGGTACCACTTTCCAGAATTCAGAAGACATTCCCCAGCATGCCTTTTCCCACATTTATCACAAACTAGAAACTTAGTTTTCTTACCATCAGACCTTTTTGAAGAATTCTTCCCTTTCTCCTGCCACCTCGGTCTCTTCTTCTGCTGGTTTTTATAGAACACTTGATCATCAGAAAACTCAATTTCCACCTTCTCAGCACATCGAACAAGCTTTTCATAACTTTTGAACTCACGAGAAGCTAAAGCCCTTAAATATTTTGGCTTTAATCCTGAGTAAAAATTATTGATTTTACTATCAAGGTCTCAGATAAAATTTGGAGCATACCTTTCCAATCGAGTGAACCTTTATTCATAGGTAGCCACTGAGTCTTCCTCTTGCCTCAATTCCAAGAATTTATTTTCCATCCTAAGTCGAACAGCCTTAGGAAAATACTTCTCAATAAACTTACCTTTAAATTCATCCCAGTCGAGAGTATCAATCTCATCAGCGTACCTGATATTTCTAACCATCGACCACCACTGATCTGCTTCACCCTCCAAACGGTAAATAGCAAGACTATCCTTTTGATTGTATAAACACCCCATGACATCGAAAATCATCTCTAGTGCTTTAATTCACCCTTCAGCTAGCACAAGGTCAGATGATCCTCTAAATGATGGGGGATGTTTCCTCATGAAATGTTCCACCACTGACATGTTCCTCTGCGGTTGATCTACCTGATCTCGTGCATGGATACCGCCACCATTTATCGCTTCAGTAAACTGTGCCATTACTACAACAAACTGTTCAGTTCCAATTCTGACCATCTCAGGATGCTGATTCGGAAGGTTATTTCCTTCTCTATGCCTTCATAGCACTGCTTCACTGTTTCCTCTGCGGAAAACCATTCTGAACAAACATGTATTAGATGAAGCAACATGGTAATATTCAAATGCTATATCATTTCAATTTGACCATAAAAAAAACATTTCTAGATAATCATTTAATAAAATTATAACTCCTAAAGTTATCTAAACCGACCTCTGATACCAACTATAAGGTCCCAGCCTTAAACCTTACTTAATATTAAATTAAATGAATAATTCACATTGAGGATCTTTTCAGCTTTAGAGTTTTAGGGAATTAGATCATAAAACATGTATTACATTCCACATTTAAGCAAAGTGGTTAATAAAAGATAGTATTCATTTTTACCATCAATGGAAACATATTTAAAATAAAACATGGATTCTTTCTTGACACTTCCTTGACACTATCATCATATCATGTACCTTTCCCTTGACCTGTGAAAAACATTTAAAAAACTTGGGATGATCATAAAAAGCTCAGTAAGGGTTATAAAAATATGGAAAGGAAACATGAGTTCATATATACATAAGAATGAAATCATACTTTACCCCATAAAACATAGGAACTTTAATATACCTCATCAAATCATGAATAAATCATAGAAATTATAAGACATAAAGGTAACTTGAGGCATTCATAACATTCTTACATAGGGAGTAACCCTCTTGGTTACGTTTGGAATACCCATCACAGTATATTCCCTAAATCTCTTCGGAGAAACCTTAACGTTTCACTCCTTCGCATTACCCAATGCATTGGAGAGCTATATCGGGCTCACCCGCCCTTAGTTTATCACAGAACCATCCTTCTTCATAATAATTCCCAAGAACCACAACATAATCGTATCACATAAAACATGCATAAAGGAAACATAACATTTCCACCTTTCAATCACAAGATATCAGTACAACACATTGATATAAAAAAATTATGAAAACCATTTTCAATACCAAAAGAAAAGAAAAGTAAAACATGGTATTTATTTGTCTTTTTTAAAAAAAGTATGGCTTGCAGAGGAAGACGAAACTCAAATAATGGTCACGGCAGTGGAGAAGTCGTTGTCGCCGCATACGTACGACAAAAAAAAACATTCCCTTTTTTTGTTTAGTAAACACTTCATATAAAAAAGATTCCTTTTGAATAAACTTAAATGTAAAAGTGGTTTATACACCGTATAAAAGAAGGTTGTGTATAAAACAAAATATGCCTCAATGAAAAGAGATTGAGACGAAGTCCCATACCTCGTATCCGACTTGACTTGATCATTCTTTAATCTCATGAATAATAAACTTGAGTTAATTTCTACTTGATTAAGAACCTTTTTCAAGTTCATTATTCCTTTCATATCACTTATTACCATGTCATTAACACTGTAATTATTTTAGTTAATAACGGTCATTTTAACGATCATTGGTACTTGAGTAAAAATATGCTCTTTATAATTACAAGTTGTTCATGTATCCATTATATCCAGATTTATACTCATGATTTATATATCATATATATCATATATATCCAGTATATACATGCATTTATAATATTAAACAACGTTTATAGGTAAGAAATGAAATGCACCGTTCATGGAGACGGTAAGCCGTACGTACGCATGAACGCTACTTTCATTTCTATTTTGTATTTTATGGAATTAAAACATAATGATACATAATAGTATTTTAATTCCAGTATGGTATCATATATAATATCATTAAATATATCCTTTATACGTACCACATATGGTATTAACGAATCAAATCACTTTGAGGGGGCGGTAGTCCGCACTTCCTAAAATGAAGATATCGCGTTTACTCATAATGGTAACCATAAAGATATGACATAAATGAAAAATAAAGAAGCTTAAGTAAAACATAAACATATTATATATAATATATAAATATAGTGACATCTTAATGGACACCTTTGAAGGTGATATATGAGTGTTGAACAATCATCGTTTCGTGAGGCAGAAATTCGCCATCCACGGAAACATTATGTTCTTTAACCATTAGATGTAGGTGTGTGTAAGTGTAGCTCGAATACTTATTATAAAAACATCCTAGTATATGGAAGATACTGTTTTTGTTACAAAAGAAATGAATAAAAAGAGTTTAGGGGGTTGAAGAAGCAAAATAAAACAAAAGAACACAAGAGAAGACACTACCTTTAAATCGGGTAACTCTTTTTGATTTGAGCTCAAAGGCTTACTTGGGAAGACTTATGCCCAACTTGAGGCTTCTAGAAGTTATAGAGGGATGTGTAGAGACAAAATGGTCAGGGTTTGGCTGAGAAAAAGGCTTTGGAAGTGTTGGTAAGGAGGTAGAGGTGGGGGCCTTTTATAAGAGGAGAGGAGGGGCACTCTTGGAAAGTAAAGAAATGTTACTTTATTTTAAAATTAGTTTCGGATTTAAAAGGTCCCACATTGATATAATTCTAGGATAAGGTTACAGGGGTTCTAAATACACCCATCCAATAGGTTTTGGACATTTTTAGGTCATATATTTTACATTATCTTTTCATTTTATTTAAATTGTTAAATAATGAGGTAATCACTGCATCATCATGGAGTCATAAATAATTTAATTTATTTAATTTATAAAAATTATAAAAAAATAATATGATGTAGGAAATATTTTTATCCTTCCGATGACTATTTATAGTAAACAATCTGACTTGTATAACCCCATGTAAAAATTGGTTTAGTAAAACAACTCATGTTTGTGTCATTTTTATTTTAACATTAAATAAAAGGATATTAATGTCATTTTCCTACCAAAGTGGCTCCATGGGGTCCCCAAGTTGACCCATGGATTGTATTGGTAGTCCATGACACATCCAATAAGGTTAGGACATGTGTCAAGCTCATCTCATATTATTAAAACATTATTCTTACCTTAAATTACACTAATTACCTCTAATCGCGATTAAAAACTTAAAAGTTACTATTCACCAAAAAATTATTTTAATCCCATTGAACCAAATTTTACTTCTTCATGACAACCATGTGTGTCAGATTTTTGAAATTCAAACCACAGAGGTGGTAAAATTTCATTTAAATGAAAAATTAGTTTTTATAAGTACCACTTAGTGGTTTCACTATTCATCAAAAATTGAAGTTTTCCAGAAAAAAACCAAAACTTCACCCTAAGCTATATTTGATATTATGAATTCAAAAATGATGTCTATTTTAAAAAATTCAAAACATATAAGTTGCATTAATTAATTTAATAATTAATTCCCACTGTCAGAGCAAATAGCGTGTTTTTATGAAACAATAAGTATCAAAAGGTTGACACTAGTTTAAGTCTAATTTCAAAGTAAAATTAATTCCAACGACCACTATTGGATTAAATGGTAAAAATATATTCTAATTGAATTTTAAAACCAATTAAAAATATAATCTAATCATATAAATAAATTAGATTAAAAAGAGGTTTTGATTTAAAATACAACATTTTTCACTATTCATTAAAAAAATGAACTTTATCGGAAAAATACCAAAAATTCACACAAAGTAAATTTTGATGTCCCAATCATAAATAATAAGTTTATTTTGACAAATAGAGCTTATAAAATTGTCAAAAGATAGATTTAAAAGATGGTTTTCCATCAAAAGGCAGTAAAACAATCTTTTAAAAATATTAGTGTATTCCATGCTTAAGATTGGATTTATTATCATTTTAAGCCTCTAAAACACTATCTAATTCATTAATAGACATAGATAAAAATATCAATTATTAATTACTTACTTGGGATGTTACAAATTGTTTTTAGAAAAAATGACCGTTTTAAGAATAAAAATGATTTTACAGTGAAATAAAGTAAAATTATGATTAATATATAATTAATTAGATTATTTAAAACAAAATGAGACTTATTTTATTTTAAAACCAAAATTGAATGGAAACTTTTGAATACTTTATTAAGAGAGAAGAACCAAAATAGGTTATATTTGAATAAAAACATTACTTAGATATAAAAAATATTAAAAATATATTTATAAGTTCAATATTATATTTTTAAATGAATTATATTACTTATTAGATATATATATATAGTCTAAGAAAATGTTTTCATAAACTTTAAATTCATTATTATATCACTATAATTTCATAAAAGTGGCAACATTTGTAAAATTTATATTTTTCATTATTCACCCAAAAATCTACTATTTCTGAAAAATCCAAAAAATTAACCCTAAGTTAATTTTAATATGTTAGATTAAAAAATGGAAACAATTTAATAAAATTAAATTTATAAAATTTTCTAATTTTTTTCTTAATCATATTCTTGAATAAATCTATGTGCATTATGCCTTAGTTTCTTTAGAATGAAATATTTAATTACTATAATTGATGTTCAGGTGTTACAAGGAGATAAATATTGGGATGTGTATAGGTCTACCTAAATGGAATCAAGGTCTTAGATTTTTACTTATTTTGGATAAACCCCATTTTAAACTGGGTTGAGAGGGAACCCTTACATGACTATTAGGCTTAGTGGCACAAGGCCTAATACATGACTTGAAGGCATAGAGGCACCACACCCAACACATGAACCGAAGGCCAAAACAAACTACATTATCCCACCTGCAAACTATACATCATTTAAGGCATAACTACCCACCTTTCATGGCTAATTAGATATCATTTCCTCGTACAGAGATACATAGTGCCTTGTATTGATGGCAATTTTCGTACCCTATCATTATTCTAATACGGTTAGGTTTGCTTTGGTGGATGATACTTTCTCTAAATAATATTATAGGCCTAATACTATGTGGTATTCCTAGGATTATTATTGGTAATATGGCCCCAAATCCTATATCCTGAAGGATTGAGGTGGATTGAAGGCCCAAGGTGGTTTGAAGGCCCTATGGCCTAAAGTCCCAAATCAATGGCCCATAGGCCCAAATTCTGTGAATAGTTCTGTTTCTATAGTAACTTATATAGTTCCTTCTATAGTAATAATACATTAAATTGGAAAATTCAATCCCAATTGGATTTTATCTTAGTATGGGTATAGGTGAATTGTATACACTCACCACTTGGATGGTTCCATTGACTGACTTGTTAGAGGAAATCCCCACTTGTAAATTGATGGTTGTTGGCATAGTATGACTAATGTCATTAGTGAAATCACCAAATTCTTATGATTGTATTGAGAATAATATCTCCTTAATATAAATTGGATGTAAAAAATTAAGGTTCTATACGATGTTTAGAGAACTTAGTCATAAAACACTTTAGTTTGATGATCCATTCCAAGGTAGCATTGGGGTGTAAGATATGACAAGACGATGTCTTGTTCAACCTTTAGACGGGTCTTCCTAGCACCCCATCCCGATAGTTCTCTATGAATTACTTATCATAATCCCATGATAATTTTGTTAGGACTCCAGGGAAAAATAAAATGATCTTGGAATTCATCTCCTCTCATGCTAACATTATCTAGAGACAATGGATAACATCGGGATGTCATTAACACATGAACATGATAAAACCTAGAAAATAAACTCTATGTTTACATTTTAATTGATTAATAAATCTTTAAAATCTATAAGTCTCAAAAATAACTATCTTTTCCACTCAATACACCAAAACCCCATTTTGGGATGACATGATTAAAGAACATTCTTCCCGAGTACCACTACCATTATTAATGATTATCCCAGAGGGTGTGTCATCATAAGGTAAAAGGATGAAATATAGGTAATTATTTATCACATTAGTGAATTCATTGATTCTCATCGACCTCAGATGAAAATTTAAAATGTTAATAAGTTCAGTGAAAGATGATAAAAAAGGTATTGTTGGGGTATTATGAAACTCATAACACCGTAAGTGTCGTTCTATCCATCCACACAAGAACTGGAGTGGCCCACTAATTTTTTATAGGATTTTATATTATTGTACATTTCATAAAATGTGATATATCCAAGAAAGTATATATATTTATAGATTAATTCAAATAATTTATTTTAGTGACCCATAATTTTTTCAAAGGAATTTCCCTTCTTATAATTGTGTCATATTTAGTAATACAGTATAAAGTATATGAACCAAAAGATGAAACCAATAAAATTTTATTATATGAATTTAAAAATAATATTTTGAGAATTAAGATAGATATAAGAATTGAAAATATTACAATGTAAAAAAAAATAATATAACTAAAATACTAAAATTTGGATACGCTTGATCCACCAGAATAACTTCACTCACAAATAACACTGTAGAAATGAATAAGAATATTAGTAATGCGATATTCTTTTTGAAAATAAAAATAAAAATAACATTAACAGAAAATATAAGTAAATTAATAATGAATGAAATATGATGTATTTATATAAATTAGAGAACCCATATGACCATTAAAAATCTAACCATCAGAATGTTAATTTGATAGTTGGAATAGTAATATAACTATTGTAATAGTAATATGACCATTAGGAATAGTAAACTGACTATTAAAATAGTATCCTAACTTATATAAGTGTAAAATAATATTTAGTAATCCTATAAAATTAAAATATAGAATATTTATATAATTTTACAAGTAAATAAATTTTTAAAAAATAATAAAATAAGTGTTTTTATTTTTATAAAACAAATATGTTTAATCTAAATTTCTATAAAAAATATAATGATTTAAAAGAAAGTTTATTCTAATAAAATGGGATTAAAAATTAATATTATTTTTTATTTCAATGATAATATAATTTTATGACACCATAATTAATTTTTCAAAGGGTCAGAAAATTGATCATAATATTAAAATTGACTTTTTTTCAAATAAATTAGGATTTATTTAAAAGTTATTTTTCTCATATTTAGAAAATAATTTTCATAAAATATATTTTATTTTTATAATCTACATATTTGAAAACACTTATGGTTAATTTTTGATATTTTTCTGAAATAGTTGAATTTTTGGTGTATAGTGAAATACGGTAAAATACGATATTAAACATTATAAGTTAA
Source organism: Viscum album (assembly GCA_963277665.1). NCBI lineage: Eukaryota > Viridiplantae > Streptophyta > Magnoliopsida > Santalales > Viscaceae > Viscum > Viscum album. The sequence goes on from OY728119.1 coordinate 1,308,125,159, forward strand.
ATACATGATTTATTGCATATCATATGGTTTAAGAACCCATTATTTTAAAATAAAATGAACCATTTACTTTATATAGTCACAATATTTATCACTTTTGGTAGTCTTGAGCCAAAATAATAAATTGATGAACATAATATTCAAAAACACCCATCTACTCCCCTTATAAATACCTCATATCACCACCCCTTCTACTCACATATTCTAAGCCTTTGAGATTTCAAAATTTATACCCAAATATCTACTAAAACCTCTCTCCACATCTCTATAATCCTTGTTCTTCTAAAATTACAATCCCAAAGTGCCTTAAGGAGTATTTCAAGAAATGCCATTATAGGGTAAATGTTCTCAAACTTTATCTTATATTATTTTCTTCTTCCACCTTCTATTATACCCCCAAATAAAACAAGAAATAATGAATCTAGTACTATAAATATAATTTTATTTTATTTTTTAATTTAATACCAATCTTATACACTCCCTCCATTTGTTTCTTAAGTGAAAACATTGTTCACAATATGGTTGGTTCGCCGCCTCCATGAGAAACATACTTTATTTTTATCCAAAGACTTCAAGGATAGTTATAAGAATATTCACACGGTTAAATATGATAATAATAAGTATAATAAAACTTATTTCAATTTATATAATGTTTTAATAATCATTTTATTAAATATAACGAATCTAGTTTGTGATTGTTAGTAAAACCACTTAAATGAACTGACCATATAACATTAATATTTTTAATACTATATTGGAACACATATGGGTACTTGGAAAAATTTAAATTTTATAAATACATGAATAAAATTTAATTACATTTCTATATTTTTAGTCCCATTTTTTAAGAACTTCAATAATTATCCACAAGTGATCTGACCTTGGAACCATGAAACGCTCACCCTCAGAACAACTAAATTAAACTTTATATCTCATTGAAATGCTTATAAATGAACATAATATAATTATAACAAAAAAAGATAGATTTAATGTGTTATTAATTAATTAATTAATGAATCTAATTTTATTATTCATGACGTTAAGTGTAAGTGCATATCGAATTCAAACATAAGGTTGGGGATCTTTTCAAACCACCCTATTTTTTTAAGGTTACGACCTTCTTATATAACTCACTTTATTTCTCTATTTAATGTTATGTAATGATTATAAATTTTGTATATATATATCTTACATATATACCTATATTATTATCCCCTCCATTTACGGGGTAATATATGCCTTAATTTCATTTCTCAAATGCATTCTTTAAAATCAAACCCGATTAGGGGGAACTTTTCTATCCATCAACACTTTTATTTAAGAATATTTTTAAATATTTATTCCCATTAATGATTTAATTAAATAAAGTAATATTTTAGGGAAAACTATTCTGGTTTACCTCTAGTTTTCAAAGGAAAATCCATGTTCATTATTTCTTCAAAAGTTTGTAACTAATTCCTTAAAATAATATTTTTAAAGTTCATTTCTATGCCCAATTATATACCCTTTCTCATGATTTTTTTAAATGATCACTGAATTTGATATGTATTATTATTTATTTAGATATTAATGTAAAAAATATTTAATTAATTCTTCTATTTATAATTTTTATGTAATCTTATTTGATTGTGATATGAGTCAAGATTATGCCACCCATTTATTTCCTTAGGCAATTCTTATATTTATGCATTATGTTTGATTTCTATTTGTGGAACAAATAATCATGTAAATTTTATGATGAGTGAACTTAGATATAACCCCAAAGTATTGGGTAATGTTTTTTCTTATGAGATGATATGTATGATATTAGTGAGTAAACCTAATCCATGACGATACTCTGTCCACCATGTGATGTTGTCTTGTCAGTTAGAATTGACTTATGATTATGTCATGTGTTATTCTATTTACACATTACTACGATGACATGATCTTATGATTCAATGTTATTTCTGTTATGATTAAATATTATTATTCATGAGACTTTCATTTTTATGTTTTCATGTTATTCCCCTTGACTGATCTGCTATGATTCTTCATCATGTTTATTCACATACCGGGATTTATAACTCACACCTTTATTTATCTATTTACCCAAGTTATCCAATACAGTTTTAGGATCTCAAAAGTATTTAAGATCTCATTATAGATATTAAAATTAATAAATTTTATTTTAGTTTCATCTTGATGTTTTTATATACATATTCTTCCAAAGAAACTAGGCCTCTTGATATTTGGGTTGTGTTTATTGGATATTTAAGTTAAAAACCATGTAATGATATGTGTGAAAGGATTGGGTTAATATAGTTGGTATCAAATAAAGGTATATTTATTTTTGTAGATTAGGACTAGAATAATTTAGTGATAACCCAAGGTATATATCTAAGTATTGGAAAATATTCTAAAATTTTGGCGAAGTATAGAGAAAGTGATTTCCAAGAAATTACATCCTTGTTTAGATACTACAAACACTCTTGGGGGATATGCTTTGGATAACTCACAAACTCTATAAAAACCATTATAAATGAAATAAATATATTGGTAGGTTAGGAAAACTAATAGGAAAACTACCATGGATAACATATATTGAAACACAGATACTCATAAGTTATGATTTACATGTCATTTAAAAGTTATTCCTTCTATGTTCATAGTTTCCATTTTTATATGATTTTTAGTTTGAGTATTCTCATCCCTAATTTTATTTTATTTTAGTTAATATCAAGAAATTGAAAAAACTATTCCAATAACCAATGCAATAGGTAAGGTGATGATTTTACTAATGTGATTCTAAACAAGATAAGATTGGTATCTAAGAACTTTACGGTAGTATTGGATCAATTGAATCAAGTAATGAACAATAACTTGAATAATTTGGAATGACCCTCATTCTTATAAGAAAGATAAAGTTGTGATCAAGTCCTTCATGTGACAATGACACCTAACTTTAGGGGATAATCAAATCACCTCATCCCAAAATAATGGATTAAATCTATTGAGAAGATATTCCTTATCCTCCAATGCATGGAACAACAGAAAGTCATATTGGCTATTGATCATCTTGAAGGGGAAATTATCAGTGTTGGAAACTAATCAAGAATATTAAGTCCAAAGAGGAAATTGATTCCATGGAATTAGAAGGATTCAAGAAAATATTTTTCAGTAATTTTTTTCCCTGAACTCTCCATATTAAAATAGAGAGGGATTTTATCATACTAAAGATAAATAAAGATGATACTATTGATTAATACGAGTAAAACTTTACATGGATTTCATGGTATTCCTCCAACTTTTTCATCAACACCAAAATTAAGGTGGACCACTTATTTATTGGATTAAAGCTGAGTCTATTAAAATATTTACCAATTCAAGACTTTAAGAACTATGAAGAGATTATTTATTACACCCTTAAGGTTTATATGAAGATTGGCGAGTCTTAGTGGTATCATGGGGATGGAGATAAAAAGCATAAAATGGAGTTTAATTTGAGATAATCAACAAATAAATACCATAAAGGAAAGAAAGACCAACCGAATACATGTCAAAAATATGGGAAGAAGCATCCCAAAAACTATCTTAAGTGAAACAAGAGATATTTCACGTATGGAAAAAGGGACATCAGGATAATCAATATTGAAGGTAGATGAATAATATTACTAATTAAATAGAGGAAAATAAGTCTTTTATCAATAATCATCATGCAGTATAGTGTTTAAATAGCAAGGAAAATGAGCATTATTTAAGTCAATTCCCTAATCCAAGAGTTTTCAGAGAAAATCAATAATAATAAACCCCAATGTATAGAGAGAAAGGAAGGGAACATGATATCACTACTAATGAGGTGGATCTCAATAATAATATAGTGGCACACATACTGGTTATTCATTCAATAATGATAAATATACAATTTGATTTCAGTTCTACACATTATTTAATATCTTATAAGTTTATTATAACTATTAAAACACCACCTCAAAAAATAGAGGTAAAGTTATCTGTAAGAACAAAAAATAAGAAAATTATTAAATATAAAGTATGTAAAACCACCCTGGTCAATGTTTTTGGATTTAATCTCCTAGATAATCTTGTCCCACTTCCTTTAGTGGAGTTTGATGCAATATTGGGCATATATTGACTTCCAATATATAAGGATGATTTTAAATGTTGGGATATTGAGATCACTTTTAACATTTGGATTTATCCTAAAATTATATACAAGTGTAAGGAAGAGGATAAATCTCATTTGGAAGATTCTTCTCAAGAATTAATATTATTACATTATGAGAAAGAATATCTAGCACAAAATATTTAGTCAAAGTAGAGAAAAATTATTGAATACATTCCCATTGTGATGGACTATACTGATGTATTTCCTAAAGAGTTTCTTATTATTCATCTTGGCTGAGAGTTGGAGTTTTTAATTGAACTTATAATTATATATCAACCCATATACAAGAGTCCCTATAGAATATCCTCCATTTAGTTATAATAAATGAAGAAAAAGTTACAAGAGAAAATGGAAAAGGGTTTTATAAACCCAAATTCTTTACCATGGGCTGTGCTGATACTCTTCCTTGGGAAGAAGGATGGGTCAATGCACCTATACATTGATTATCATGAAATAAAAAAAATCAAGATAATGAAAAGGCATCCTTGACCATGGATTGATGAATTGTTTAATCAATAAAATAGAGCTCAATATTTCTATAAAGTGGATCTTCAATCAGTATATCACCAATTAAAGGCGAGGAAGGAGGATATTCCCAAGATCTCCATTAGAAAAAGGTATGTACATTATGTGTTTATAGTGATACCATTCAAACTCACTAATTATCAAACAATATTCATGGACTCAATGAATATATTCTTTAGATATTAACTCAAAAAGTTTGTGGTAATCTTTATAGATAATATTTTGATATACTCCAAGAGTAAGGTGGAGCATGAGGAGGGTTTGAATACTATTCTAAATACTTTTCAAAAGGAGAATATATATGAAAAGTATAGTAAATGTGAGTTATGTATGAATGAAATATCATTATTGGGGTATGTTATCCCTAGTAAAGGGATATCTATAGACACTTCAAAGATAAAGGTAATTAAGGAATGGATTACACTAGCATCTGTAACAGAGATTCATATTTTACTTGGACTAGTTGGGTATTACCGATGATTTGTGGGAAACATATCATGATTTTCAAACCTAATAACAAAGCTAACTTTTAAGGGAGTAAAGTTTATCTGGACTTATTAATACAAATAGAGATTCAAATAGTTTAAAATGAGTCTTACCACTGCACTAGTCCTCACACCACCCATAAGTGGGGAAATTTTCTTGGTATACAATGATGATTTAAAGAAGGTATTGGGATGTGTACCAATATAGAATGATAGAGAGATAGCTTATGCCTCATGGAAGTTGAATGTTTATGAGTAGAAAACCAATTCTTGACCTAGAGTTGGATATAGTAATATTTTCTTTGAAAATTTGGTGATATTATCTCTATGGGGAGAAGTGTGAAATATATATGGATCATAAGAGACTAAAATATATATTCACACAGAAAGAGATTAATATGTTCCAATGAAAATGGTTATAACTGATCAAGGATTATAACTACTCAATCCACTACTATTTGAGGAAGGTGAATAAAGTAGAAGTTTTTCTAAGTAGAAAGGATCCTGAAACCTTATCCATGATGAGAATTGAGAAGGATATAATTTTCTTAGACATGAAAATAATGGACATGAGAATCATAAAGGAAGTAACATTATATTTCCTTTCTCAAATGATTTCTGAACCATAACTAATGAAGAAGATAATGGATTCTTGAAGGGATGATATGAAAACTTATAAGAAGGTGGAATATATAAGAAAAGGGAAATACTTAGAGTTAAAAATTGATAAAGGAGCTATAAGATTTGGGTCACGACCATGTGTACCATCAAATCATGAGTTACGAAGGAGTTGTTGAATGATGCATACAGATCGAACTTCTCCATACACCCAGAGTGCATAAAGATGTGTCTAGATCTATGAGATAAATATTAGTGGAACAATATGAAGGTGATAAAAAAATATACATCAAAGTTCATAGTATGTTAGTAGGTGAAGTATGAAATAAAAAAATCTAAGGGGATGATACAACCATTACCCATGCCTATATAGAAATGGGAAAACATAACCATAGACCTTTTCACTGGTCTTCAAAATTCACGAAGAGGAAATAATTATATATGGGTTTTAGTGGATCATCTTACAAAGACTACTCACTTAATTTCAATTCAAGAGTACTTATATCTTGATCAACTTGAAAGGATATATATTATAGAATTGGTAAGGCAACATGAAACACCACTATCAATTGTATCTTATCAGGATCCTAGGTTTACCTTTATGTTTTGGATGAGCCTCAAATATTATATAAATATTTATTTGAAATTAAATATTATTTATCATCCCCAAACCATTGGAAAATATAAGTAGACTATCTAGACACTTAAGGACATGTCGAGAGCTTGATCACTGGACTTAAAGGGAGAATGGGATTAACATCTTCCTCTATTTCAGTTCTTGTACAATAATAGTTTTCACTCAAGAATCCAAATGGAACCATATGAAGATCTTTATGGGAAGATATGTAAAACGCCTATGTGTTGGGATGAATTAAGTGAACACAAGATGATAGGATCAAAAAATGGTTAAATAAATAGTAGAAAAGGTCAATACCATTCAATAATTCATTATGGATGCTCAGATTTGATAGAAGTGCTATGTTGAAAACTGTTAATGAGACCAATACTTTTTAGGTTGGAGATAAAGTTTTCCTCTATATATCTTCAAGTAAGAGAGTCTTGGGATTTTGGAAGAATGGAAAGATAAGTCCCAGGTACCTGATCCCCTTTGATATTCTCAATAATATCTGAGATGTGTCTTATTGAATAGTACTCCCACCAACCTTTTCTCAAGTACATGATGTATTACACATATCCCTCTTGATAAAGTATATAAAAGATCCCTCACATGTGTTGAATTTGGATGTGGAACTATTGTAAAATGATATATCTTATGAGAAAAATCCGGTGAAGATCTTGGACCATAGAGACAAAGTTCTATGCAAAACAAAACTCACCTAGTAAAAGTACTATGGTAGAACCATAAGTACGAGGAGGAGGCATGAAGATTGAAAGAAGAAATGAAGAAGAAATTCCCTCACTAGTTTTCATATTAGTATTTAAAACAAATTTTTGAAGGAAAAAATTCTTAAGGGGGGTAGAATGCAATGACCTATAATTTTATTTGTGGAATTTCTATTCTTATAATTGTGTCATATTTAGTAATGTATTATAAAGCACATGCACCACCTAATGAAATCAACAAAATTTTATCATATGAATTTGAACATTAAATTTTGAGAATGAATATAGCTATAAGAACCGAAGATATTAGAATTGGATAAAAAATATAAAATAAGATAACTAAAATATGAAAATTTGGATATTCTCAATCAACCAAAATAATTGTAGTCATGAACAACATTGAAGAAATAAAGAAAAATATTAGCAATGAAATATTCATCTTTAAAATTAAAAAATATATAACTTTGAAATAAAATATAATTGAATAAATAATGAATAAAATATGTGGTATTTATAGAAATTAGGGAAACCATATGACCATTATAAATTTTACCGTTAGAATAGTAATATGACTGTTGGAATAGTAATCTGACTGTTTGAATAGTAATATGACCATTAAGAATAGTAACAAAACCATTAAAATAGTTTTATAACTTTTTGAAGTGTAAAATAATATTTATTAATCCTATAAAATGAAAATATGGCATATTTATATCATGTTATAAGTAAATAAATGTTTTAAAAATGATAAAATAAGTGTTCATATTTTTATAAAACATATATGTTTTATTTTTATTTTTATAACAATTATAATGATTTAAAATAAAGTTTACCTTAATAAAATGGGTTTATAAATTAATAATATATTTTATTATAATGATAATAAAATTTTATGAGACCTTAATTAATTTTTCAAAGGGTTAGAAAATTGATCATAATATTAACATTTGTATTTTTAAAATAAATAAGGATTTTATTTAAAATTTATTTTTTACATATTTAGAAAATTATTTTCATAAAATGGATTTTTTTTTGTAATTTACACATTGAGAATTTTTAGGGTGAATTTTTAGTATTTTTCTAAAATAGTTGAATTTTTGGTGAATTGAGAAATATTGTAAAATATATTATTTAACAATATAAGTTAAATACATGATTTATTTCATATGGGGTGATGTAAGAACCCATTATTTAAAAATAAAATGCACTATTTACTATATATAGTCACAATATTCATCACTATTGGTAGTCTTGATCCAAAATAATAAACTAATGAATATAATATTCAAAAACACCCAACTCCACCCCTTATAAATACCACCCACACCACCCTTATCCTCACATATTATAGGACTTTAGGATTTACAAATATCTACCAAAATATCTCCTAATACCTCTCCCCAAATATTGAGAAGCCATTTTCTTCTAAAATTAGAATCCCAAAGTTCCTTAAGGAGTATTTGAAGAGACAATATTCATGAGGTAATATTCTCAAACTTTCTTATCTAAATTATTTTATTCTTCTACCTTCTCCATAATTACCATATACAACATGTAATAATGAATAAAATATTATAAATATAATGTAATGTTATTATGTTAGTGTAATATCCTTATTCTACCCTCCCTTCATTTGTTTCTTAAACAAAAATGTTGTTCACAATATGGTTGGTTCATTGCTTCCATGAGAAACATACATTTTTTATTCGATACTTTCAAGGATGGTTATAAAAATATTTTTATGGTTAAATACGATTATAATAACTATAATAAAACTTATTTAAATTTTTTAATGTTTTAATCATTATTTAATTAAATAAAATGAATATAGTTCATGATGGGCAGTAAAATTGCCTAAATGAACTAACAATATAACATTACCATTTTTACTTAATGATTCATACATATTATAGAACATATATGGGTATTTGGGAACATGTAAATTTATATAATTAAATTAATACCATTTCATTCCACTACTGGAGTTATAGTCCCACTTAAAAATAACGTTAATAATTATACCCAAGTAATTTGGCCTTGAAACCATGGAACAAACTCCCTCAATACAATCAAATTAAAATTTATATCTCATTGAAATGGTTTTAAATGAACATAATATAAATATATTGAATAAAATATAGTTGGAAAATTTTCTTAACTAATTAATTAAAAAATATAATTTTATTATTCATGATGTTAAGTTCAAGTGAAGAATTAATTCAAACATAAGGTAAGAGATATCTTTGAACCACCCCATTTTATTTGGGTTATGACATTCCTCTCTAACTAACTTTATCTCTATATTTTATGTTATGGAATGATTATAATTATATATATATATCTTCCTTATTCTACCTTACTTTGATGGGGGTAATACATGACTTAAGTGCATTTCTCAAATGTATTAATTAAAATCAAACCTGATTAAGGGAAAATTTTATATCCCTTATTCATTTTATGAAACACTCTATTTTAGTATTTATTACCATTAATGATTTATTTAATAATGTAATTTTTTAGGTATAAACATTCTAGTTTTCAAATAAAATTCCATGTTCATTATTTCTTCAAAATTCTTTATCCGATTCTATAAAATAGTAATTTGAAAGTTAATTTCTATGCCCAATTATATATCCTTTATCATGATGTTTTTTAAATGATCACAAAATTTGAAAAATATGATTATTTATTTAGATATTAACTTCTAAAATATTTAATTCCTTATTCTATTTGGAATGTTTATGAAATTTACTTTGATTGTGATATGAGGTAATATTATGAAACCCATTTATTTTCATGTGTAATTCTTATATTTATGATTTATATTTTATTTTAATTTTTGGAATTGATAAGAATGTATATGTTATGATGGGTGAACCCATACTGAACTACAATTAATTTGGTAATTATTTTGTTTCATGAGATGATATGTATGGGATTAGGGAGTAAAACTAATTCATGATGAGACTCTATCCACCATGGGATGTTGTATTGGCAGTTAACCTTGAATTATTATTATGTCACGCTTTATTATATCACCGAATTCCAAAAATAAAATGATATTATGATTCAATGTTCTTTATTTTATGCTTCTATATGATTATTTATGATCCTTTTCATTTTATGATATCATGTTATTTCTTTTGATTGATATGTTATGCTTATTCATCATGTTTATTCCTTTAATGGGTTTTATAGATCACCATTTTTCTATGTATTTCCCCACTTTATCCTATGTAGTTTAAGGAGATCAAAGGGATTTAGGATATCATTATGGATATTAATATAAATATGTTTTATTTTAGTTTCATCTTGATGTTTTATATACCAGGTCTTCTAAATACACTAGGCTTATTGATCTTTGGGTTGTGTTTATTGGATATTTATGTTAAAAATCAAGTAATTATATGTTTAAATGGATTTAGTTTCTATATATATGCTATATAATCTTTTATCACCAGGGTATCAAACCTGATGACTAACTGGGAATCTGCAACTGTAACTACCCAATATTTTTTAAATGATATTTACTTTCCAAATAAAAATTTGTTACACATTATGTAATATCATACACATAAAAAATAGAGAATTTTTTTTTTATATCTTTAACAATGATCATTACATTATTCCACTATGAAACCAATTAAAATGAAAAAAAATTAAAACTGTACAAAGAATATAAATTAGAATATCTAAAATTAGAAAATAAGGATTGACCCAATCTATTAAAATCATTTCTTCCATTGAAAACTCTATATAAATGAAAAAATATATTAGTAAACAAATAAAAATATTATAAAAATGATAATATAATCTTAAGATAAATTGTAGTGAATTTTGAGTGAAAGAATGAAGTGGTATTTGTAGGGTATAAAATGAAATGTGACCATTGAGATTTTGATCGTTATATGACCATTGGAAACTATACCCTTATTTGATAATTTTACCATTATAATTAGTGTTTATAAGTAGTAATAATAAAGGATAATTGATACATAAAAGAGAATTAATGAACTCAACTAGTAGATTCATTCCATTTGAATCCCATTTTTTTGAATTTAGGAGGGAGGTAGCGTCATTAGGGTTTTCCCATGACCAAGACCAACCTGATATTCAACAAGTGAATCATGAACAAAATTTACTATGATAAAAGTTCAAATTAGTGGAGATTACCACTTTATCGATGTTAACCAAACCACCCCATGATACTACCATCATCACACACCTTACCCTTAAGGTGTATGCTGATGTAATAAGGGGTTACATGTCCAAAACTTAGTTACTTAAAGTGCAAATTACTTATTATAAATAAATTTTTTATTCCATAAATTCTTAATAAGAATTATTTTTCTTAATAAAATATATGTTTAATTTATATGGATTTTATAATTTGATTTTCAGACACAGATTAAACATAATTGTTTTTCTTAGAAAACATATACAATTTTATAATAAACTCAAAAATTATGAATAATAATTTTTTTAATAAAATATTTTTTCCAAAAAACTCTCACCTAAATATAAATGATAAAATAATTTAATAATGGCCTATGATTTTTTTATAAGTGTCATAAATCTGTCCGTGCCTTAAAAATTTCTATTTTTAAATAAATACGGTTTTTATGTTTAAAATTTAAAATAATTATATTTATAGAATTTTTTTGATAAAATAAATATCAATTTTTAAATTATAACATCAAAATTTAGTTAGGGTTAATTTATGATAATTTTCTAAAATAGTTTATTTTTTATGAATAGTAAAAAAAAAATACAATTTTAAATTTTTAGTGTATTTTATGACTTCATACACATTTAATAATTATTTAATAATTAATTAAACACAATAAATGAACTAAAATATTTTATTTTATTGATATTAAGTATTTTAATATATTTTAATCAATTTCTAATACCTATAAGTGACTTTCTAAAGTCTAAAATGAAAACTTTGATTTTAAAAAACACTACTTTATTGAATATTCACTTTTTTATGCCAAAAGAAGTATTTAAAAATAATTTAAGTTCTTTTGGATTAAAATAACATAAAATGTGACCTAAATTTCCAAAACCATGATAAAAAAACTATGGTTAAGCCAATGGTTTTTAATTTTCCACAACCTAGTTTCCAAGACCTATATTTGAAAATTATTAAACAATTCTTCAACTTCTCCTATAAATAACCACCCATTTATCCATTTACTTTCACTCACAATCTATCCTCCAATAATTTCTAGCGATTCTTCATCCCAAGGTGTCCCCCAAGGTTTCCTCATACCCCAAGGTTCCAATCCTCATGGCTTTGGAGTAACCCTTCAAGGCAAGAGAAATCTTCACTCTTCTTTTACATTCAAGTTCACTTTTCATGTATTATGCATTATACTTTCCAAAATAAGTTATTTTTTCCACTTTCTATTTTCAAATTACTATAATAATAGTATTTTATGAATTTAAGACCCTTTCCCCCTCTCATTTTTCCCTTTTATAAAACCATGTTTTATACCCATTATGTTCCCAAATTTTCTTCTCAAATTTTCTAGTTTTACAAGAGAAATTATATTTTACTTTTTATTTGAATACCCAAACCTCTTTTATTTTAAATAGTTATTCAAATATATTTAAAAATGAATTTTTTTTCAGGGATTTACATATATTAAACCCACATTTCTTTCCATGGGTTAAAAATGATTCAATGATCATGTCTTTAAGATCTTTTGTATACCAAGATTTTTGGTAAGAAGCTCATTCTTTATTCTCCATGAGTAATTAATGAAATTATTTATTATAATCCATTTAGATCACATAAAATTAAGAAATATGTAGGGTGTTTTCTGATAGTGATCTAATGCATTGGGTAAAGAATTTAATCTCTAGTGATGACATGTTTTACAATACCTTTGTGAATAACCTTGATAATTTTCATTTATGAAACCTAGGTGATATGATTGTGAATATTTCATTTAAATGTTATAGCCAAATTTCTATGCAATGATTCATGTTCTTATTATTATGTTTCACCTCTTACTCATGACTTATAATTAGGTCTCATGTTCTTTTTAATATGTCTCAAGATCACATGTTATATGAATCTCTTTCTTATTACCTTATCGGTATTTATTCTCACCCCTTTGATGTGTGTCCCTAGGATATGAGATGAAGTGAAATTAATCTATAGTGAACCCATGAAGATTTATTTCAAGTGGTTTTAGAAGAAAATTTTAAGCTTTCATGTATTATGTACCTTTTTTCCAAGAAACTAAACTTGAAAAGGTTATCTATTTTTTACCACGTAATAAAAATTTATGTAATAAAAGGTGGGATTCCATAGTTGGTATCAAAGGATTATTAAGTCATTTTTTGAAATTTGTACTTGAAAAATTTAGGAAGAACCCTAGGGAAAAGTCTAGATATAAGAAAAAATTATGGTATTTTGTTAAGAATTAAGTAACTGGTTTCCAAAAAAATACTTCCCTATTTGGATACTACAAGTGGATGTGGATCTGGAACAGATGTACAAAGGGGTAACACCCAAAAAATTGATTTGATAAGAATCAAATGAGAACTGGTGCATGAAAATAGGTCTTTCTGCACACCTGGTATGACACTCTCAAGGGATATGTTTGTTTAATCATGATATTTTTATGAACCATTATGAAGAATATATAGAAAATGTAATTTTTATTAGAGGATATTAATAATATATTTAAGCATAATGTTTTAAGACATAAAATCCCTTTAGAATTATAAGATTCATAAAATTAACATGTTTCTCACTAATGTTTTCTTATTTTATAAAAATAGTAGGAAATAGGAGGAACCACATAAATGATGAGTGCAATGAAAGATGTATTGATGAAATTATAACAAAATATGGAATGGAAAACTTCATGAGGATGATGAATCAACTAACTTGAGTTATTAAAAATAACTTGAATCAATTCGAGAGATCAGATTCACCTCGAAGTGAAAAAATTCCTATTGAGTCCTTTATGCATTAACTACCACCTTCTTTCAATGGATCTACCAACCCATTGATTGCTGAACAATGGATAAGATCTATAGAAAATATATTTTCTATACTATGTTGTTTGGAGCAAGATAAATTCACCCAGTTTAATGTCTCAGACTTGGATTCCACCCTATGGTGCCCTGATCCCGATTGGCCACATGGACTCAAGCACATCTTCCAAAATTTCAGAGGCTACCAACTAGTAGTGAGGGTCTAGTTGAGTCAGTGGTGAGACTATTCCCTCATTACCAGAGTATCACAGTGGAAGTAAAACATACAATAAATAGTAGAAGAAAAATAAACAACAAGCAACTGAAAGGAGGACAAGATATGAATACATATCAATAACCAGAAGTGTCTCATATAAAAAATGATACAGATGGTAAAAGTATCTAGAAAGTAGCCAGGACAACACATGACAATGTAATATAGTAAAAGTACCAAAAAATAACAAAATACAAAAAAGGTATCCCAACATCACAAGCCTCATCTTGGTCCTATGCTTTGACTTCTCCAAATCCACAATCAACAACCTGTACCTGGGTGCTTTCCCCTATCATCACCTGCAACCATATAATCTATTTGGGTCCCCGAGGAGGCCCAAAATGGGTGTGAGATAAACATCCCAGTAGGCAACAACCTAGGTCTATATAGTTTTAACAATAATTCTACAAAAGTTATATCAGGTGTAAATAAGTAGTAAAGCAAAGTTAATTCCCACATCATATGTCTACTACAATAAGTAATACTAAAAAACCTCTCAAGGATACCTACAATAGAGAGTCAGCTCCTAACAAGGTAGCTATAAGAAATAGTAAACAAGTCACATTTCCACACTATATATCCATCAATACCAAACAATCCATAGCTATGTTATATAAAGAAGTCAAGAGTCCCATGAACACACTGTATAATAATGTGAAGAATCCCACGACCACATTGTATAGTGAAGTGTAGACTGCAAGGTCTGGATCCAAGGTGTCTTGTACCAAGGAAACCATGTAATAAGTATAGAAAATTAAGAGTTGGATCCAAGGGGATTTTCTAAGGCATCACATCAAGTCCCATGGGTGTCCCTAGTGGAAACTCAATTAGGAACTAGTTGGGGTCCTAGGAGCATGGTAATAAAAATTCCTACGCTAGCCCAAACAAGCCAGATCCACGGAGTAGCATGGCCTGATGAATCACATAGTATCAAGACCCAAGGGGTAGAGTCAACCTAAGGAATCCACTACCACATTCCAGATCCATGGAGATCAGTCCATGACATTTATCAACCATTATGTCAAGTATTAAATCATTCAATTTAAACAAACATTTCATGTGAGTATACCCACTCACATCAACCTGCCCAAGCCATGAGTATAACCACTCATGAAAACCATTTATCACAACATTAATATGGGACTAACCTCCCATATAAACCATTTAACATGCCATTATTAATTTCATATATGTATACCCACCCATATTATCCATTTAACATGAAAAATATCAAAATAGATAAGGCATAACATGATATTCATTAAGCAAGGAGGTAGTACATCTCTTAAATAGGACATTCAAGCTATCAAAGCATTAACCGACTTCCTCTAACTAGGAAAGCACAAGCACACATCTCTTGGGTGGTTTAAACAGGAATAAACATGTTATTTACTTAAGGTAAACCCCTTGGGTGACCTTGAATCATGTAACAGGTTCCAACACACTTGAATATAACCTATGAGCATCCCCACTAGGTTTGACTAAGCCTACGATATGCAGATTGCTCAAAAATGAGGCATCAATGGAAAGTCTGACGAGCAAAAAAAAGGCCTAATGACCAAAAACCACCCAAAAATCCAAAAGAAAGTATAGACCACCTACCTCGCCTTGGTAGTAGACAACTCATCCAGTATCAAGTCCTGATTTTTCCTAGTTTAAGAGAAATATGAAGAACAGATAAAGAATGGGAAATTAAGGAATGTAAGCCTAAATACAAATAGTGTAGTATTTGTTTTTAAGAATCAAGACCACTAAGAAGGAATTTAGTACTAACTGATGCAGTTCCAATGTGACAGACCATGCTCAAATCGGAGTCTGAATAACTTATCAATTTTAAAAACTACAATAGAGGTGTTTTGGATCTCAAAAATGGTGGAAGTGGTTCTTTCCTTCAAACATTGAGGCTATTGCCTCTTTTATAAAAAACCCACTGGGAAAGTACACGAAATGTAGGTACACGATGTGTAGAACAAGTACACACTGTGTACCTAGCCTGCAACTAGCCTTTGGATATTTTTCACCCTTCTTTCCCAAAAACAACCCAACTGGCCCCCGACCCAACTTAGGGTCTAAGAAGAAAAGAAAATTAAACAATATTTAACCTGAAAGAAAAGATACGCACCTCAAAAAAACCCAGGATCTTACAATATTCCCCCCATATATCAATTCATCCCCAAATTTCTCTCTGAAGGGTGGTCAAGATTAGTTTGAAAATAATTCTGGCCACTCAACATATACATCGGCTTCCCTCTCCCAATTCTCATCCTATAAATGGCTGTGCTTCCATATCACCCATACTAGAAGAACTGACTAGCCTCAGATAAACTTTGTAATCCTATCAACGATACAAATCAGATGATCCTCAAAGGATGCATCAACCTGAAGATCAACCTCCTCAGGCTGAAAAACGTGAGATGGGTCTGATTGATAGAAGCATAACAGAGATGCATGGAAGACGTCATGCATGGATCGGTTCCTCTGAGGCAACTGTTAATGATTGGCAACCAAAATGAATCTCTCTATAATTTCAAACATCCTGACATATCTCAATGAAATATTACATTGTCTTCTGATCTTACTATGTCCCAAACTCGGTGAAACATGAAAGAAAACCCGATTCCCGACCTTGAACACTAGAGGTCATCTACAACGATCAATATATAATTTATGACCAGACTATGCAATAGCCATCCACTTATGAATCATCTGGACCTACTCAGAATTCTCCTGTACGATTCAAGGTCCCAATAAAGCTTCCTCTCCTGACTCTAACCAGCACATGGGAGAACAAGATGACCTACCATATAAAGACTCACAAGGTTCCATCTGTATCATAACCTGATAACTATTATTGTAGGAAAACACAACTCAGGGAATGTGCCTCTCCCAAGATCCCCCAAAATCTAGGATGCATGCTTACAATATGTCCTCTAGAACCTGCATCGTACACTTGGATTAGAAATTAGTCTGAGGGTGGTATGCTATGCTCATAAGCACCTATGTACCCAACTCACTTTGAAAAAAATTCCATAAATGAGATGTAAAGTGGGTGTCCCTATCTGAAATGATAGTGTATGAGACCCCAGGGAGTTGTACCACCTCTCGAATATACAAATTTCTATGATCATTAACACTGAAGGTCTCCTTAATGGACAATAAATGTGAAACCTTTGTAAGCCTATATATAATAACCCACAAAACATCACTACCTTGAGGTGAACTCAGTAAACTAGTCATGAAATCCATCGCGGCATCATCCCATTTCCACTTCGAAATAGGTAACTACTATAAAATCCTACCTGGTCATTGATGTTACGCCTTCACCTTCTGATAGGTGGAACACCTCATAACAAAACTAGCTACATCTCTCTTCATTATTGGCCACCATTACTAAAATCTCAAGTCATAATACATCTTGGTGACCCCATGATGAACTGCTCAAGCTAAAACATGAAAATTCCACATCATCTCCTCATGTATATCCATAGGAACCCAAACATATCCATGGATAGAAAAAATCTCATCATCACCTACCATACAACTAGGAGGAGGGACCTCACCTACCACACACTCCCGTAGAACTAGGCCTTCTTAATCTAATAGCCGTCTCATCCTAACTCTGTTCAGTAGGGTGGAGGTAACAGCTAAGGATGAAATAAAAGTCTACCCTTGTCTGTCGTGCACCTCTAGATGAATCTTAGAAAACAATTCCATAATCTTCCACTTGTTACTATCCTACTACACTAACAATATCTGAGTCCTCCTGCTCAGTGCATTGGCCGCTGCATTTACCTTACCAGGCATGTAGGTGAACTCGAAGTCAAAGGACTATAAGTACTCCACCCACCTTTGTTGCATGAAATTTAGATCATGCTATATAAAGATGTAATTGAGTCCTTTGTGGTCCGTGTACACCACAAAATTCTCTCCTAGTAAATAGTTCCTCCAACAATGCAATGTGTGAACAAATGTAGCTAAATCAAGATCATGTGTAGGGTAATTACTCTCATGAGGCCTCAGATGCTGAGACCCGTACACCATGATTCAATCTCCCTGCATCAACACTACTTCCAAACCAATACCTGAATCATCACAGTACACCATGTAGGTCTTGCCCTATTCTGGTAGTATTAGGACTGGTGCTAATGAAAACCTCCCTTTCATATCCTAATAGGCTATCTCAGAAGATTCTGACCACACAAACTTCACACCCTTCTTATTCAATCCCTTAAACGACACTACTAAGCATGATAAGTCCTGTATAAAACACTTGTTGTATCCAGATAACCCCAATAAATTATGTATGTGAAAAACATTCTTGGGATATTCCTAGGAAACTACAACTCTCACGTTCTCTAGGTTTATGAATACTTCTATATTTTAGATTACGTGACCTCATAAGTGAATCTAATCCATCCAAAAGTGGACCTTTATGAGATTAGCATATAATTGATTCTCTCCTAGGGTATTCAAAATGATCTCAAGATGGTTGGAATGTTTGTGTCGATTGTGAGAATACACCAAGATATATTCCATGAAAACCAAAACAAAATAATCGTGGCAAGAATGGAACATTCAGTTGATTCGTTCCATGAAAACTGCTAGTACGTTTGTGAGACTGAACGGCATAACTAGATACTCATATAACCCATACCTACAACGAAAGGTTGTATGAGGTATGTATGCAGGTCGAACACGTACATGGTGATATCCTGACCTCAAGTTGATCTTGGAGAACACTCGAGCTCCTTGAAGCTGATCAAACATGTCATCTATCTGTGGCAGATGATATTTGTTTTTAACCGTTAGCTGGTTTAGTTTCTGATAATCCACACATAGCCTAAGTGTTTCTTCTACCTTTTTTTGCAAAAGGACCAGAGAACCCCATAGAGATGTACTAAGTATGATAAACCCCTTCACCTCCAAATCCTCTAGAAACCTCTTGAGCTCCTAAAACTCCATCATAGACATCCTATAAGGAGGAATAGATACCAACGTATCTCCTAGAACTATCTTGATAGATAGCTCCACCTCTCTCTCAGGAGTCAAACAAAAAAGTTGTTGGGAAATACTTCCCTAAAGCACTCAACCACTGGAGTAAAGTCCACTTAAATAACTCCCTGATAATCCAGAAACAAACTAGAAATATGGGTTATCATCCCACCCATCCCACGATGTTCTGGTCCAGTTATTCCTACCTAGACATCCCATTCACCCTTTTGAATAACCACTGCACCCTCTGGTGATGTGAAAGTCATCCTCCGACGATATTAGTCAACCTATGCTTGATAATCCATGAGCCAATCCATTCTGAGAATGAAATAAAACCCTATCATCTCAAGGACATAAGTATCCCAGATGAAGTGAATCCCTTCAACCTCAAGGGTACATTCCATACACTGGTGAGCATCACCCGTTCTAACTCCCAACGGTGTGTCTAGTGTCAAAACACACTCAGAAAGCAAAACCACAAGCCCAAGGATTTTTACCACTCACACGTAGATAAAACCGCGCGACACACCTATATCAAAGAGAGTATATGAAATAGTAGAAGCTAATAATATTGTACCTCTCACCGTAGATGTTCTGAAATCCTGATCCTATTGGGTCTATTGCACTGCATAAGTTTGGCCTGTACCATGACCCTCTGACCCTACTGGGATACCCTGAGCTGATCCACCCTACTACCTTTGAGAACCTGATGTCTGGATACCATGGACACAAGCACCACTACCCTCGCCTGACCGACCTACACTACTCCAGCTCCCAGCCTGATGTGGAACTGAAGAACCTTCTCCTGAACTCTATATCGAAGCTGACCCCCTACCACTCAAAGCTAGAGGGAAGGTCTTGCAAAACTGCTTCATGTGCCCTATCCTGTCACAAGATCAGAACTCGACTAGGTCATGATCGCACTAATTTTTCACATGGCCTCACCTACCACACTGATGGAAATATACTAAGATTCCTGCACCCATAGCTTGACTAGTACTCAATTCATGGTAAGCCTCAAAACGATGCTTCCTACTAGAATATGTAGATACAAAGGGGCGAGAAATAGCACTCCCATGTTCTATACCCCCAGCTTCCCGTAGGCTATGACTTGTAATCAATGCTTGATTCACAATATTAGTGATAAAAGACAACCTGAACACATTGACCTGAGATTTGATAGTATGTATGAGACATTACTCGAAGTGCCTCACCCTCGACAACCCATCATTAAGATACATCGGTGAAAAACACTGTAGCTCTGTAAAGCGTTCCAAGTATTCCATAACCATCATCACGCCTTGCTCCAGATGCATGAACTCACTAACCCACTCTTCTCGTAGAGTTTTGGGATAAAATCAGTCATAGAAGAGGGTTTGGAATTCATCCCAACCCATATTCTCTAGACAGTCATCCTAGTTCAAAACATCACAACAGCGCTTTGCTGCTCCACGTAGCATGTAAGTCATGAGCTTGACCCTTCGCTCTATAGGCATCTACAGATGATCAAAAATTGATAACATGTTATCCATCCATATCTATGAAACCTTTGGTCTGCCATCCCCTGAAAACATAGTAGGATGATAATGCTGGAACACCAGTGTCAGCTCAGCCATAGTCAAGGTTGGCTAAGATTCTCCCTAGATCATCTACATATATCAAAATAAACTCTCACAGAACTATGCCTCATCACTTGTGTCTGGAACATCCTCAAGTGACATAGATGGCACTATAGGAGGATCAAACAGTAGCCCGTTGCACACTATCTTCGAAGTATGGCCATCTCCCCTCATGAAGTACCACTAGATGTCATCATGGTGTCATGTCTCTATAATGCCTAACACATGCCTCAGGAAAGAACAAAATCAAATAAAAAATCACAAAGCAGAGGATAGGTCAAAACCCCACTAAAAACTAAGCCAACCCACAACCTACTCCTAAATCCAAGACTATATAAAGAACAGTCATCAAACCACTAGAAACTATGCCTCTTACTTGCTCAAAATCTCGGTCTAGGTCTAGTCTGTATCCATCATTTCAAGTTTCCATTTCCATTCATGTTCACATTCAGTTAACTAGGAAATTTTACCATGGTTTACCAATTCTGAATCCATGAGGTCCTATAAAACCTCACAAACCCAACCTTGGTTCCCATTCAAACCATACATGTAACAAGTTCATTTAACATTTACATTCCATTAGTGCGTAATTTACCAATTCATAAGGGATCATACTTCTTATGGATCGAAAGTTTAAGTCACACATTTATCCACTACACCTAACTAACACAACATTAGACACAACTATCACATCAAATATAAAAAAAACAAGCCATATATAATGTGTCCTAGATGGCATGGAATAATGCATGGCATGTGATTCTAACAATTGTCTATATGGTGCATGAGATGGACCACCCTAATCTCATCAGGTTTCAAATGAATACGAACCCACAATTGCATCAATAGTAATAGAAAAAATCAACTGTTTCACCTAATGGTGAAATTGAATCAACTGTAATAGTCAAAATCCATAAAATCAGAACTCAATTTGAGGTAATTTGGATTTTCCCTGTACGCGAGGTAGCTACTCCCATGCACAATTTACTACCAAAATCCATTTCCTTCCTATCCCTTTCTAATGTCACCAAACAGTAATTCAAACCAGAGAAGAAAAACTCCTATGATACCACTTTGTAACATCTCGTAACTGAATGCCACCCTATGGTGTCCTGAGCCCAGTTAGCCACATGGCCTCAATAACATCTTCCCAAATGCCAGAGGCTGCCGACTTGTAGTGAGGGCCTAGGTGATTCAGTGGGGAGGCTATTCCATCATTACCAAAGTATCACAACAAAAGTCAAACATACAATAAATAATAGAAGAAAAATAAAAAAAAGTCAACTAAAAGAAAGACAAGACAAGAATACATACCAATAACCAGAATGTCTCATATAAAAAATGATGTAGATGGTAAAAGTATCTAGAATGCAGC
Organism: Viscum album; assembly: GCA_963277665.1. Lineage (NCBI taxonomy): Eukaryota > Viridiplantae > Streptophyta > Magnoliopsida > Santalales > Viscaceae > Viscum > Viscum album. Next base: position 1,308,147,549 of record OY728119.1, read on the forward strand.
TAGAATAGTACATGGAAATGTAATATAGTACAAGTCCCAAAAAGAAAAAAAGACCAAAAAGGTATCCCAATATCGCAAGCCTCATCTTGGTCCTATGCTCTTCTGATCTAATGCCACATTCAACAACCTATACTAGGGCGCTTGCCCCTATCATAAACTACAACCATATAATCTGTTTGGGTTCCTGAGGAGTCCCAAATAGGGTGTGAGATAAACATCCCAGTAGGCAACCACACAGGTCTATACAGTTCTAATAGTAATTATATAAAAGTGATATCAATTGTAAACATGTAGTAAAGTAAAGTGAATGCCCACACCATATGTCTACTGCAATAAGTAATACCGAACAACCTCTCAAGGCTACCTACAATAGAGATCCAGCTCCTAACAAGGAAGCTATAAGCAATAGTAAACAAGTCACACAACCACACCATACATCCATTAATACCAAACAAGCCACACCTACACTGTATAAAGAAGTCAAGAGTTCCACGACCATGATGTATAATATGTGAAGAATCCCACGGCCACACCGTATAGTGAAGTGTATACCATAAGGGCTGGATCCAAGGTGTCATGTACCAAGGAATCCTATAATAAATCTAGACCACAGAAAGCCAGATCCAAGGAGCTTGTCCAAGGTATCCCATCGAGCCCCATGGGCATCCCTGGTGGAAACTCAGTTAGGAACTGGTTGGGGTCCTAGGAGCATGGAAATAGAAAGTACTACGTGATTCCAAGAAATCCTACTCCACAGGGTAGCAAGGACCGATGCATCCCACAGAATCAATACTAAAGGAGAAAAGTCAATCCAAGGCATCCACTATCGCTTTCCAGATCCATGGAGAGAAGTTTACGGAATTGATCAACCCTTCATTCAAGAATTCGATCATTCAATTTAAACAAACATTCCATGTGATTATACTTAATCACATCAACCTACACAATCCATGAGTATACCCACTCATGCAAACCATTTATCAAAACAAGAATATGAGCCTACCCTCCCATATAAAGCATTTAACATACCATTAGTCATTTCATATAGGTATACCCACCCATATTATCCATTTAACATTCCAAACTATCAAAATAGATAAGGAATAACATGATATTCATAAGCAAGGAGGCAGTACATCTCCTAAACATGATATTAAAGCTACCAAAGCATTAAAAATATTTCTATAATTAGGCAAGCACAAGAACATACCCCTTGGGTGGTTTAAACAGAAATAAATAGGTTATTTCATTAAGGCTCACCCCTTGGGTGACATTGAATCATGTAACGGGTGCAAATGCACCTAAATGGAACCTACGAGAATCCTCATTAGGTCTGATTAAGCCTACAACAAGCAACTCGCTAAAAAATGAGGCTTCGCTGGAAAGTCTGACGGGTGTCAAAAAGGCCGAATGACCAAAAAGCACCCAAAAATCTAAAAGAAATTATAGACCTCCTACCTCACCTCGGTAGTAGATAGGTCATTCAGTATCAAGTCCTAATTTTTCCTGGTTTAGGAGAAATTTTAAGAATAGAAGAAGAACGAGAAATTAGGGCATATGAGCCTAAATCCAAATAGCATAGTCATTGTTCCCAAAAAAAATCAAGAATGAATAAAAAGGAATTTATTACTTACTTATGTGATTTAAATGTGATATACTGTTCTCGAATCAGAGTCTAGACGTCTTCTAAATCTAAAAAACTATAATAGAGCTGTTTTGGCCCTCAAAAATGGAGGAAGAGATTCTGTCCGTCAAAAATTGAGGCTACTGCCTCTTTTATAAAAAAACCCACCGGGTAAGTACATGATGCATAGGCCAAGTACACACCATGTACCTAATCTAGATCTATCCTTTATAATTTTTTCCCCTTCTTTCCCAAAAATAACCTAACTGGCCCACAACCTGGTTAAGGGTCTAAGCCAAAAAGGAAAGTAAACAACATTTAACTCAAAAGAAAAGATCTTGTACCTCAAGAAAAACCTGGGATATTTCACCCTGGTAGTATACTACTTAGATGGAGAATATGATTAATGGTGGACAATGATTAAAAATGAAAATCTAAGAAGGTAGATTGGTGCTATGGAGTGGAAAGAGTTCAAGGGAATATGTTTCAATAAATATTTCCCCTATTCGATGTGAATGGAAATGGTGAAGGAATTCCTTGAATTAGAGAAGATGGAAAATGAATTAGTGTGAATATATGAGATGATCTTTACAGGACTTTCTTGATTCACCTATATCTTTTTTATGGATCCTAAGGGAAAGGTTGATAGATTCTTTGATATACTAAGACCCCATCTTTAGAGGAATTTAAAAAAATGAGACTATGAAAGTTATGAGGAGATAGTGTGGAGTGATATGAAGGTTGAATTGGAGTATGGGGAGACAAAATGGTCACATATATAGAATGAGAAGAAGATAGAAACAAATCTAAACTTAGGGAATAACTTTGATCATGGAAGAGGAGGAAAGAAAGTGAAACTTCCCACGTGCAACAAAAGAGGGGAGAAGAAGTTAGGGAACTAATTATTTGGGAGTGTAAAGTTCTATAAGTATGAAATAGATTCCATATATCTCAAAATTTTCATGGTGAGGTGAAGCCTAAACTTCTCAACACTAACAAAAAAGAGAAGATGGTGCAGGCCTAGTCATAAGTTCAATGCTTCGAGTATAAATATCTTGGGAACTTTTCTAATCAATTTCCAAATCTAAAGATAATGGAGGGGAACCACCATAAACCTCAACATATCCAAGGGATAAAGGTCAGAAATTTTCTATCATAACAGATTATGTAGAGGCTTCAAAATGATGTGGTGGCGGGTACACTCGTTGAGATCTCAAAGCTAGAAAGTAATTTTGTTTGATTCTAGTTCTACACATTCCTTTATTTCATCTAAGTTTTAAAATAATATAGAATAAATACCTAAACTACTATAAGTTTATTTATTAGTAAATACTCTTGGAGGGATTATCCTGACATCATCAGTGTTAAGAAACTCTAGTATTAACTTTAGTGAGTACAATATCATCACAAATCTAGCAGTCATTCCCATGGTTGAATCTGACACTATACTAGGGATGGAATTTCTCTCAAAGTATAATTCTAAGATCAACTAAAAAGGAAATTAAATATCATTAGTCTTAGACACACAACCTACAATCATTTTCAAAGGATAGATATCCCATCTTGAGTTATAGGAATTAATGAAAATGTGTCTCCTTGGGGATCACCTATTCTCTTTGCGAAGAAGAAGGTTGGATCAATATGACTATGCATTGATTATAGAGATTTTAATAATATCACAATGAAGAACAAGTATTATCTCTCAAGGATTGATGATTTATTTGACCATCTTTATAGGGATTAATTCTTCTCCAAGATTGACCTCTGATTTAGGCATCATCAATTGAGGGTGAAGAAATAAGATATTCTAAAGACTACCTTCCAAATAATATAGAGGCATTATGAGTTTGTTGTTATGTCCTTCATCTTGAATAATGATCCTGATATTTTTATGGATTTTATGAATAGAGTATTTAAGGAGTACCTTGATAAATTCATGGTAGTTTTTGTTGATGAAATTATGATATACTTCAAAAGTCACTAAGAGCATGATGATCATTTAAGGGTTGTCTTGGGAAATATGAGGAAGGAGAATCTTTTTGGAAAATTTATCAAATGTGAATTATAGTTACAAAAAAGTATCATTCATGGGGAACATTGTAACTAATGAAGTAATATCAGTTGAAACTATGAAGAAAAAGTCTCTAGAGAAGTGGCCTCATCATATAATTGTAATTAAGATTCATAGTTTCCAGGGTTTCATGGGATATTATTAGAGGTTTGTGATTTTTTTTCATGAATTTATAATCCACTAACCAATTAACGTGAAAAGAATCTAAGTTAATCTGGATAAAGGAGTATAAATAAAGTTTCCAAGAATTTAATAAGATATTTGTTTGTTGAACCTGTGTTAAATCTACCCTCTATCAGAGAAGGATTATTTATTTTTAGTGATGCATCTATGAAAGGGCTTGGATATTTCCTCATGAAAAATGGAAATGTGATTTCTTATGAATATAAACAGTTAAATCCCCATGAGAAAAGCTATCCTATGCTTGAACTAGAGTTAGCTGTAGTTATTTTTTCTTTGAAAATATGGAAGCACTATCTTTATGGGGATAAATGCGATATATACACAAAACACCAAAGTTTGAAGTATACTTTCACAAGAAGGTAATTGAACATGAGATAAAGGAGATGGTTGGAAATTCTTAAATACTATGACTGTTCAATTCATTATCACCCTGAAAGAGTAAATGAATTCACTGGTTCATTATGTAGGAAAGACCCTATTGTACTTGAAATGATTAGGATTAAAGGATATCCTTTGATCAAAGTCTTAGTTAAACTGGACATGGGAATAATAAGGGAAGGGACATCATCAAATCTATCCCAAATGATTTCTCAACCATTATTACTAGATAATATCAAGAAATATAAAAGATAATATTCTTTTTTATAAATGAAGATAAAGTATGTGAATAATAGAAAGTTTCTTAAGTTTAATATTGATCAAGAAGGTGCACTAAAATTTCATACAAGGCAACCGTTCCATATATCCAAGAGATAAAGAAAGAGCTAATGGATAAATCTCATAGCTATATATTCTCTCTACATTTTGGAGGAACTAAAATTTATAGGGACCTTCATGATCATTATTGGTGGGATAATATGAAATTGGATATTACTGACTATACTGTAAGGTTCTTGGTATATCAGAAAGTGAAGGCAGTGTGACAACATCCTAAAGTGGTATTGAAACCACTACCCATACTAACATGAAAGTGGTATAATATCACTATGGAATTCATAATTGGTATCCTAATAACATCCCATAGAAACAACATGATATGGGTTATAGTGGATCATCTCACTAAGACTTCCCATTTCATCACTATTTGGGAAGATTTCTCTCTTGACCAACTTTTCAAGATATACGTAAAGGAAGTGCTATGGTTGCATAAAGTTACAATTTTTATCATTTATGAGTATGATCAAAGGTTCACATATAAATTATATAGAAGTATCCAACATGTTCTAATTACTAAATTGAATTTTAGTATGATCTATCACCCACAAACTAATGTCCAATCTGAAAGAACTATTTAGACACTCGAGGACATGTTGAAAATATGCTCAATGAAATTTTAAGTTGGATGGAATCAAAACCTTCCATTAGTTGAGTTCTCATACAACAATATATTCCAATTGAGTATTTAAATGGCACCATATAAATATTTATATGGAAAGTGATGTATAACTTTTACTTGTTGGGATGAAGTTAGTGAGATGAAATTGGTTGGGCCTGATATTATGAAAGAGATGACCGAAAAGGTTCATTCCATCCAACATCATATAAAGGATACTCAGATTTGGTAGAATATCTATGATGAAAATTGTCAAATGGACTTAGAGTTTCATATTGGGGACACATTTTCTCCTTTGAATATCACCATGGAAGAGAGTCATGCGATTTGGAAAGAAAGGGAAGCTTAACCCTAAGTACATTAGCCCCTTTGAAATACTTGATCGCATAGAAGTAGTGACCTATTTTCTAACACTTCCACCAAATCTAGATCAAGTTCATGATGTATTCCACATATCTCTCTTGAGGATGTACATACCAGATCGCTCACATGTATTGAATCTGGAGGTGGTACAAATGGAACATGGCCTATCTTATGAGGAGAAACCAGTGGAGATCTTTGACCATAGAAACAAGGTTCTACACAACAAGACTACCCACATCATTAAAGTGTTATAGAGAAAACATATATATGAAGAAGAAATGTGGGAACCATATGATATAATGAGAAAAAAATACCCTCACATTTTTTAAACTGAGAAAACGAGTTGAAATTTTGGGGAAAAAATTTCTTAATGGGGGAATAATATAACAACCCATAATTTTTAAAACGATATTTTTTCCTGAATAAATGTTTGTTACAAATTATATAATATCATACACATACAAAATAAAGATAATCCAATGAAATTTTATATCTTTTACAATTATCGTTACATTATTAATTTATGAAACCAATTAAAATTCCAAACATTACAATTGGACAAATAATATAAAATATAACAACTACAATGGGAAAATAAAGATTTCCCAAATATGATAGAATCATCACTCCCACTGAAAATACTATAGAAATGAAACAAAGTATAAGTAATGTAACATCCTAGGTAAATAAAGAATAAGAAACATTTCATATTTATTAATATTTTTTGAATTAAATATTAATTTTACTGTAAAAGGGTTTCTATGTTCGATAGTGTACCCGATACACAACAATGGGTTTCTTTGAAATCTTACGTTGAACACTAATAATATAATATTATTATTTTAAATGGTAGTCAACTCCTAGACATTGTATTGGTAGGAATGAATAAAACTAAATATAATATGATTATACATGTTTGTTAAATGTACTTACTTTTATCCAATAAAAGTTAGAGGCTTAAAATGTGAATGAATCTAATTTTAAGCATAATTTACATTAAAAGGATGATTTATCACCTTTTAATGGAGAACCATTTTTAAATATAGTTTTTTTCAATTTAATACATTATATATGACCAAATAAAATCCTTCTTTAGAATGTGGATATCAAAATTTACTTTGGGTAAATTTTTGGAATTTTTCAGATAAAGTTCATTTTTAAATGAATAATGAAAAATATTGTATTTTAATTCAAAAGTGCCTTTTTATCTAATTTATTTATATGGTTAGATTATATTTTTAATTATTTTTAAAGTGAAATTAAAATATATTTTACCATTTAATCCAATTTGGGTCATTATAATTAATTTCAATTTGAAATTGGACATAAACAAGTATCAATCTTTTGATAGTTATTATTTCTTAAAAACACGCTATTTGTTTTGATAACGGGAATTAATTTTAAAATTAATTAATGACACTTATATGTTTTAAATATGAAAAAATAGACATAATTTTTGAATTCAGAATATCAAATATATGTTAGGCTGAATTTTTGGTATTTTTTTGAAAAACTTCAATTTTTGATGAATATTGAAACCACTTAGTGGTAGTTAAAAAAACTAACTTTTTCATTTAAATGAAATTTTATCACTTCTGTGAATTGAATTTCAAAAATCCGACATACATGGTTGTTATCAAGAAGTAAAATGTGGTTCATTAAGATGAAAATAATTTTTGGTGAATAGTAACTTTTGACTTTTATTTACCGCAGTTAACGGTAAATAAGGTGATTCAAGGTAAAAAGAATATTATAATAATTCAAAATTACCTTAACACTTGTCCAAACCTTATTGGTTGAGTCATTTACGACCATGGGAATCTTTGGGTTGATTTTGGGACCCCATTGAGCCACTTGGGAGTGATAATGACAATTTAGATTAATTAACTTAAAGTAAAGGCAAAAATGACAAAAGAAAATATCTTTTAGTAAATTAATTTTTATATGGTGTTATATAAGTCATATTTTAGACTATAAATATTCTTTATAAAGATAAAAATATTTACTACATGTTATTAGTTTTTTTATAATTTTTAGACATCAAATAATTTAAATTATTTATGACACAATAATGATGCAGTGTTTACCACATTAATAAATGATTTAAATAAATAAGATTATAATGATTATAATATTATCAAAAACATGTCCAATTCTGATTGGATTATTTTATTTATACAATGAGTCATATTATATTCATCTTTAATGATTTTTGGACCTTTTTAAACCGAATATCATTATATAATAAAATAATAGTTTCACACTTTCCAAAAGAGCCCCGCTTCTCCCTTATAAAAGGAGACCACTTCTAACCAATTACTCACACCTATAAAGCCATTTGGATCGTCCAACCTCTACCCAACTAATCTCCCTACATCCCTCTCCTCCCCCTAGAAGCCTTACCTTATATAGAAGGCACTTTTATAAGTCCTTTTGGTTCAAACCAAAAGAAGTTACCCAAATTAAAGGTAACCGTTTCTCTTAAATTGTTTTTCTTTTATTTTACTTATACAACCCCTGAACTCTTTTTATTACTTTATTTTGAAAAAAACCCAGTATATTAAATATAATAGGATGTTTTTATGAGAAGGATATGAACTACACTTACACACACCTCCATCTAATGGGTGAAGAACATAATGTTTTTTATGGATGGAAAACTAATGCCTCACGAAACGATGATTGTTCAATTATCTCCTACCGCCTCTCATGGTGGCCATTATGATGAAAATGTATTTATATATGATATATATTATGTTTATGTTTTTTTATGCTTATGTATTTTCCATTTATATCACTCTTTTATGGTTTCAATAGTGGGTAAATATGATAATCTCATTTGAGGAAGTGCGGACTACCGCCCCCTCAAAGTGATGCGATTCTTTAATGAATTATGTGGGATGTATAAAATATGGAGTTAATTATATTATATATGATATTATACTAGAATTATAATATACCTATGTATCATTATGTTTTATTTCTATTAAAATAATAAATAGAAATGAAAGTAGCGTTCATGTGTACGTACGGCTTACCGTCTCCATGAACGGTGCATTTCATTTATTACCTTTAAATGTTATGTAATATTATAAATACATGTATATACTGGATATATATGATATATAAATCATGAATATCATTCTGGATATAATGAACCTTTGAACACATGAACAACATGTGATTATAAAAAGTCCATATTTGACTCAAGTACCAAATATCGACAAAATGGACGTTATTAACTTAAATGATTACATAAATTTTATAAAATGGTAATAAGTGATATTAAAGGAATAATAAAATTTAAAAAGGTTCTTAAGAAAGTATAAATTAACTTTTGTTTATTATTTAGGATATTAAAGAACAATCGAGTCAAGTCGGACACGAGGTAAGGGATCTGACCTCTCTCTTTCTTTTCAAGTACTCTCTTTTATGTCATTTATTTTATGCTCCAGGTTCTTATATTGGAGGATGTTATTTTATATTAACCATAATATAATTTTTATTTTAATATTATGAGATACCCTCTCTTACACTCATCAATGCATTTTAATAATTGTTAAGTGGTGTCGTTAGGCTGCTGAATTTTTGTAAGGGATTTTCTTATCTCACTTTCAATTCCGTGAGATTTCCATTATTCACCACTAATTTATTGCATGTGGTGTAATGTGTAATGCCATTAATATATATTATTATTATTATATTTATATTCATGGTATTATGTGATTCATTTTGTGGTCATTAACTTTTGGTCATATGACTCGATTTGATTACAATGAAGTAAGAGTTTTTCATCTCACTTTTTTATTCTCGTGAGATTCATGCTATATTTTCCACTATTTAATTTTGTGTAGTTTATGTAATGCCAATTATTGTACTCTTTGTGTAATATACTTTCATTTATGAGTATTTAAATCTTCATTGTATGATCCTTCTTCATGTGGCGTATGTTTTGTACGTTACCAAATCGATAAGGGAACCTTTCACTCTCCTCTATTTAAATGACTTCTTTTTATTATGTCTTTTAATTTACATCTTATTATTTTGGGATATGTTCATTTATATCCCCATTTATGTAAAATTTATTTCCAAGTTATGAGATACCCTTTTTATCTTATCAACTCATTTTCTAAATTTTAAAGTGACGTCGTTAGGATGTCAAATTTTTACAAGGGAACTTCTTAACCCAATTTCAATTATTTGGGTTCAACTTGTACTTATTGAATATGTCATCCAATGAATATGTGTGAATGACCTATGATTGTTTTACACTTAATATCCACTTATATTTGGTGTATTTATATTTGTCACACATAATTATATGATTTATTTATCCTTAATTTAAGGATACCATCTTTATAAGGTATTTCATCTAAATTTACATTTCCATTGAGACATCATTGTTGTTATGAACCAATTCACTCTTATATGGTGTATATACTATACTCTAACATTTTATATCATGAATACATTTATTCTCATTATATTATAAAGTTATGATTAAATTTTATTCCTCATTTATTTGTATTCAAGCATCTCTCTTTTTGTCAAAAAACTCTTTAACAAAAATATCGTTTTAAAAGTTTTAAAGATTTATAATTATAAATATTTTTCATCAATGTAGATGTTTTAAAAATGATTTTTAGGATTTATTTATATGGACATTAATGTTTTCAAATTATAATTCATTTAAAAGCTTCAAATTGGTATGAGACACTTTGATTCAAAAAATCTCTTTTTAAATGGTTTTGAAAATGATTTGATAAAGCATTGTTTTGATATATTGGAATGTGGAAATGTTATCTTTCCTTTATACATGTGTGATGTGTTATTATTATGTTATGGTTATTGGGCATTTTCTTTATGTGTACGGGTGGTTCCGTGATAAACCTAGGGCGGGTGAGACCGAGATAGCTCTCCAATGCATTGGGTAACGTGACAGAGGTGAACGTGATGTTTCTCCTAAGAGATTTAGGGAATATACCGTGATGGGTATTCCAAGTGTAACTCCCTATGTAACTGTTATAGCTATAATGTAAGTTTGATATGGATTCCATAAGTAACCTTTATGATTTATGATTTGTGTGTGTTATTCATAAATCTTATGATTCTGTAAGGTATGGTATGATTGAAAAGTATGGTTTCATTGATTTGTATTTATTGATGGGCTAATGTTTTACTTTATTATTTTATAACCCATACTGAGATTTTTATGCTCATCCCAAGTTTTTGAAATGTTTTCCACAGGACTTAAATATGAATAGGGTCAAGGATAGGATCAAGGAAAAGTCATGCTATCTAAAACATGGAACTAGACATGTTTCTTTTTAAGAGTTTTTATTTTATGAAAAAATGGATACTAAGTAGTAGTGTCTATATGTAATATTCAAGTTGTAATGTAATAGTTATGGCCTAATACTCTAAAACTATAAACCTGAAAAGATCCTCAATGTGAATTATTCATTTAATTCAATATTATTTAATTTTTAAGGCTAGGTCCTTATAGTTGGTATCAGAGGTCGGTTTAGATACCTTTAAAGGTTAGGGAATTCTTTAAGCATAAGTGACATTACCATAATGGTTAGAATTTCAGAAAGAGTCATAGTTTTTTTAGATAAAGTGAATGAGTTTAAGATAACATGAATAAGTATATCTTAGTGTTTACCCTCCTCATAAGATATTATATGATGATTTTACTGATATAATCACACTAAAATTTTTGGTTTTAGTAAATGGATGGATCTAGCAGGCACCAAAGTAACAGTAGATGTGAAAAAAACTGTGATGGTTTTCTTAACGAGAAACTGAATGATATGGGAGTTACAATAAGAAATCTTGTGGTTATTCTCAACCAACTATCTGGAGTAATGGTTGACCACCTGAACCTTAGTTATTTTTATAAGGCATCATATATGCAAGAAACAAATCCCTACGGAAGTTCAGGTAATAATCCTGAAGGTAAGTGTGTTCAAAAACCTATGTGTCAAAGATGTGGAAAGAAACACCTAGGAAAATGTTTCAAAGGGACAGAAAGATTCTATAGATGTGGAAATGAAGGTCATAAAGAAAGAACCTACCATGGAAAAAGGAATCATCTAGTTGACTCTAGGAAAGGGAAAGAAGTCCTTTCCGAGGGATCAATTAAATGTTTTAAATGCGGTGTGCATGGTCATTATGAAAACACATGTCCTACGAAGAAGTTTCGGGAATGGGATCACGAGGATCATACAAATATTCATTTACCAATACCTAATTCCATTCAGATTGAGGATGAAGAAACTGACAATGACCAATGAAAGGTATGGATTATTTCTTAACAAATGTTTTCCTATTATTGAAATCTTAGGATATGAATCATGATTTTGTTTGTAGGAAAGAAGTATTTCAGAATAAGCTGGAAAGTAATGGTTAATGGATCATGAAGAATTTTGAATGAGTAAGAAGTCAACATATAAGGGATTCAAGAGTTATGGTAGAATTTAGGATGGTGAAATGCTTAAAAGTATTAAGGCTCTTTTGATGACGAGATTACATTAGAAGACTTTTTATAGTATGTGTAACCCTAATGTTTGATATATGAAAATTTTATTCAAGGAATAGTTTTCTTCTCTTTTGTGGATATAGTTATAAAGAACCATTTGGGTTTATATGATCCTTGAATTTGAGGCAATTACTGGCTAATACATTTTGGGATGCAAAACGAAAGTTATTAGGTAACCTTTGTGGTTAAAATATGTTATGGTTATTTTTGATGAATTTATCTATTTTTGGGAATGTTATAAAATTATGTAGTTTTTGAAAAGGGACAACATGAAAACCGCGTGACAACCCGTCAGGTCGGACGAGGCTATGGGAATCAAACCCACGACCAAAGTGTGACTCGTATTTATTTCCTACCAATGGACTACGTGAAGTCCCTGGTTAGTATGACTAATTATTTTTATCTAGGTGATCTTATAAATCAGGAATAAGTTGATTTTGGTTTATCTATGGAAATGATTAACCTATCATGGAGGATATATGATTAGGTTAATTACTTTTCAGTATGAGACTTTAAGAGTAACTGATGTTATGTGGAGATAAATGTTAAGATTTACCTTGGAAGACTATGTGATTAAATAATTTATAGATTTGTGTTTCAATCTTAGTTTGGATTACTTTGAAGAATTTTAAGGATAACTATTTATTTAATGGTGTCTCTTGAACCTTGGGTTCTTTTTGTTGAATTTCGGAAATTAAGAGTAGTATTTCTTTTTATAAAGGATTATCCTTTTGGTGATTATCTGATCTTATACTAAACATTTTGGTTTTAGTTAATATCTAAATACATGGGAAATATATAGTTCATCTTTTGTGTATTATGTGATTCTCTTGAAGTTGATTTTATCCCTCTTAATGTGAAAAAAAGTCATCCTGAATATTCATCGTTTGGAGAAAATATGAGTTGGTGTTAGAAATCTTGTAAAATATGAATGTCTACATGACAAGTAAGTATATTTCCTTATGTTTTTGGTTAAGATCATAAATAAATTCCTCAACAAAAAGTAACTTTAAACAAAAACCATGTCCGTTAACTTTTCCAACTGGGGAATCAAAGACTGTTTAACCCATCACAAGTTTTTGATTTTCTGGTGGTTAACTTTCTCCTAAACATGTTTCCTAACACTCTCCATCATAACTTTACCCTTTGTTTTCTCCTCCATATCCATGTTTTCATGGAAACTTAGTATGGGTTAACTCGGGTGACCTTTGTGCTTCTCTTTCTTTCTTTTAAAGTGATAGTTTTACTGACTCTTTTTCCAATGTGGTACTTTCAATGAAGTTTCCGAGCCCATTTTTTTTAAATCGTGAGGACGCAATTCCCAAAAGGGGGGAAGGATGTAACATCCCAGGTAAATAAATAATAAGAGATATTTCATATTTATTAATATTTTTTGAATTAAATATTAATTTTACTTTAAAAGGGTTTCTATGTTCGATAGCGTACTCGATACACAACAACGGGTTTCTTTGAAATCTTATGTTGCACACTAATAATATAATATTATTATTTTAAATGGAAGTCAACTCCTATCCATTGTATTGGCAGTAATGAACAAAAATAAATAAAATATGATTATACATGTTTGTTAAATGTATTTACCTTTATCCAATAAAAGTTAGAGGCTTAAAATGTGAATGAATCTAATTTTAAGAATAATTTACATTAAAAGGATGATTTATCACCTTTTAATGGAGAACCCTTGTTAAATATAGTTTTGGTCACATTAATAAATTCTATATAACGAAATAAAATCCTTCTTTATAATGGGGAAATCAAAATTTACTTTGTGTAAATTTTTGGAATTTTTCTGATAAACTTCATTTTTTAATGAATATCGAAAAATATTGTATTTTAATTCAAAAGTGCATTTTTATCTAATTTATTTATATGATTATATTATATTTTTAATTGTTTTTAAATTGAAATTAAAATATATTTTTACCATTTAATCCAATGTGGGTCATTGGAATTAATTTCACTTTGAAATTGGACATAAACAAGTACCAATCTTTTGATAGTTATTGTTTCTTAAAAACACGCTATTTGTTTTGATGACGGGAATTAATTTTAAAATTAATTAATGCCACTTATATGTTTTTAATTTTTAAAAATAGACATAATTTTTGAATTCGGAATATCAAATATAGCTTAGGCTAAATTTTTGGTATTTTTCTGAAAAACTTTAATTTTTGATTTATAGTGAAACCACTTAGTGGTAGTTAATAAAAACTGACTTTTTCATTTAAATGAAATTTTACCACTTCTGTGAATTGAATTTCAAAAATCCAACAAACATGGTTGTTATCAAGAAGTAAAATGTGGTTCATTAAGATAAAAATAATTTTTGTTGAATAGTAACTTTTGACTTTTATTTACCGCGGTTAAAGGTAAATTAGGTAATTCAAGGTAAAAATAATATTATAATAATTCAAAATTACCTTAACACATATCCAAACATTATTGGTTGAGTCATTTATGACCATGGGCATCTTTGGGTCTATTTTGGGACCCCATTGAGCAACTTGGGAGTGATAATGACAATTTAGATTAATTAACTTAAAGTAAAGGCAAAAATGACAAAAGCAAATATCTTTTAGTAAATTAATTTTTTATATGATGTTATATAAGAAATATTTTTGACTATAAATATTATTTATAAATATAAAAATATTTACTACATGGTAGTATTTTTTTATAATTTTTATACATCAAATAATTTAAATTATTTATGACACAATAATGATGCAGTGTTTACCTCATTAATAAATGATTTAAATAAATAAGATTATAATGATTAGAATATTATCCAAAACATGTCCAATTCTGATTGGATGATTTCATTTTGACCACGAGTCATCTTATATTCATATTTGATGATTTTTGGACCTTTTGAAACCGAATATCATTATATAATAAAATAATAGTTTCACACTTTCCTAAAGAGCCCCTCCTCTCCCTTATAAAAGGAGACCACTTCTAACCAATTACTCACACCTATAAAGCAATTTGTATCGTCCAAACTCTACCCAATTAATCTCCCTACACCCCTCTCCTCTCCCTAGAGGCCTTACCTTAGGCAGAATACACTTCAAGAAGTCCTTTTGGTTCAAACTAAAAGAAGTTACCCAAATTAAAGGTAATCGTTTCTCTTAAATTGTTTTTCTTTTATTTTACTTCTCCAACCCCTAAACTATTTTTATTCATTTCTTTTTCTACAACACTAGTATCCTCAATATACTATGATGTTGTTATGGGAATTATTTGAACTACACCTACACACACCTCCATCTAATGGGTGAAGAACATAATGTTTCTGTGGATTGAAAACTAACGCCTCACGAAACGATGATTGTTCGATTATCTCCTACCGCCTATCATGGTGACCATTATGATGGAAATATATTTATATATGATATATATTATGTTTATTTTTTCTTCATTCTGCTATATTTTCTATTTATATCACTCCTTTATGGTTTCAATAGTGGGTAAATACGATAATCTCATTTGAGGAAGTGCGGACTACCGCCCCCTCAAAGTGATGTGATTCGTTAATGAATTATGTGGGATGTATAAAGGATTAAGTTAATTATATTATATATGATATTATACTGGAATTATAATATACCTATGTATCATTATGTTTTATTTCCATTAAAATAAGAAATAGAAATGAAAGTAGCATTCATGCGTACATACGACTTACCGTCTCCATGAACGGTGCATTTCATTTCTTACCTCTAAATGTTATGTACTATTATAAATACATGTATATACTGGATATATATTATATGTAAATCATGAATATCACTCTGGATATAATGAACCTTTTACCACATGAAAAACATGTGATTAAAAATAGTCCATTTTTGACTCAAGTACCAAATATCGACAAAATGGACATTATTAACTTAAATGATTACATAATGTTTATAACATGGTAATAAGTGATATAAAAGGAATGATAAACTTGAAAAAGGTTCTTAATCAAGTATAAATTAACTTTAATTTATTATTCAGGAGATTAAAGAATGATCGAGTCAAGTCGGACACGAGGTAAGTGATCCGGCCTCTTTCTTTATTTTCAAGTACTCTTTTTTATGTCATTTATTTTATGCTCCATGTTCTTATTGTCACGACACGTCCTTGGGGCCCATGCCGTGACTACCCCAAGCCCGCCTTCCATAGGCCAGGGGATGGCGACTAGCACCAAAGGCGTAAATCTAGATAAAAAGGGAAGGAATTGCCTTTGTAAAGTAAACTAACACCACAGAGTACGCAAGCTGAGTAAACACTAAGTAAACTATGTACAAAAGTAAGTGCTAGAAAGTAAATGGGACATAATACAAACCCAACTAAAAGTAAAGTACAACTGAAAAGAGAGTACAATGGCAAAAAAAGTAAAGCAGCAACACCGAGCCGTCCTCTAGAAATCCCACCTGAAGGGTGGGTACAAATAGTCTCCTCCTCTCCTCAGCTCCAGCCGTCCGCTCCGTGTACGTCCCATACAATGATCCACCTCCAAGTACCGTCCAGCTCCACAAGATCCTACCTCGATCAGCGCTGTCCATCGTCTGCATCCAACACAACGTAGTACGGGCATAGCCCATGCAAGGGTGAGTATACTCTACTCAGTAGGGTCCCCGAGACCCCCGAAGGTCTCCCAGAATCCACGAAGGATAAACCACAAAGGAAAGATACAATCACAAAGTAACAACCAACTCTACTTAGGTATATGCCCATACATATACCAAAGTCATCAATTCCAGCTCAACTCCAGCACACGAACCCAAGTACAACCCAATACATGCAGAATAAAATAACCCATTCCACATAGGAATTCACAACCCAAATCACACAGGAAAGCACCAACCAATCCACACAGGAAATCACAACAATCATATCGATGATAATGATTGTAAGTTAAGACTCAGATCACATAGGTATCCATTTACGAAGAGGGGTGGAGATGATTAGATGTAGCCTCTGAATCATCTCCTCTGTCGAACCCACATAGGATCCAAGTTTAGTAGTCATCACTGCCGAACCCACGAAGGATCCAAGTATAGTAGTCTTCATCGTCGAACCCACGGAGGATCCCAGCACGGTAGTCGAACCCACGGGGGATCCCAGTACAATAGTCGTCCTTGTCGAACCCACGGAGGATCCCAGTACGATAGTAGTCCTCATCGAACCCATGGAGGATCCCAGTACAATATTTGTTCTCATCAAACCCACAGAGGATCCTAGTACGGTAGTCATCCTCGTCAAACCCATTGAGGATCCTAGTACGGAAGTCATCTTCGTCGCAACCAGTTCTAGGGTTCCCGCACATAACATGCTTGATTCTGGGAGGGTCTGCTCCACGAGCCAAGGGGGGTCGATACATCAAATGAAACGAAGTCCAGAGTTGATGTATCCCAAAGTTCTGTCTTTTCAAAAGGAACATAACGGGACAAACGATGCGTTAATCGGACGCCCGGTCTGAGAGTTATTGGCTTTTTCGTCCTAAGGGCCCTTTTAGTTTTTAAGTCAAAACCAACCTGACCGTACTCCAAGTGTGTCCAAACCTCGAGTGGAGTAATCCAAAAGAACCGTCTCACTAAGAGGAATCCAACAAAGTTGATGGCATGTCAATCGGATGTCCAGAGCTCATGTTATAAGCATTTACACTCCGAGGGCCCGGTTGGTTTTGTGTTCTAACCAACCCTACCATACCCAAAGTTCTCTGAAACATCAAGTGTAATATACTAAAATGACCATCTAGATCCAAGGATTGCTAGTAAACTGATGGTTCATCGATCGGAGGTCCGTAGCCCAAGATATGGGCGTTTGAACAGATCTGTCGGAAATTAGGGGGTTTGGGCCCGAACCGACCCGACACAAAACCCCCGGGTCGACCCGACCCGGGTCCAGGTCCGGCCCAGTTGGCGCGGCCCAGCCCAGCGGCACGGCCCAACCCATTTGGGTGTAGTAGACCGGACCAGAGGCACGGCCCGACCCAGCGGCACGGCCCGACCCAACGGCGCGGCGCAGCCCAGCGGCGCGACACGACCCAGCGGCGCAGCGTGGCCCGCATGGCCAGCGGCTCGGCCTTCGGCCGAGTCGAATTCGTAGGGGGTGCCTCCCCCCTTGATTTACTAAACGGAGGACCCATGGGGGTACACCCTTGCTGTGCTTGACGGGGGTTTAAACCCCCGGTTTCCTCGGATAACAGCCTGCCATTAAGGCCGGCCGGTGTTGCTGCCGCGGGACCAGCCGGTCCCGCCTCCCCGTTCGCCAGCGGCCGGTTGAGTCTGGACGCCTCCCTACAAAACCGCTGCGGCTCTTTCCCATCTAGAACCACACCCCTCCGCCACGGCCCGCCCCGACCATGACCCCTTTGACGCACCGGTGCGGCGTGACGGCGCCGCGCTCCTCCGCCGTGGCCTGCATCGGTCGTACTTCCCTCGTTCCCGCGCGATGCCGTTACACCGCGACGACTCCGTTCCAAACCACGAAGAAAAATCAACAACAAAGGGGAGGAGGTTTGTCCGTGTTTGTGCGGTCCGAAATACTCCTGTTATATTGATAACAGGCGGCCAAAATTAACGGTGAACATCAAATTAATTCCGAATGTAAAAACAAACCCCTACCTCGAAGAAGTTTTCGAACGATGGTCGTCACGGGAAAACGACGTAACGAGATGAAGATCTGTGTATGTTGATGGAGAAAATCCGAGGAGGAGTGGTGTATCCCTTCCTTTGACGTGGTAAGAAGAACGAAGGAAGGCGCGTCGTCGTTCTTCGGAAAAGGAGTCACACACCGGCTGTAGAGAGGAGAAGATACGACATTCCAATCTCTCCTTGCGGTGACGACATTCTTCGTCGAAGTCTTTCCATTCTTTGCGAAGAAGAAGAAGTTCTTCAGAGTATAGAAATCTCCCTCTCTCAATTCTCCACAGCAAAAACCAAACCCAAATAAAATAAGGCTTTGCCTTATTTTATTTACTTATGCCAACATTTTCAAAATTCAAAACACCTAATTCAATAAATTAAATTGTTTCAATTAATTGAATAAAAGGTTTGTTGGCATTCATTTAATTAATTAAAACTAGAGTTGACAAAATTAAAAGGAGTGTTAAGTTGTCATCATAAATGTGGAAGAGTTAAAACTCATGTGGAGGGGGGTTAGAGAATTTGAAGGGGTGGGGCTCGTGTGAGCCCCACCTCACTAAATCCTAACAAGAGGAATTAGAATTTTTAGTGGGTCCTACCCCAACTCCCACACATGGGTTTATCCACTTAAGTGAAATAAAATTTGTAGCACAATTTTATTTCTCCTTATTCTTAATCCACAAATTTTTAATAACTCCTTCCCAAGAAAACACAACTCCAGTAAAGGTCATCTTAAGCAATTACCGGTGCTGCGATTTTATCGGTGCCCTCTGATTTCGATTCTGAGCACCGGTTCAAAGGATAGAAAAACCAGCTCGTTCGTTCACTGAACATACCCGAGCTAAACTTCAGAAATTTATTCCGGGCACACTGGGCCTCAGAATCAGGTGCCTTCTGAAGCCACAGACTCATAAAATTCCAAATAAATTAAGAAGAAAAAATTTTCCTTGAAATTTCCAGGTCATTACATTACTTCCACCTCAGGTCTTTACGTTCCTATAAAGCTTCAACACACACTAAGGTAAACAAAGTGGTACTGAGCATGCTTCTGAGGCTTCCGCTCCCTTGTACTCTCCTGGAGGTTCTCGAGCTACCAGTGAAAGCGCACCTGAGGAATCGACTGTCCACGTAGGACCCGCTCCTGTCGATCCTCGATCTCCACTAGAACTTCCGCAAAAGTAGCCCTGTCATCAACGTCCAGCTCCCCGTGGTCGATGGTATGGGTCGGGTCGTGCACGTATCTCCTCATCTGAGATACGTGGAAGATGTCATGCACCTGATGCAGCTAAGGTGGATGGGTCAAGCGAAAAACCGCCTCGCCTACCCTGTCGTGGACGTAGAAGGGTCTGATGAACCTCCGAGATAACTTGCTGCCTGGGCCAAATCTCCATAAACCACGTCGAGGTGAGACCCATAAGAAAACGTGGTCGCCATCCTCGAACACTAGTGGTCTCTGCCTTCTGTCAGCATAAGACTTATGTCGGCTCTGAGCTGTCCTCATCCGCTCCTGGATGGCCTGAACCTTCTCTGGTCCTACAAGAGCTGCTAAGATTTCTTCTTTGCTGATAAGAGAAATCCGGGATCATCCCATGGATGAACCACGTTCTTTGCCTAATATATTAAATCCTAACATGAATGATACAAATCCATGCCAAGGATGACGTCGTAAGGGATCGACGCTACTACCAAGAGATCCAACCGTTACTCTCGCATCCAAGGGTTAAGTCACACTGTCAGCATCAGTGTGTGGTCACTGGGTCTCCTCCAGGAGGTATCTCAAAATTGAGGGTCAAGTCAATAGTTTAAACTGGAACCTCTTAGTATCAACTACTTAAAAAGGGCAGGGAATAAAACTTCACAAGAAAAAGTTTCTTTTATTACTGCAGCTCAAGGTACAAAGACACAAAACATCAAAAAAGATAGAAGCAACATGAACAAAAGTCTCCATGTCTGGAGCTAGTCCTACTTCTGTCCATCTGCTCCTAGAGCTTCATGGTCGTAAGCCTTAGCTGCCTAAAGCTGATCTCTCCCCTGTCCACATGTTCCCTGCGGTCGGGGTGGTCTTCCTGGTGGTGGTGGTGGTAGGGCCTCAAAGCGTCGCCCACCACCCGCTGCTCGGTCAGCTCTTCTGCCTCGTCCGCCTGCTCCCTGAGGACAACCAAGGTCAAACCTCTACCTAGGAGGACCCTCTACCGCCTGCTGCTCATCTGCAGGGTAAGTCGGGCAGTCTCGAGCCACGTGACCCTGCCCGCCACATGCATAACACTGTCTACTCATCGTGTGGCTGGCTCTGTTTCGTGTGCCCCACACAAAAGAACCTATTTCCAGAGATTGATCATCTGGTGGCCTGGCCTGCTTGGAACTCTGTGTCAACTGTCTACTGCCAACTGAAGAAGACTCCGCTACGGGTCGTCCTACGGAGGGTCTCGCCGCTGGTGACTGCTCGGCGAGAAAACTCTCCACTAGAAGGGATCTCTCCAGCACCCCCGCCTGTGTCGGGATGTTGAGGGAGATCATCGAAGCCCTGATCTCATGCCTCAATCCCTAATCAAAGGGCCGAGCCTGGAAGAATGCATCCCGTACCATGTTCGTGGAGTAGCACGAGAGATTGGTAAACCTCACCGAGTACTGGGCTACCGTCATGCTGCCCTGCCACAACTATAGTAGCTCCTGAATGCACACAACACGGAGGGTGGATGGAACAAAATTTGAGAAAAAGAGGCTCTCAAAATCCGTCCAAAGAAGTGATGCCTCGTCGTGCCCCTGGAGCATCAGGGTCCACCATCTACCTACTGCCGCGTGAAGGAGACTCGCCGGAAGGATCACCATGAGGTCTGTTGGT
Source organism: Viscum album (assembly GCA_963277665.1). Taxonomy (NCBI): domain Eukaryota; kingdom Viridiplantae; phylum Streptophyta; class Magnoliopsida; order Santalales; family Viscaceae; genus Viscum; species Viscum album. Next base: position 1,308,169,165 of record OY728119.1, read on the forward strand.
GTCCCTACTAACCTGAAAACTCGAACAATAGCCTCCAGCCAATACTAGACTACCTGAGGGTCCTTCTCTCCGTGGAACCTCAACAATCTCTGACACTGAAACTCGTGCAGTGCACTAAGGCGACGTGCACTCTCAACTGCTGGGGTTAGTGGAATAGGTGGCACGGCGGGTAGAGGTACCGCCGGTGCCTCCGCTATAATAGGGCCATGCACCGAGGCCTCATCGCTCGGTGGGCTGCCATCTCGCACAAAGCTCGGAACCCTAGCTAGCTGCCATCCTGGAGCCATCCTGGAAAGAGACAGGTGCGCCACGGTCAATACAGTATACCTGGTGAGCTGACACAAATTAATCACAAAGAAAACTTTTGAATCACACATGCAATAAATGTTTTCGTGCACTGAGTCGGAAATCAGAAGTCAGGGTCCTGGTATATGGATACGTCGGCCGCCGCACCAACACTGGACTCTCTCGACTGATAATTACACTCTATACCCTTAACACTATTGCTCCACATAGAACAAAAATCAGAGTCCTGAGTTCTGCAGTAGAACCGAACACCTCTGATACCAATTTGTCACGACCCGTCCTCAGGTCCCGTGCTGTGACTACCCCAAGCCCGCCTTCCATAGGCCAGAGGCTGGCGACTAGAACTAAAGGCGTAAATCTTGATAAAAAGGGAAGACATTGCCTTTGTAAAGTAAACTAACACCACAGAGTACGCAAGCTGAGTAAACACTAAGTAAACTATGTACAAAAGTAAGTGCTGGAAAGTAAATGTGCCAGAATACAAACCCAACTGAAATTAAAGTACAACTGAAAAGAGAGTACAACGGCAGAAAAAGTAAAGTATCAACACCGAGCCGTCCTCTGGAAATCCCACCTGAAGGGTGGGTACAGATAGTCTCCTCTGCTCCTCAGCTCTAGCCGTCCGCTCCATGTACGTCCCATCCAAAAATCCACCTCCAGGTACCGTCCAACTCTATGAGCTCCTACCTCATTCAGCGCTGTCCGCCGTCTGCATCCAACACAATGTAGTGTGGGCATATCCCATGCAGGGGTGAGTATACGCTACTCAGTAGGGACCCCAAGACCCACGAAGGTCTCCCAGAATCCACGAAGGATAAACCGCAAAGGAAAGATACAATCATGAAGTAACAACCAACTCTACTTAGGTATATGCCCATACATATACCTAAGTCATCAATTCCAGCTCGGCTCCAGCACAGGAGCCCAAGTATAACCCAGTCCACACAGAAGATCATAACCCATTCCACATAGGAATTCACAACCCAATCGACATAGGAAAGCACAAACCAATCCACACAGGAAAACACAACAATCATATCGATGATAATGATTGTAAGTTAAGACTTAGATCACACAGGTATCCATTTACGAAGAGGGGTGGAGATGATTATATTTATCCTCTAAATCATCTCCTCTTCCGAAACCACGTAGGATCCAAGTTTAGTAGTTGTCCCTGCCAAACCCATGGAGGATCCAGGTATAGTAGTCTTTGTCATCGAACCCACGGAGGATCCCAACACGGTAGTCGAACCCCCAGAGGATCCCAGTACAATAGTCGTCCTCGTCGAACCCACGGAGGATCCCAGTACGGTAGTCTTCCTCTTCAAAAGCATGGTGTATCCCAGTACGGTAGTCGTCCTCGTTGAACCCACGGAGGATCCCAGCACGATAGTCATCCTCGTCGAACCCACAGAGGATCCTAGTACGGAAGTCATCTTCGTCATAGCTAGCTCTTGGGTTCCTGCACACAGCATGCTCGATTCCGGGAGGGTCCTCTCCACGAGCCAAGGGGGGTCAATACATAAACTAACATGAAGTCCGGAGTTGATGTATCCCAAAGTTCCGTCTCGTCAAAAGGAACATAACACGACAGACGGTGCGTCAATCGGACGCCCGGTCTGAGAGTTATTGGCTTTTTCGTCCCAGGGGCCCGATTGGTTTTTAAGTCAAAACCAACCCGACCATACTCCAACTACGTCCAAACCTCAAGAGGAGTAAGCCAAAATAACCTTCTCACTAAGAGGAATCCAAAAAAGTCAACGACACGTCAATCGGACGTCTGGAGTTCATGTTATAAGCAGTTCCGTTCTGAGAGCCTGGTTGGTTTCATATTCGAACCAACTCGGTCGTACCCAATGTTCTCCGAAACCTTAACTGTAATATACCGAAATGACCGTCTCGATCCAAGGATCTCTACTCAACTGACGGTACATCGATCGGAGGTCCGTATCCCAAGATATTGGCATTTGAACGGATCTATCCAAAATTAGGGGGTTTGGGCCCAGACCAACCCGACCCAGCCGCGCGGCCCGCGTGGCCAGCGGCTCGGCCATCGACCGAGAAGAATTCAGAGGGGGAACTGCCCCCTTGATTGACGAAACGAAGGACCCGTGGGGGTTCTCCCTTGCTGTGCTGGCCGGGGGTTCAAACCCCCTGTTTCCTCAGGTAACGACCTGGCATTGAGGCCGGCCGGTGTTGCTGCCGCAGGACCAGCCGATCTCACCTCCCCGTCCGCCGGCGGCCGGCTGAGTCCGGTCGCCTCCCTGCAGAACCTCCGCGGCTCTTGCCCGTCCGACATGGCGCGACAGATCCGCGCCCCTCTGCCACTACCCGCCCCGGCCACAGCCCCTTTGACACACTGGCGCGGTGTGACGACACCGTGCTCCTTCACCGCGGCCCGCACCGGCCGCTATTCCGTCGTTCCCGTGCGGTGCCGTTACACCGCGCCACCTCCGTTCCAAACCATGAAGAAAAATCAACAAAAAAGGGGAGGAGGTTCGGCTGTGTTTGTGCTGTCTGACGTCCTCCCGTTATATTGATAACAGGCGGCCAAAATTAACGGTGAACGTCGAATTAATTCCGAACATAAAAACAAATCCCTACCTCGAAGAAGTTGTCAAACGATGGTCGTCGTGGGAAAACGGCGTCGCGAGATGAAGATCCGTATATATTGACGGAGAACGTCCGAGGAGGAGCGTCTTCTCCCTTCCTTTGACGCGGAAAGAAGAACGAAGGAAGGCGCGTCATCGTTCTTCGGAAAAGGGGTCACACACCGGCTATGGAGACGAGAAGAGACGTCACATCAATCTCTCCTTGCCGTGACAACGTTCTTCGTCAAAGTCTTGGTGTTCTTCACGAAGAAGAAGAAGTTATTTAGAGTATAGAACTCTCCCTCTCTCAATTCTCCACAGAAAAAACCATACCCAAATAAAATAAGGCTTTGCCTTATTTTATTTACTTATGCCAACATTTTCAAAATTCAAAACACCTAATTCAATTAATTAAAGGGTTTCAATTAATTGAATAAAAGGTGTGTTGGCATTCATTTAATTAATTAAAACTAGAGTTGACAAAATTAAAAGGAGTGTTAAGTTGTCATCATAAATTTGGAAGAGTTATAACTTATGTGGAGGGGGGTTAGAGAATATGAAGGGGTGGGGCTCATGTGGGACCCACCTCACTAAATCATAAAAAGAGGAATTATAATTTTTAGTGGGTCCTACCCCATCTCCCACACATGGGTTTAACCACTTAAGTGAAATAAAATTTGTAGCACAATTTTATTTCTTCTTATTCTTAATCCACAAATTTTTAACAACTCATTTCCGAGCAAACACAACTCCAGTAAAGGTCATCTTAAGCAATTACCGGCGATGTGGTTTCATCGGTGCCCTCAGATTTCGATTACGAGCACCGGTTCAAAAGTTAGAAAAACCCGCTCATTTGTTCACTGAACATACCCGAGCTAAATTTCAGAAATTTATTCTGGGAACACCGGAGCTCGAAATCAGGTGCTGTCTGAAGCCACATACTCAAAAAATTCCAAAGAAATTAAGAAGAAAAATTTTTCCTTGAAATGTCCGGGTCTTTACACTTATGTTGGAGGATGTTCTTTTATATTAACCATATAGTAATTTGTATTGTCATATGTTGAGAGACCCCCTCTAACTCCCATCAATTCATTTTATGAATTGTTAAGTGGCTTTGTTAGGCTATCGAATTTTTGTAAGAGATTTTCTTATATCAATTTCAATTCCATGAGATTTACATTATTCACCACTAATTTATTGCATGTGGTGTAATGTGTACTTCCATTGATATATATTATTATGATTATATTTATATTCATGGTATTATGTGATTCATTTTTTGGTCATTAACTTTTGGTCATACGACTCGATTTGATTACAATGAAGTATGAGTTTTTCATCTCACTTTTTATTCCCGTGAGATTCATTCTATATTTTCCACTATTTCCTTTTGTGTGGTGTATGTAATACCCATGACTGTACTATTTGTGTAATATACTATAATTTATGAGTATTTACATCTTCATTGTATGATCCTTCTTCATATGGCGTATGTTTTGTACGTTACCAAATCGGTAAGGTAACCTTTCACCCTCCTCTATTTAAAAGACTTCTTTTTATTTTGTCTTTTAATTTAAATATTATTATGTTGGAATATGTTCTTTTATATCCCAATTGATGTAAAATTTATTTCCATGTGATGATATACAATTTTTATCTTATCAACTCATTTTCTGAATTTTAAAGTGACGCCTTTAGGCTGTCAAATTTTTAGAAGGGAACTTCTTAACCCAATTTCAATTCTTTGGGTTCAACTTGTACTTATTGAATATGTCATTAAATGAATATATGTGAATGAACTCTGATTTTTTTACACTTAATATCCACTTATATTGGGTGTATTTATATTTTTCACACATAATTATGTGATTGATTAATCCTTAATTTAAGGATACCATCTTTCTAAGGGATTTCATCTCAATTTAAATTTCTATTGAGACTTCATTGTTGTTATGCACCAATTCACTCTTATATGGTGTATATAATGTCCTTAGACATTTTATATCATGAATTACTTTATTCTCATGATATTATAAAGTTCTGATTAAATGTTACTTCTCATTTATTTTTATTCAAGCATCTCTCTTTTTGTCAAAAAACTCTTTAACAAAAATATCATTTTAAATGTTTTAAAGATTTATTATTCTAAATATTTCTCATCAATGCCCATGTTTTCAAAATGGGTTTTAGGATTTATTTATATGGACATTAATGTTTTCAAATGATAATTAATTTAAAATCTTCAAAGTGCTATGGGACACTTTGATTCAAAAAATCTATTTTTAAATGGTTTTGAAAATGATTTGATAAAGAATTTTTTTGATATATTTGATGTGGACATATTATCTTTCCTTTATACATGTGTTATGTGTTATGATTATGTTATGGTTATTGGGCATTTTCTTTATGTGTATGGGTGGTTCTGTGATAAACCTAGGGTGGGTGAGCCCGAGATAGCTCTCCAATGCATTGAGTAACGTGACAGAGGTGAACGTGATGTTTCTCCAAAGAGATTTAGGGAATATACCGTGATGGGTATTCCAAGTGTAACTCCTTATATAGCTGTGATAACTACAATGTAAGTTTGATATGGATTCCATAAGTAACCTTTATGATTTATGATTTGTGTGTGTTATTCATAAATCTTATGATTCCGTAAGGTATGTTATGATTGATAAGTACGGTTTCATTGATTTGTATTTATTGATGGGATAATGTTTTACTTTCTTATTTTATAACCCTTAATGATCTTTTTTTGCTCATCCCAAGTTTTTGAAATGTTTTCCACAGGACTTAAAGATGAATAGGGTCAAGTATGGGATCAAGGAAAAGTCATGCTATCTAAAACATGGAACTAGACATGTTTCTTTTTAAGAGTTTTTATTTTATGAAAAAATGGATACTGAGTAGTAGTGTCTACTTGTAATATTCAAGTTGTAATGTAATAGTTATGGCCTAATACTCTAAAATTATAAACCTAAAAAGATCCTCAATGTGAATTATTCCTTTAATTCAATATTATATAATGTTTAAGGATGAGTCCTTATAATTAAACCAATCAACATCTTATGAAAATGAAAATACAAACTTAAGAGAAATTATAGTGAATTTTTAGTAAAATAATGAAGTAGTATTTATTGGACATAAAGGGAAATGTAACCATTGAGATTCAACCTTTATATGACCATTTGTCAATATGATCGTTGGTCAATATGACCATTGAAAACTATACACTTGGTTGATAATTTTACCATTATAATTAGTTTTTATAAGTAGTAATGATAAAGGATAATTGATATAGAAAAGAGAATCGATGACATCAACCAGTAGAGTTGTGCCATTTGAATCCCATTTGTTTGAACTTGGGATAGAGGTATCCTCACTAGGGTTCACTCTTGACCAAGCCCAAGTTGAGATTACAAAATTTAATATTGAATGAAATCTCCTATGAGATAAGTTTAAGCTAGTGGATATTAAAACTCAGTCAATGTTGAGCCACCCCCTGAAACTACCACCATCACACACCTTACCCTTAGGGCATATGTGGGTCCAATAAGGGGTCATATTTCTATATTTTAGTTAATTAAAGTGTAAATTATTTTTTATAAATAAAATTTTTATTCCATTAATTCATATTAAGAATTATTTTCTTAATAAAATATATGTTTAATTGATATGAATATAATAATTTGATTTTTGGATGCAAATAAAACATAATTATTTTTTAGAAACAATATACAATTTTATAATAAACTCAGGTGTTCTGAATAATATTTATTTTAATCAAATAGTCATTTAAAAACACTATCACCTAAATATAAATGATAAAATAATTTTATAATGGCCTAGAAATTTTTTCGTAAGTGTTAGAAATTTGAATGTACCTTAAAAAATATATTTTTAAATAAATAAGGATTTTTATATTTAAAAGTTTAAATTATAATATTTAGAGAATTTTTATGATAAAATAAACATTATTTTTGAAATCAAAATGTCTAAATTTTGTTAAGGTGAATTTATGAGAATTTTCTAAAATACTTTATTTTTTCATAAATAGTAAAAAATGTAGTTTTAGGTTTTTTGTATATTTTATGTCTTCATACCTATTTCATAATGATGTAATAATTAATTAAACATAATAAAATACCTAAAATATTTTATTTTATTAATATTAATTATTTTAATATATTTTAATCAATTTAAAAAACCTATAAGCGACTTTCCAAAGTCTAAAATGGAAACTTTGATTTTAAAAAAACATTACATTGTGGAATCATCACTTTTCCATACCAAAATAAGTATTTAAAAATGATGTTCCAGTTTTTTTGGATTAAAATAACATAAAATGTGACCTGAATTTCCAAAACCATGAGAAAAAACCATGGGTAGGCCAATGGTTTTTCATTTCCCACAACCTAGTTTTCTAAGACCTGTATTAGAAAATTATTAAACAACTCCTCCACTTATCCTATAAATACCCATACATTTATACCTTTACTTTCACTATCAATCCATCCTCTACATATTTTAGGTTATTTTTCCTCCCAATTATCCCCATAAGGTTTCCTCATTCCCCCAAAGTTCCAATCCTCAAGACTTAGGAGTAGCCCTTCAAGGTAAGGGAAATATCCACTTCTCTTTTCCATTCAAGTTCACTTTTCATGTGGTATGTCTTATAATTTAAAAAATAAGTTCTTTTATAAACTTTATATTATCCCATTACTACAATAATAGTCTTTTATTAATGGGATACTATTTTCCCCTCCCATTTTTCACTTTTTTAAAAGCATGTTTTATATCCATAAAGCTACCAAATTTTCTTCTCAAATTTTCCTCTTTTACATGAGAAATTATCTTTTAATTTTTATTTAAATAACCAAACCTATTTTCTTTTCAATGGGTATTAAAATATATTTTAAAATTATTTTTTTGTATTTATATATATGAAACCCACATTTTCTTTCGTGGGTTAAAAATGGCGTAATGATCACGTCTTTAAGCTCTTTTGTATGCCAATATTTTTAATAAGAAATCCATTATTTATTCTCCATGGTTTATTAATGAAATTATTTATTATGATCTATGTTTCTCACATGAAATTAATACATATTAATTGGGAAACTATATAGTGGTCCAATTCATTAGTTAAATAATTTAATCTCTAGATATGACATGTTTTACAATACCTTGGTAAATAACCTTTGTAATTTTCATCTATGAAACCTTGGTGATATGCTTATGAATGTATCATTTTAATTTTTTTTCCATATTTATATATTATTATTCATGTTATTATTATTATTATTTTCCTCTTTCTCATTCCTTATCATTATGCCTAATGTTATTATTGATATGTCTCAAGATCACATGCTATATTTCTCTCTTACTTATTCCCTTACTGGACTTCATGATCAACCCTTTCCTTTGATGTGTGTTCTCGAGATATGATATGTAGTAAAAGTAACATATAGTGAACCCATTAATATGTATTTAAAGTTTTTTAGAATAATGTTTTAAGTTTTCATGTATTATGTAACTTTTTTTTAATAAACTAAACTTGAAAAGGTCCTCTATTTTTTACCATGTAATCAAAAGTTATGTAATACAAAAGAGGGATTCCATAACAATATTAAATATCAACCCACTCAAAAACACATCCATAAACCCCTCTAGTAAAATTATATGGGTCACATTTGGTTGAATTTCATACCCCCATGAGTAGTCTTATAATGCTCTCAAAATAACACAATACTATCTCTCATAATTCATGAATTTTTGGCTAGGGAATCTATTTGAGCACATGAACCTATGTTTTGGCCCATTGGGATGAAAAAATATATACAAAATTTATCTAAATGAGATAATTTAATGAATGTTAAGGTCCTTGGATGGTATTATCTTCATTATAATTGGAAAATTCCTTTACAATGAATAAGCCCGTACTGCATCCCCACAAATATTAACTATGAAGAGAAATTCATCAAACATATTCTCAATGATTAGGATTACCCCTAGTTTTTAGATATCTCATAAATTAATCCCCTAGTCACCACATGGAAAGTGGAAAGTGTTAAAAACCAAACATTAATGACTAAAACACTATGGAAGAAGTTCATTTGGATGGTACACCATAAACTAGGAGACCCAATTTTCACTATATAGGTCAACTGATTGAAGTTGTTTGGTAAACTCTACCCAGCTCTAATGCACCTAGAAAGCCTAAGCCCACTCATCAAAAAAGTTACCATCAGGTAATAAATCCCACTTTAGACTTTCACCTCCACTAGGATTAGTTAGAGAAATGGTTAAAATGGAATAATGTTTTTGAGTGATTGGTTTATTTCATTGATCTTCATCATCATAAGTGAGTGGAGAGTGGTTCAGAATATGTGTAGTACCTTGTCAAGCCTCTAAAAAAAGTATGAAATTGATAGATATGTTTTTATGGATATCATTACTAGAGGAAATTAACTATTCTGATGGTCTATTATGATTGGACGTAGGTATTAAGACCTCATCATCCAACCCAAAGTCATATATAGGTAGCCTATTATATAGTGAGTAATACTAAAGTTTTTGGGAGAGAAGACTATTCAAGGATTTATTTGGAGGAATGACATGATGCCAAGAGTCCACCTTGATGTTTCTAGTAATGGGGGGTCTCATTAATGGAATGATCATATTTTGAAAAGATAGATGGAAAATAGTTAAAATAAAAAAGAATAAAAAGGAACAAATTTTCACAGAGTCATCACATGGGTAACACATGGGGACTCAAAAATATTCCTAGTTTCAGGATAACATGCATGATGACCCGAATGCTCATAAACTATATAAAGGTCAATAAAACAATGAATTTAACCACATGGATGTGGAAATACATCTAGAAAATTACATAGACATATTAATATGAAGAAATAACTAATAATATGGTGCAGTAACTATGTCGAGGCATGAAGATGCTTACTAATATTTTAGAGTCAATTTGTTTGTAAATACATTGGGTGAAGTCAAGCACTCGGGAGTTCATCATTTCATTGAGATCTCACATAATGTAAAATAAAATTGGTATCACCCAATTCATTGGTGGATATGTTACCCTTAATCTACCCAAGAGGACTGTGTGCTCTTGATGCTTCATCTACCCAAGAATACTTCACACTCTTGATCCAGACCATAAACATTTTCTAAGCGGACTACACAGTTATCACTATAGACTTTAATCAACTTCATTGTAATGAATTTATCTTCATGCTGACTAGACATCATTATGGGGTAGGGGGAATTATTAATTCATGTAGAGTTTGGGAACAAATCAAATGGGTTACAAGGCATAAAATATAAGGAACCACGTGATCATGTTCTTACCACATGGATTGATGATGAAAGGCACTGCACTACCATTGGGATTTAACACAGATCAATGATAAGATGATCAAGCGTATATCCCTCTACCAATTAGTATACAGGTAGAACTTCCTCTGTACAGTTATGATATGTTCACCTAAGAGCCTTTATACTCACCTAGATAAGCCTATAGCATATGGTCACTATGTGATCATGAAACCCTCTACTATGCGACCAACCATCCTATTAATAAGCTACTCATCCCTTCACTATAAATACCTAGATCTATTTGATAAGGTAAGGGACACTAAGTAAGAGAATATAGGAAGATAGATCCTTAAAGAAATTCATATTTAATCATCAATCCCCCAAAAGAACTCCTTATATGAGGTCTTATGTGTAATACTACTGTATGAGACTTATGTCTCACAAAACTATCACACGGGATTTTTCCTCTCATGAACCTACCACATGGGATAGCCTTTAACACACCTTAATACCACACCAAAATTTTCTCCATGCACTGATCAATAATATTTACCTCCACTATGATCTAATTGCATAGATGGATCTTCATCATGAACTTCCCATGAAAATTAGGCCCTTCTTCACAGTTACCACATAGCCTGGTCCATTACCATGAACCTTCCAAGTGGGTTCAATTTTTTCACTGGGTCCTCAGGTGGGGAAAATACAAGCACACCTACCATAGGATATGTCTTATCCCTGCATTCATATTCCACTTATGATGTCCCCTCTGATGATGTGCCTACCATGTAGGATGGTTCCACTCATTTTCCAACCACACGGTCTATCTCTATTCGGTGTGTATGAACCCCTCCTTTCACTATTATCTATATGATAGGAATCCATTCAGTCTATTATTAAATTTTCTATCAAAACTCTGAAAAATACAAGATAATTAACCCTCTAAAATCTCTAAACTAACACTATTAGAGCATTTACATTATTTTACACCCCTTTGATCATGTATTTGCTTAATAAAAGGAGGATCTATATTTTCTTCCTAAATAGATATAATGTTTGGGGGAATAAAAATAATATATTTCCTTAATATCAAGGATATCTATAAAGAATAGATTGTAGTGGTCTCTCTTAGATCAATGATGGATTTATTCTCTATTCAATGAGCCCGGTTAGTTAGGAAATCCCCCAGGGATAAAAAACTAGTCTTTATTATAGGATTACATACTTATACTACCTCTATATTCTGCTCAAACTACTAATAAGAAGGCATATGAGTGTATGGTCATCCTATTCAGATATAAGACCCATGATAGTTTCTATTAGTGATACCATAAATGAGTCGAAGATACTCATCAAAGGGTATCCTTAATGAATAATCCCAATTAAAATTAAATTATTCATTCTCATATATTAAACTTGATCTTCTACTATCTATTATTTCTGAAACTGATAAAAACTCATGTGGGTATACATATCTGAGTTGATAATGATGTTAACATAATTAAAACACATCATATCTGGGCCTTATACTAGGTATAATCCGTAACTTATCTTACTGGGTAAACCTCATATGCATGAGCCTAATTCAATACTTTACTGTGACACCTTTCATGGCACAAATCCCCCATTAATATGATGTTAAAAAATGTGGCCAAATTCCTATATGCATGACATAAAACTTCATGAAAAGTTCCTTACCACATGATCTTAAACTACATGGTTCAATCCCATCATATGACCATAAATTTTATCACTTGAACGACATGGATTTTGATTCATGTTTTAATGGGATACATAGGAAGCCTCCCTAAGGTTCAAACCTAATTTCATAAATCCCCCATTTACATACTCATGGGGTCATACCCCATATGAGATCACTCACATACTTCCCTCATCGAGTCACATTCCCATGATATTAGATGTCCCTTTCTCTAGGGCCACATTCCTTAGGACTCTTCACATGGGGCTATATTCCTGATAAAATCATGCCTTTATATGGAGGGTGATATTACTTATGAGAGACTAGTATATTCTCAATGAGATCATATACACCACATAGGTCCATATTCCCTTTGAGGTTAACTATAATTAGCTGCTCATTCATGAGTGCCACACCAACCATTTATAGGTATCTTTCACCCAATATTCATTTCTAAATGATGTTAAACAACATGGATCAATCCTCGTCACACAAACTTAAAAGGTATGAAGTGTATTTCTAAGTGGAACCGAACTATGTGTGTTCTGATTCCTTTCATAAGGATACATAATAATCCCTTTTCATGGGCCTAATCCTGACATTTTAGACACCTACCACTTACTTAAATGATGATAAACTCTACAACAATTAGATGTGTGGATTTAAACCATATAACTCTATAAACAACATCACTAAGTAATAATAAAAACGATGGATAATATTTGGAATATATGGATGGTATTATATATGAACCTCTAATACATATTGATGTTCACATTGATAGGATATCTTTTTTATGTATAAACGTTCACATCAACACATGTCAAATAACCAATTTTTGGCATAGAGGTAACTTGTTCCACACAATAATATAGGAAAGATTCATGAAATATGTATTAAATTTATAAGAGTTTCCAATAATAGGAAATAATACCCTAAAAAGGTGTGATTAGATCCACATACCACCCTATCAACCAATGTGCATTCTAAAGCTCCACTGAAAAAACCACCCCAGTGACTGTCTTCCTTTAGAAAGTAGTCATGCAATGACATTCATGCTAAACTATCACAGATGTAGGGGAATGTTGAGGTTTCCCATTAGAAAACTTATATAATAATAAACACAATATTGTATGAAGTAAAACTAATCTACCCCAACTATAAAATTATATGGTTACATATATAACACTATTAAATTCCAAGAGAATTGATCTCACCCCATGTACAGTTCATAACAACACACCTCATCCAATCTATTATGATCTCCCATTAGAGTAACCGACACCAATAGTCTCTGAAGCTTCTATAATAGAATCTCTAATATATAAACTAGGGAAGGGGTGATAAATGAATTTGGTAAACTAATATTAATCAAAATAAAAGAAAGAGTGGATTAAATGAAAATCTTACCTTGAGATAAATTTGGTCCCTAAACTTATTGAAATTTTATCACTAAAAGTTTCCTTCACCACCCCAACTACCTTCCTTTACCCCTCCTCTGGTAATATATATGATAACCTCCTCCATGATTCCATATTATGACACCACCTTATGATTTTGTTCACAATGATCATTATTATTATTATTTTTATAGGATTTGATTCTAATGAGTATGATGAACATGATGGGCTGGTTAATCAACCGTCTTCTCTACTCAGACTTCCTCTAACTTCTTTGAAAAGATAGACATACAACTTGAAAATAAACCATCACACCATAATATAAATATTAAAAGCACTAGACCCCACCAAATAAATGTTTATATATAACCAAAACTATAGAAATAATATCATGATGGAAGTCGAATATAATGGCCTTTACTAAACCTCAATTTCATTGAAAATTGGGAACTTCCACCTCTAGCTTCACTCTAAGCTATACCTTGTTGGTTACTACCTAGAAAATATCTTATCCTTTTCAAAAAAATTTCTTCCATATCATCCTTTTACAATATCTTTATAAAATAACTAGGAGAAAATATCCCCAACAACCTTTAGATCTTAAGACTTAAAGATCTCTAGAAATAATAAGATCTCAACTTATCATCTATAATATATTTGGAATTATATCACATTAACTCTATAAATCACACATCTAACTCTCAAATAGAACAAATACCCTACTGTATCACTAAAAACTCATTCCACCTCTTGATCCTAAGAGTTTTAGATAATAACTCTTTCCTGAATAACCCCCAAAACTAATTCTATATGTTTGTATACATGTCACTATATCATAAGCATAATATACACCACTAGTGCATTGTATCAAACAAAAAACTCACCACTAAAGGAACATGGTTTTCAAATCCTAACTATATCAACTAAATAGATATCTCAACATCCTCTAACAAATGATCAATATCATGATTGTTGATAGATATCTCATACTTTGATAGTTTCTACTTATACAAGTTACTCAAGTTTACTTTATTAGATTTCCTTTCCTTTGGGTATACCTTTTAATGCACAAACTTATGGGATTGTTTCAACTCCTCTTGTTGAACCTCATGTAGTTATAAATCATCCCACACAACTATAAATAGGTAACCCAATATTAGATCAAGTATATATATATATATATATATATATATATATATATATATATGTGATGAATCTATAACAACACAAACACACCATTCACATGTTTGGAACCACATCCACAAAATTAACCACCATATATACAATCAAACTAAACATAACACATTCAAAATCCTCATAACCAAAAACTATATGATGCATGAATTCAAACCTATCAATATTCTCTATAATCAAGATACTATTACTTTCGTTTTGTGTTATGGGTCATAAAGTACTTTCTTAGATTATAGGGTCATAATTTGTATCAAGATAGTTTCTCCAATATAATTCACATACTAGGTTCAAGTAATATTGTAGCCTTACCACACATGTAATCCTTTTTAGTTCCTACTCCAAACTCTATATTAAAAACACTCACTCTTATACCATTCTATCATGAACCTTACTTACTGGGAATCCATAGGAGAAAAAAATAAGTTAGAGTGTAACCCTTGAATCCTTCCTTAAATAGGCCAAGAGTTGAGAATTAACACCAAGGGTATATCATAACACATATATGAAAAAAATTTCTATTTTATAAATGAAAATACCCATTTATAATGAATAATAAAATACAAACCAAACCAAAATACATGAATAATTGATATCAATTCAAGTCATATCCTATAAATCCAAATAATAAATGAAAAAAATAACCACAAGGTTTACCAAATCCTCCATACCTCAAACAAGGTATAATGTGATCCACCTCTATAAAAAAGTATCCTATTTCTAGAGCTATGGTTTCCCAAAATCACCACTAACTTTATCAAGTTAATATTAAAATAATATATATAAATTAGAGGTGAGCATGTAAATATACTCATTAAGTTATTGTCTAGAACTCTCATGTGCCCATGTGAATGAAGAATGAAAATTCATTAATGTAAGGAATAAATAAACAAAACAATAAATCAATAAGAATCTCCATAGAGTTAACTATTCAAAAACTTATATTCCATATAAGCATCACTTTCCAACTCAATGAATATTCTCACCACATATCATCAAGTAAACACCATTTTATAATAGTAGTAATTCACCAATTTCTAAGAACATAATATTTTTCCAACTGTTAGGGACTCACTATAATATTCTCATAAAGCTTCCCACCCACTCGGACCTTACTAAATACCACTACCCATATAAGTTATTCTTTCATAGGGAACTCACTGAATATCTACCTCACCACTACCATGCAGTTATCCACCCAAAAGAAATCACTAAACACATCTTTATCATAAGTAAATATCCACCCATACGGAACTCTCCATCACATCCACATATATTGGTTGGGCCACTATCCTCCCATAAGGAGTCTTTCAGTTTTATTTTTATACAACCTTAGAGAATCTCCCACAAAGAACTGTATTGGTTAGGTAGTTATCCACCCATGAATACTCTCATTGTATTATCATGTGTGCACCCTCAGGGACTCTCCCCTCCTTAACCCACTTCACCATCACAACATATTATACACCCACTATGGATAGACTTATCATTTACACTATTACCACCACCACCACCATTACGTATCACAAACCACTATCACACAAATAGTCTCAATGTTCATATCACTATTATATATAATAGATTGATTTAAAATCCCACAACCCAATTATTATACCATTTAGGCTATCACATATACAAAGGTCCGAGGGAATATAATTACATTAAATACCGATGAATACATGACCCAAATTGAATATTATATGTGGTGTATTTCTCTATATCATATAGAATGATATAGGGTATGTTGTACTATATGACATACATGAAACCAAGGACTATCACATTACTTGGAATGATATATCATAAGGTGTTGTATAAAGATATCACACTATAACATTTACCTATATCATATAGTATGATATGTTTATATTTTCAGTGTTTTGATATATGTTAATTGTATTTTATGATAAATAAATGTAGTTGAATGTTAAGTGTTAACATCTTTATTTCTTCTATATTGGTGATAAATTAAATAAATGCATTATATTTTTCTGATATTACATTCATTTTATTCCCTCACATTAATTAATTAATTATGTTTAAGAGAGTTTTGGAAATCAAGTAAAATTTTATTGGAATTTGTGAATATTGATTAAAATGGAAGAAATTATGAATTTAATTGATTTATTTAATTTTTAGAATAAAAATTCATGGTGAATTATTGATATTACTTTGATTTATTATTTTAAGGAAAATGGGTTTGATGAAGCAGTGAGAAGAAGACTTAGAAATATCTAATAGTTTATTGAATATGATTTAGGATCATATATATAGGGGTTATTCTAATGATGCTTGATATGTAAGAGTCCTTCTGATCCAAAAATTAAAAATTTAGAAAATTTATGATTTGTAAAGGTCACCAGTATAATACATAAGAGTCCCCAAGCTGATAAATAATGGTAAAACCATGGATTAGATGATACATAAAGGATAAGGCCTTTTTTGTGGGTATAAAACACTCAATAAGTTAGGGTTTTTCCAAGATCCCATAAAATACATAAATATGATTTTTAGGATATGTAAATGTTTCTAGGAAGTGAAAAGGAATATTTAAGGGTCATTTTGATATATCATATGATATATAAGGGTCTAAAATTTAGAAAAATTTCAGAAAAATCTTTCATATAATGGAATATATCCAATGATCCTCAGTTATCAAAGTTATTTTCAGATCTTTTATTTGACCATATACATTAGACCAAAGAGAGAAGAAGGGAATATAAGCATGAAGAATATTTGAAGGAATTATGAATTCAAAGTGAAGATTATGAGAAGACTTCATAGTCTTAAAAGTTGGATAAAAACATGGAAGTCTGTTGCCACATATTAAACATCATTTTGTCCACATCACATGCATAAATTCAATCCCATGCACATATTGAAGAAAATTATTACTAACGATTTAAATAATAATTTCCCTCCATTTTATATGGTTTTATGTCCATATATCAACCATGAAATTTATAATAAGGTTTTTCTATTTTTTCTATGACTGTAATTCATTATGAATTTTTAATTCAAGTGTTCTCTCTCTCTCTCATATTTTTTATTTATTCCTTTTTCACTGTGATATCTAATATTCACGATGGTGAAGAATTAACCTAAGGGATATTTTAAAGAAATAATCTAGGGATGAAGTGGACTCTTTTATTGTTTATATTTTATTTTTTATCAACTTTCAGTTCTTCTGAGGGTGACTAGTAGTGAGTATTGGTGGTAGTGTGTTTTTAATAGAGTTTTCCTAATATTTGTTTCTTCTTCTACACTATTCTCCCTCCCTTAACATGATCATTAAGAAATATGATAGATACTTGATGGTTATGTAATTAATGTATGTGATTTAATACTAGGAATGTGGGTTAGGGGTGATCTATATTTATAAGTCTTTTAGTTTGTCAACCAAGGAGGAGGTGGATGTGTATTGTACTTAGAGATTATTAGGTGCACCATATATTCAAAATCAGGGTAGAATAGGATAAACAATCATATAATGGAGTGAAATAATTGAGCATGCCATAGATTAATAAAATTTTAATGAAAAAAACACCCTAATATTTTAGAATATATTTTATTTTAAATAAATTTTAATTCTTTGACAGCTTACCTCACACACAACACCGAGTTTAAATGAATCACAATTCTATTAAAATGTTATTATTTAAACAAGATAATTATATCCTAGCAATTAAAATTATAGATATGAATAAGAATAACCAAAATTTTAAAATTATGTATAAATTTTTTAAATAAAGTAAATATATTTATATATAAGTACTCAATTTTCATTAAAATCATTTTATGATTCAAAAATATATTTTCTTCAAAAATGGTTTTTATTACCTTCAATGAGAAAGTATTATAATTTATACCAATTTTAAAAATTTTATTTGATAAAAAGGATATAATATTTTAAATTATCATATCAAAATTATCATATGGTGAAAGTTTTGGATTTTTCTTTAAAGATTGATGTTTTAGTGAATAATGAAAAATATAGATTTTTTGAAAAATTGTCTTTTATTTTAATTTAAAAATACCCATAATGATTTTAATTTAATCCTAAATTAAAATAATAAAAACTTATTAATAAGTAATCTAATTAATTATATTTTAATCTTCATTATACCTAATTTTGGTATAAGCTCATTTTTGGACTTAAAAATGCATTTTTCTAAAGAATTGTTTCTCGTTTCATATTATGTTTTTATCTTAAATTAATATATTCCAATTATATGAGTTGAATTTGTTAAAATGTATTAAATATTTTTAATAATAATAATTAATATAATTTAATAAATCCAACTTAAGTTTTTTCATTATTAATAGTGACCATAGTAAATATTTGTTACCTTGGTAAAAGACGTAAAATCAGGTTAAAATCATAGGGTGAAACATTAAAATCTCTCTAAAACATTCCTTTATCATATTATATGAGTGATTTATGAAAAAATGTTTTATTATAGAGTTAAATAATTTATTTTAAATCATTATTTTTAATTTGGGAACCCGATATTTACTTTTGCGAATGATAAGTTATATTTTTATTCAAATTAAAAACTATTTTTGAGTCTTTATATTTAATGGAATGGTTGGAAGATTACATTTAGTTTTGGATTGATAAAAAATTATAAAAAACTTAATTTTTTTATTTTTTAACTAAAAAAATTCATGGAAATCAGTTTATTAATTTATTTGAAGGTAATATGATTTTTACTCATAAATCAGGTATTTTCCTAAAAATTATTTTCCATGAACTTTGCATTCTTATATTAAAATTAATTTCTCACACCTTTAAAAATAAAATATAATAAAATGTATTCATTGTTTTTAATACTCATTTTCAATTTTTTTTATAATTCCACTTTTATTTTTGGTTAGATAATTATGTTATCATGGTAAAAAGTTAAATTATCACGGTTAAGGTTAAAATGAGTTTAAAGTGGTTTAACTATAAGGTAAGGGTTAAAATGTATCCAAAAATTATGAAAACGAGATTATTTGAATTTATATATATCCTATCAGGTATTTTATATGAATTTTGGGATCTTTGGTTCAGTTTTTCTTTTATTTTTTCTTTTATGATTTTTATGTAAAAGATAAAGTAAAAAAATATAACTTTCTTACTTTTAATATATATATATGATATTTTTTTTATAGTGATAATAACAAATTATATTTGATTATAAAACTTTTTTTTAAATATTAATGATTTTTATCATGGTAATTTATTTTTAATTTGTATTGATGAAATAATTACCTTAATTGGTTACTCAATGCTGACATAATGTTTGTGAAAACAGAAGAAAAATAAATTAAATAATTTTAAAGACTATAAAATTAGTTTTTTTGAGTGAGTTATAGTTTCCCATGAATTTTATAGATAAATAAATCATATGATGAATTATTTAAAGGTTTATATTCAAATTAATTTGCTGTAATGTTGGTTTCAAAGTGAAATTAAATGAATAGTTTGAAAAATGACATTAATGAAATTTAATAATAAATAATATTTTATTAAATGATTTAAAATTCATAAAAATATTATACTTATCCAAGTGAATGTTATATGGTTTAAAATATCAACCATTTTCCATTTATGGGTCACTTTTCCTTTTATAGTAACATTCTTTACTCTTAAAGGTTAGAAAACTTTGATATCGCAGTAATTGTCAAAAGGGTTAAGAGGGGGTTAAAACTAATAGATAAGGGTAAAAATATAAAAACATTATCCAAATTTTATTTTATGAGATTATTTAGAATAAAAATCATATTAAATTTTAATTATATCAATCTGGATTCATTTTTCTATGAAAATAAATTTATATTAATTTAATACTTTCAGTAATTCCAAGAGTACCCTCCCCTCAATTTTTAATGGGAACCTCTTATACTCTCTTAATCACACCCTTTTAGTCTTCTATATCAAAATAAACCTACCAAAATACCTGATTATATTTATTCACCACATATTATATCTTCTGGTAATTCTAAAATACCATCACTTCAAGGCTTAACGTGTAAGACAAAAGATGTTTCTCAACAAAGAGGTATAATTCTTAATTGAGCACTTTCAATTTTATTTCTTCGTATAACTACATTAAATCCATGGTATACATCATAAAATAATTAATTAAATATCTTTAATACACTGAATTGTTATTATAATTATGGAAAAACCATTATCCACCTCCTTCCCATCTTACATAAAGCGAAAACATCGCTCGTGCGTATGTAAGGCTTGTCGTCTCCACATAGTGGTGTAAATCACACAACTAGAAAATATGGATACTTCCACACTTGTGTTGGAAAAGTTTAATTAACTGTGGTAGTAGAGAAGTCTTACCCTATGGATTTTATGTGAACCATGGACACATCCTTCTACGTAACCCGAACCTCACTACCTCTCACGATCCTCTCATGACTGAAGCCCTCTCCCTACCTCACACGATCGAATCCCTCTCCCTGCGTACCATGATCGAAGACCTCTCCTTGCCTGCTGTGATCAAAGCCCCATGAATGCCACGATCGAAGTCCGCTCCCTTCCTACCACGATCGAAGCCCTTTGAACAATCAAATCGCCATACTTCTCTCGTGAATAACCCTATCTTAGACGACGATAGAACCCTTGATGCTCTCGTGAATAACCCTATCTCAGATGATCACTCCCTACTCTCATGATATAGGATCATGCAAAGTATGTCTACCCATTACCTGCTCTCACGAAATCCTACCCTCTCCAGATTTGTCGAAGGAACCCTACCCACCCCTAATTTTGCAGAACAACCCTATTCACTCCCTTCTGTCATGATTCACCCATTCCAGTAGGTGAACTAATAAGGGTTACTCTAAACCAAGGATACCATAATTTAAATTTTTTTCATTTGATAAATTATACAATTGGTTATTATTAGAGATACATTCACTTGGAAATGTTGTTCTGGTTTAAGGTTTACAGATTCTAATTTGAGGAAGCTATTGTTTGAGAATTTATGAGCAGAACTTGTTTAATATATTTAATTTATATGAGTAGATTTGAATTTTTTCTAATGATTTAGTTACATAGAGTTATAATGATGAAGATCATTATATCTATGTGAAGTAGTTTTGAACGCATTCCAGAATATTTTGAAGTGTTTTAGAGGATCTAAAAATGTCTAGAAAAATTTGGAAATTCCATGTATCAGGATACTGATGAAGTGAAAAAGGAAATGATAGGTAATATATTACCTTTTTTTTGGAAAATTAGCAAATGATATTACAACTAAGATGAAATCCATCAAAATTTCACAATCTTTTAGAAACCTCACTACCACCAGATGAATCCTACATCCATTGCTCTAGTAAAACCGAAGATTCCATATAAATTTATCCTTTAGGGTAAATTTATATATTTTGAGAACATTCTTTACAAATCCTAACAATATTCATACTAAAGACTACTTCAAGGGATTCAGGGTATCCTCAAAAACATTGGAAAACATCACCCACTATACTTATAATATATTTAATGCTCATATTCATTCTTTAATCTATTCACCCATTCCCAATTAAGGCATAATATTGTCACATTCTCTCATGGAATAATGTTTTTGTGAACATATATTCAATATTCCACCATCAAACTATCTTCTATAATCCTAACAATCTATATTTAAGCAATATTAAGATATAATGGTACTTTAGGTTGATGTGATTTATCCTCACATAAAACACTAACTTCTAGTCCAAATGCATCACACTCAGATTACCAAAGTATAGTGATTAATTTTTCTAGATGCTTTCAAGCTCCACACATAGAAATTTTGTCTTGGTAGAAATAAAATTCGAATCTAAGATAGATAAATCTTTACTAAAATTGAACTTCATTATAGATTAGGATTAAAACCTTCCAATATTTAAAATAGAACAAATTCAAATATAGAGAATACAATAAGAGGTGATTTTTTTTCTCATACCAACTAAAGGGGGCTGGTTGGTATATGAACCACATTGAGCGGAGGTTGAATTAAGTTTGGTGACTTTTAATTACATTTTTTGTATTTTTAATTTTTTATCCCTTTTATTTTTTACCTCTATCACTATTAGGTGAGTGGTTATTTTATTATATCTTTCATCCATTATTTATTATATCATAATCAAACACACACACACAAGTGGCATATTAATTTCTAAGGTTCAACTCTCAGTATGATATGTCTAATCCTTAGTGTGATTTGGTAACACATAAGGTCACAAAACCCATTAGTAAATACCTCTTAGTATTAAACTATATTCTCCTAACAGTATAGAGTGTGTATACTACACATTTATTTGGTTTTTCCCACACTTAGGTACATCTCATACCTTTACAATAAATATAGGGGTAACAACAAGATATTGTGACACCAATTTAGAATACTTACTAATTGTTCATGTACTACTCCTTTATTCTTCTTATTCCATTGCATAATATAAATTCACTTATTTTATTTTTATAAATATCACTATATAAAAACTCTTCTTCTTCATAGTATCAAACCGATATTCTATAACTTCTTCTTTATATTCCTTCCTATATAAACTGAAATACACATAACTTTTCATCTCTCCCCTTCTTTCATGTGTGAACTA